>CALSBV010012184.1:6494623-6566023 GCA_943590825.1 Bovichtus diacanthus | reverse complement strand
TAGTATTTTTTCACATCCAAGCTTTTTTCATGAAAATTAAGCTTTTTCCATGAAAATTTAATAAAAATAAAAAAATTAATTTTTTTCTTTTTTAATTTCAATGAAAATTAATCTTTTTTCATGAAAATTAAGGGTTTTTTGACATACAAGCTTTTTTCATGAAAATTAAGGTTTTTTTTTAAAGCCAAGCTTTTTACATCAGGGGTTCTCAAACGCACACAAAATCACTTGTCGCTGCAGCTTAACCTCTTGTAGCTGCTGAACCTGTCGCATCAGATTTTTCATTTAATTTTCTTTTACCTGACCTGGTCTTGAGCAATCGATCCATCTTGTCAGTTGATGCTCAAATTGACCGCGCAGATCATTTATGACGTAAGATCGTAAAACGAACCCACGTAGCTACGTAGGTATGCTACATCTATGCTACACTCTATACTAGTCATTTTTAAACTTATAATATATTAATTTAAAATGTGACATTTTACCAATATACTCACAGACCACTAGGGGTCACTCACGGTCCACCAGTGGTCCGCGGACCACTCTTTGAGAAAGACTGATCTAGATTGATTGTTACTACATTTTCATGAGTAATGCTAATGTTGCAAAAAAAAAACAAAAACATGCAGGCTGTATATATATTAATATAAGCATGTTCTGGTACACCAGAAAATACAGTTGCAAATTGAGAAATTGATTTAAAAAGTGTTTTACAGACCACATATTTTTCCTTCCAGATGAGATTCTTTCTGGATAAACATTCAGCACTTTTTTGGATTTTCAAAGCCGTGTATTTATTTACATGTATTTATTTGGCTGATTAGCTGTGACTGGAATGTAATGGCTGTACATGGGAGGCACAAACGGCCTTTATCAGTTAATGGGAATTCAAATACATAAATGCCTTAAACCAACTGCAGGGATTTTTCTTACTGTATCTCCTTTCTTATGCTTTAATTGGTTCCCATGGGAACGAATTGTGGTTCCCATGGGAACCACTTAACAGTATTCAGAGAGGTGAAGTAAAGATCAAATATTTATTTACTTGAAGTGCTGTGTGGATGTCTGCCCGGCTGGTGAATGGGTTAAGTCTCCATATTATAGTCATGCCCGCTTCAGACTGGGAGATAATGAGTGGGCTGTGTGTAAATAACAGACTGGCTTTATAAAAAGCATCATTATAATGTGCACATGGGTGGAGAACAAAGCACAACAGTACAGTACTCTTGGCAGATGCAGGGAGGGCGGTGCAAAAGGAGCGACAGATCCTGATGGACAGCGAGTTTCCTGAAGACTACCTGCTCACTGTGTTCCCCTTCACCAGAGATGTGAGTCTGAGGTTTCATTTGATTTTCAATTACGATTTTGGCTTCTAACGATAATGAAAACGAGATTAAACTACGACTGTGCCATGTTCCGTTCCACAATGAAGCTCGTGTTTTAGTCTTTTCTTCGTTACTGAGTGGAATGTGTTTATATGTTTACCAAAGTGTTTAGGAGTTTTCAGTATGTTGTTTCAAAATTTCAACAATATTTGATAATATTTGTTTTTATATAAATATGTATTTTTATTTATTTATATATATATATATATATATATATATACTTTAATTTATATATATATATATATATATATATATAGTATTTTATATTGTTTATTTCATTTATTTGATTTTTTTATAAGCATCTTCAGATGTATTTTAGTGCGTATAAATATATATATTTATATAGTATTATACTTTTTTTTTTATGATTTCTTTACAAGCATCTTCAGATGTATTTTAGTGCGTATAAATATATATATTTATATAGTATTATACTTTTTTTTTCATTAAATTTTTTTTCCCAAGCATCTCCAGATTCATATTATATTTATATATACTGTATATAAAATGATATTTAAATTATTCTATTTGTTTTTCAGTTGAATTATATTCAAAGTTCACGACTGTAAAAATAGTTTTAAGTCCATTAAATGGATGATGTTTCCTAAGTCGTAATCGTCATCTCAACATTGACCAAAAATAATGGTGATTATGACTTTTGCCGTGATCGAGCAGCGCCGCAAGATACTGAAAGGAATGTGTTCTTCTGCTGCAGGTGTTTTTATACGTCACCAGCGCCGTGGTCGATCTCTCCGTATTCGGCAGAGCTCAGTCGTCGCTGATTCAGAGTCTGCAGTCGGCTCACAGGTCGCTACGTTTCCAGCCTGTCCCCCAGCAGATGAAAGTCACCATTGAAGGTCCTTTCGCTGCCGTCCATGCTCTGAGACAGGACCTCATCCACAGGGCCGGCCGGCTTAAATCCACAGTCTCAGCCCAAACTGCTGCTGTCAAACTAAGAGGTCCTCCTCCTAATCCGGGGGTAATATCTCCTCACGAGAATGTCGGCTCTGTAAGCCGCGGTGCTATAGATAAGCTGAGACCAGCGAGCTCCTCCTTATCTCCGCCGCCACAGACCACAGGTGAGGCAGCTGAAGTCCAAAGCCTGCGCTCAAATACAGAAACTCATTCCTTGAGGCGAAAAGTTTACCGTAAGGCTGTGGGGAGCTTTGGCGACACACGCGGTGATGAAGAGGAGGAGCAGAGAGATCGCTCCCGGCTCGAAATTCCCACAGAATACATGACAGAGCGAGCAGAGGTCAACCCAAGACAAGTGCTCAATGCAGGGGTTAGGTCTTCCTTATCAGGCCTGGACCTGCTCTTGGGAGAGGAAATATCAGCAAAACAGCCTTTTAGAAACGACATTTTAGAAAAACACAGCAGACTGGTCTATCTGAAGGAATCAGAGCCGAGCAGCTCGCCACTGCTAAGATCCTCCAGAACGGACTTAAACATGTCTCAGAGGATCAGGAGGATATCTGCATCTGGGTCGACTCTGACACATTCAGGTACATTGGAAAGTTTGCCAAGAAGGAGTTCGACCGACGCTTGAGAGGTCTTGACGTAACTGAAATGTGAAGGTTCTGACCTCACGCGGATATTGTTGAGCGCGAGGCAAACCTCCAAGACGGTCCCAAGGATCCACGAGCCGTTGAAAAGCCTCAATAGTTTGGTGGCGCTCCAGGTTGAGAGTTCATCAGATCGACTACGACGAGGAGGACAAAGGGAAAGTGTATCTATCCAGATGATTCAAATCTGCGCTGATGTGAATTTCCGTTACGCTAACGTTCTGTGCATGTTGGAGGATTCTTGCGTAAAAGTAATCGGCTACTCAGTATCGAGTCACGTGCTCTGTAAGAGGGTGGAGGACAGACTTGCTAAACTCAAAGACACTGAGAATGTAATTGGATGCAGCTAAGATACGTAGTTCTATCAACGACCACACGATGGTGCTGTTGTGCTGCATGTTTCACAAAACCAGCTCCTGTAATTGTCTGAAATCAACTTCGACCTTAAGTTTAGATTCATTAAAGCCACGTTTCAGATTCCTAAATTACATCCTTTGTCATTTTCCTGCCTAATAGTTAGAGTACTTACTGTATCTATTACATATCTGCCTCCATTATTCAGAAAACTCAGTTTAATGCCCTTATTAAATTAAAGAATCCAGTGCTTTTGCTTCCCTCCTGTTTATGCGTGGGTTAATAATTAGGTTTTTAAACAGCAAGTCTTAATCCAAACCATGTTCTCCAGCAGAAGGGATAAGTCTTCATTAACCTCCTCACATCTTAATCACAAAAGATAATTAATTAATCTTAGTTAAATAATTAAATACAAAGTGACAACCTGTCTCACAACTTCCTATTCTCTTGTCAACAAATTATATCATTATTTTATCCTTTTATTGGCATTAAATTATTTTCTTTGAGGCGCTTGTTGTGTATTTATTATTTATGGCAGACAGATGAAAATACATTTTCTTTGTTTAAGGCGAGACACGACCTCGTTTTTCATGCAATGGTCAGTTTGAGAAGTTTGGGCCGTTTTGCTTCCATAAAAAGTCTTCTTTCAGACTAATGGAAAGAAAACATCCAAAATACACATTAAGGTGTTTATTTTACTGACTTTGTCTATTTGTGTTTGTAGATTTCCCCTTAATTCACTAAGAGTTAGCATTAGATACTGCCTCTTTGCATATTTAAATAGAACATTTAAGAAAACTTGTAATATAAAAAGTAACTGTCTTAATGTTTGTAATGAACTGGGGAAGTTTCATTGCAATATATATTAGTTAATTTTTTTACCCTATTCACCTGTAGTATACATAGGATCTTTAAGGCCGTTTCTCAAAATGAGTTTTTTCTCAGACTCTGAGTCAGAAATCTCCACTTCAGTATCACTTACATACACCAAACTTTCCAGTTTCATTCCTCTCTATATTCTGAAGCTTTTAACAGCGGGGTTTGTTCATATATCATTCATAGCCTGATTTATGGAACATTTTATTCCTAAAAATATGAGCCGGGGGGGAATGTATTTCTGTTGACAGTATTTTCTGATTTATGGTGTGAAGCAAAGACATTTAAATCTGGTAAAAATGTAAAGTTCCACCATTGAGGCTTTATGACTGTGTTTTGTGCTGTGATTCCTTCATAATTCCGACTAGTTTTGCTGTGATCAGAGTCATGGACCAACATTGGACAGTAGGGGGCGGTGTGACACTTTCTCCCTTAGAGTGAACTGTTTAAAAATAGGGACACTGTATCTGCCACCGTCCTGCTCAGTGAAGCTATTATAGAGGCTGGGTTTGGCAAGCAGGGTGCAGATTGGCAGGCAAATGATGTCAGTTGGACGTCCCATTATACACCCTCTCCCCTCCACACACACACACTGAGGGAAATACTGATCTGTACATGTGATGTGTGGAGATGCTCAGTAAAAACCTCGTGTGCGATTATGCAAATGAGCTCGCTCCACAGCCTCGGTAATTGATTCATTATGTAAAAATAAGCCACACAACCATAATGAACACACACAAACATAGACAATCACTCATCTCCCAGACACGCACGCACGCACGCACGCACTCTGGTTGTTACCATAGGAACATAGTGGAAGAGGTTGCCGGGCTGCAGCGCTGGGCGTCGTTAGGGGAAGCTCTCGAACACAATGACAACATCCAGGAGGACGGAGGAATTACATTACAGCAGAAGAACCCTTAATGAAAGACGAGCAGAGGAGAGCGCTGCCTCTTAACACCCACACCTCTCTGCTGCCCCTTTGATAACACGACTTGAACAATTACCCATTATTTGGGTGGGGGCAGGAGTTACTGTGGTAAAATGGAAAGGAGGGTCAACAAGCAGAAAGAGTGAATTTGTTTCCTGAAATTGCCCACCATTACATCCCTTTTTATCTTGTGTGCTTGTTATGCATAACGTATAATTAGGTAATTGCATTTTTTGAATATATTAAACATGTATGACCTTCATGATGGAGGTCAAAAACAGCAGCAGGCCAGAAAAGGAAGCCTGAGTGTCTTTTTCATGGATCTAAGCTGTGATTGGACCATAAATGTCCACAAAGAGACACACAACAGCCACAAAGACACGCAAAACGTCCACAAAGAGACACAAAGCTGCTACTTGGAGACACACAACGGCCAAAAAGACCGCAAAGAGATGCAAAAATATTCACAGAAACGCAAAACAACCACAAAGAGATTCAAAACTAACACGCAGAACCATCAAAATGACCCAAAAATGACCATAAAAAATAAGCAAAACAGCTACCCCCCCCCCCCCCCAAACAATGACAAAGGGTGCTCACATGTCGGAGTTCACCACACGACCACCTATTGTTCCTGAGTGTGTGTCTTGGAGGTCAGAGGTCGTGCAGACAAACAGCCTCTGCGTCATATTTTCTCACAGTGAGGAATGTGGCTGCTGGTGATGAATAGTCTTCTCCAGGCGACGTGTGTGTGCGCGTTGCAGTCACAAATTGCGTCAATGATTCTCTCTACAGACCGTCACCCTGCCTGAGGGGTACGTGGGGGTGTTGGCCGCTTCTCGGCCTAAATGTTGTGTGCGTATGAGGGAGTTGTGATGGAAGAGCCTTGTAGGAGAAATTGGGGGCAACGGACCAAGAAAACAGTTTGTGTGCGTTAGCCGTGGAAAAAGGAGGAATGGTGTTTAATTGGTCTCGCAGCATATGACCCAGAATGTAAACACACCGAATCCCCTTGAAGTTTAAAAACGTGACCCATGTGTGACTAATGATTAATGTGTAAATTGTCCTCAGATTGGTATCACCCAGGGATCCCATTTACTGTGGAACTCTTTAAGCTTATTTTCATTACTCCAAATACTTCTTCCCCCCCGTCCCTCTATTATTCGTGGACGCTGTCTTTGGCGTTTATCCATCAGTTGCCCTCGGGAGTTTCCCGCCTTTGCCAGTCGCCTGAGCGTGCACCTCCCTGCACACCTGTCCCTCACTGCGCCATTGTCCCCACAGCACATAGCCCGAGGATGCCATAGTGGGTCTGTTGTGATCACGTCAGGGTGTGGAGCAGCATTTGACACAGCTCTGTACACGCGCAGGGTATAAGACCCGCGTTGCAATAACAACGAATGTATCCTTAAAAGTCGCTGCTGTCCCGCCCTCCGTCTTCCTCCTTTCTCACATGCACGCCCCATCTGCACAGCCTTCCTTACGAGCCGATCCAGGAAGTGTCAGTGTAATTATCAGTCTCTCCTCTGACCATTTCAAAAAGCTCACAGTTAGCGGGTTGTGAAGAAGAAACGCGATTGCCTGTTAAACCTCAACCCCGCAGGCCGCAGCGCTCAACACACGGACACCACATGTGGGCCCCCCTGAATTTAGAACTATTACTTTGCACATGGATATTTAAAGGCTGTATACAATCTCAGAGAGGGTAGAAAATAATTGACTATGGATGTAAACAAGGGCCTCCGGGACTACATTGTCCATTCAAACCCTTTTTGAGGGTGAATCAGACCTTGTGTTACGTCTTCTCGTGTAACTGAGCCTTAATGTTGCGTTCCAGACTACTCGGAGCTGTAAAACTGCAACGTAGCGCCACTCAAAGTACGAGTTCCTACTTGTAAACGCCATAAAATCCGTCTACCCCGACTTGTCTGAGGCTCACTTGTCACTCACCAATGGAAGCGCACATTGTAAATGGTAAACCATCAACTCAAAGGCAACGTAAAGGACATTTGTCTGTATTTAATTAAGAAGGGTGCATACTATCATATCAATAAATATGTTGCCAATGTTATAGGTAGCTGGTAACGGTGAATATTCTCTGTTAGTTTGTACAGAAGTTATTCGAGAAAAGGGACTGCTGAGAGTTTAGTTGCATGTTTTTTACCGTTTGGCGTCGCGCATCTGGAACGCTTGGAGGTCAGAAGTTGGAAATTACAACTGGGGAAATTGAGTCGTCTGGAACGCAGCATGAATCTATTTCTTCAGTGACACACACCCGATTGTGTACCTGAGCCAATCTGGGCTCGAAAACGTCCAACTAGGGACAGGAGTTGAAAATTAGCCATAGCTATAAACTGCAAATTTAGACTTTCTAATTGCGTCGTCCCTGTCAAATAAAATCTATTCTAAATCTAGGTTTTGGCGATACCCTAGAATGAAATAACCCCTGTGTGTTGTGAAGAAAGTGATGCAGTATTTGGTCTCAGACACAGGATTAATGGCCAAACTGGTTCATTGACTGCAGCTGGTCCAAAATATCATATGATTGGTTACGCTGCCTTGTGGGAGAGCTTCTCAATTTCATCCCTCATCTCTCAGCTCCATTAACAGACAAAAAGACACCAGGACCCTGAGAGAGGCATATTTCTCAGGTGGCACCACATGATTTGTGTGCCTCTAGATTATTCGAGGCACTCTGTCTTGTTTTAAACTGGATGTGTGCGGGAGGTAAAAACTCTCCAGAAATAGGTCTTATAATTGAGATTTGTGTGAAAGCACCTGTACGATTTAATGGCCTGGACATTGAAGCCACGACAGAAATGGCTTCAGTGGCATCGCGTCATATTCTGCCTGCAGTCACACACACACTGACCATGATAGGGGCCCAGGTTGGGGCCCTGAGTAAAAGAACTGCAAAGAAATTGGACCCAAAAGAAGTGCAAGCTTTGCCATCTTACTGCCTGTGACAGCCAAACAAAGAAATCCAGTTCCTCCGACAATAGAAAGATTTACATAATTGTGCTGGGAACAGATTACATAAAAAGAATCCTTGTATAATTCATAACTCGGGCGTGCTCTTTCCACACCAGTGTTATCTGGTTTGTCTGGACTAAATGGTGAAAAGAGAAGGGACAGATGGAGGAGAGGGAGGCGGCGGCGTGTAAGAAAAGGTTGTGAATACATCAGTGGCCTACTGGGCCAACAGGATGTGCCAGCATGGGTGTGTTTGCACATGCAGGTGTGTGTGATGAGTGCATTTGTATGCTGTCGGCATCTGAAATCAGTCGCGTGGTGAAGATGAATGACGCTGGCTTTAAGTGAAATGACATGTTAACGCTTAGACAAAGGAAGAAGACGTTTCCAAAGGAGGAAGAAATGTATTCTGAATATGTGAACCCACATGCGGGTTAGTTGAGACATTTAAAGTCGGCCGGTCACAGCAGAAATAATGAAACACATCGTGTACTCGTGCAAATGGCAAAATATACAAATGTCTGCAGAAGGACTCACGTCGACACAGAAAGTGCAAATGTCCTCGCGTTAATTCAAAACGCACTTAAGACTCGATGTTTCCTCAACTCCAAACCATAAAAAAACAAACTCCTAAGACGCTGGCCGCATACATGCTACCTAACCTCGAAGAAAAGAATGCACCCTGATTTGATTAGCCCGACTCGAGTCTTTAAAGTCTCCTGGAAATGTCAGCAAAATCATCAAAGCATCCGTCCCTTTCATAAAGCTTCGATCAAAGGCATTCTCAACATACTGCGCCTTCTATATTGTTCGCTCACGGGTAAAACGTCTACATCTGCACAACATTATGGCTTTTATGGGAGTTTTATAAGTGGAGACAGAGTGAAATCGGGGAGAGACAAGTGACACTTCCCCCTCTTAGCTACACCCGGAGCCCACCAACTCTCTGCTGCATTTGCAAATGTGTCACATGTCCTCACATACTTGTTTTTACAAGGAATTCCTCTTTATTACTCAAGCAGCCTCCCCGTATGTTACATTTTCTGTGCACCTTTGCCCTGCAGACAGAGAGAGACCGTAACCCTCGTGTTCCCATCCGCATGATGACAAATATAAAAATGTTGAATCAACATGAGAGTATTTGGCCAATAAATCACACTTTCTCTCAAAAACATGACTATGCTCTCCCACACAAACCCTAAAATTGAAGAATTGGACGATATGAATTCCCCCTGTGGAGCTGTGTCGTAAACAAACACAGCTATGTTTACATTCTGTGTTTCTCACCAAAACTCATTGTGATTTCCTTCCTCATACATCATTCACAAAGCTGTTTTTAAGAAATGCTTTGAATCGGGCATTGCATATGTCCACATTTGCAGGCACGTTGCTATTCTTTTTCTTTGTTTCCTTTTAGCACATGCACGATAAAATTAAAAAAACAGCGCTACTAGTGGTCAAAAACTCCACAGTGTGCCTTTAATTTTATTTTATTACTATATTTGTATGTGATAGATAATATTGATTTAAATTAAAACCGTAACATTTTCTGATTATCTTACACCTTATACAATACATAGGTACATAATCAGAAAATATGACATTCATTAAAGCTGTGAGCCAATTATACTCAGAATTTAAACTGCCTTCCTGTCCAATAAAACACTCACATTATAATATTTTCTACACATATTCTTAAACGTACCCACACAATCAGTCTTTCTTAAAAAACTATTAGAATTCTGTATCATCGTATGAGTCTGTGCAAGTATGATTTATGAACTGAACAGCCCCTTATATTAATCACACCCGACACATAATCTCATTAAAACAATTACCTTTCAATACAAGGCTATGCACTACAGTGTTTTCATGTGTAATCTTGTTTTTTATTACCAGCACGCACCTCCACTCCTCCTACTTACCCTACACCTACCCGCCCCTCTCACAGCAGGCCGCTCAGGCCTCAGGCAATTTCAGGAGATCAAAGAAATGTTGGTATGAACCCCCCGCCTCCTAAAACCTCTAAATCCCAGCACCACAGTGGCTTAAAGTAACCCCACAACACACCTCTTGCTTTAAGTGCTCTTTCCCTTTCAGGAAGCCCTAACAGAAGCCCTGAAAACCCAGCTGTAAGAGGGTCAGCGTGCCTCCATTATGAGACATGTTCAGTATTTGTGTGAGCGTTTCTGCGTACGTACAGACCAAGGTGAAAACCTCCGGGTCTGAAAAGTGAAGCCTTTGACCTGCGTTCTTTCTCATGGCAAGCTGGTTGCAAAAAGACGTCCGATTGTATAGAAGTCTATGAGAAAATGTCATTGTCCTGATGAGTTTATGGTCTGAATCACTAGTTTCAAGTCTTCTTCAATATAGCATGATGTTCATTTTGTAAATTATGGTCCCATTTAGAGTAAAATAGACAATAAAGCAGGGTATGCTCTAAGTTTTTGCTACTATGATGTTTCTCAGCTTTCGGCTGCACTAAAAAGACACGATAGGAGTCAAGTTTTTCGCTAGCCAAAATTAAGCATCCCAATTAATATCACGGTTAGCATGAATTACGGATGCACCTTGCTAACCAAGGTAGCACGGGCCTCACTCTCCCCCAGCTCCACCCTCTCATCCAAATACGATCACTCCTGGCTCGAAAAAAGAGACTGCGACGGACAAAATGCCAAACTCAAGGTTTTAAAACTGTAGTACACAAACCGACGAGTGACGTCGCGGAGACTATGTCCACTTCTTGTAGACAGTATATTGCACAGACTTTAAATGTTCATATATGTATGGCACATCAATGCCTACACAATCACACCTCCTGCTTCTACACCCATCCCCCTCCCCAGCTCCCTCCATCAGTTTTGGGCAGCGTTACGGTTTGGCTTAGCACACTGCATCCTCGCCACGTCTGGTGCCGATTTCCAGGCCACAGTGCTGAGGCTTGCCAGTAGGTGGTGGGAGGGGTGGGGGTGGGGGGTTTGAAGGCTGAGCTGCGGCAGAGCGCCAAAGATCGCATGAACATCACTACAGTGCTGACAAAGAGAGGGGACTCTGAGCTATTAGGAAGCGCTCTGATGCTCCCCTCTGACTGCGCGGCACACTGCAGTGAGCGAGCCAGATGACAGTGATGCTCCACTTTCTGCTTTCTCACGTACTCATGTTAAACCATTTCTTTCAACACGACATGCGTTTGCATGAATTAGGCAACGTGATTCTCTTCATCTGTCTATGAAACAATTATTCATTTGTCACGCGTCATTGGGCCTCCTGCAGGAAGCGATATACTATATATATATATATATATATATATATAGTGTTTATATTTACCAATGTTTTCTTATTGTTGCTCTTCTCTTAGGTCGGAGAACATTTTACCTGGTTGAGAGCAAAGATAAGAAAAAACATTTTTTCTTTTTTTTGGGATTATCTTATTCAGCACATGGAGTTGACTTCTCTTATTTTTTCTCTTCACAGAAGATTAAAAGAAAGTTAAGATAGTGATGCTGCATGAGGCCAATTGTTTAAGTTGAGCAAAAAAAAGGTCACATATTTGCTGGTTATAGTTTCTCAAACGTGAAGATTTTTCTGCTTTTCTTTGTTTTGAATCACACATTTCTGGCTGTTGGTTTCAGGACCAAACAAATTGTTAATCAATCAAATTAAATTTACAAAAAATAAATAAAAAAATCAGTCAATAATGAGACTAATAGATTAAGTCTCAATAAAAACATAGACCTTTTTCACAGCAGACATTTCGACTTGGCATAATAAAAACACCAGGTGTTACTAATAACATTAACAAAGCCTCAGTGCTGCTCAAGAGTCCCAGTAGGTCATGGCGGTGAAAAAGTCAAAATGAGCCAGTATGCAGGACCCTGAAAGTGAAGCATCGTTAATTTTATTATTTACACCTGTAATTGTGTGACAAGTCTGCTGGGAATGTCTGCTATTCAAATGTACACTGCAACTAAATGTAAAGACAAAGCACAACATTGTCAAAGTGTGTCATTACACATTTACTCATTTAAAGTCGTTCCACAGAAGCGGCTTGTCAGACCGTTAACAAGACGCAGAGTACTTTAGCACATCGCTGCTCTCAAATCTCCCAGCAGCCATGTCTGGCACCTTCATATAGGTCTGCTGGAGTTAACGCATATATGGGCCAGAGAGATGGCCTGGTTGTGAGCTATATTTAGCCAGAACATGAAATATCTGAGAAGGTTATTTTACTGTGGATGTAGACGTCTTATTTGGAGAGTTAGAAGGCTGATTTCTAGGATTTTCTTTCCTTGAATGGTTCGACATTGCAGGAAATACAATTATTCGTTACGTGCAGCAGATCTATACCATTCAAATGTTTGTTAAATACAAATTCAAAGCTGTTGAATATGAAGCTTCAGTGCTGTGGTCCACCAAGAAATAGTCCAGACCATACCCCCTCTGGAAAACGGATTGTACGGATTTAACAACAAGATACAACATTAATTAGTAGGGGTGGGGGAAAATGGCAATATTGTATCGATACACTTATGGTAAGTATTGATCTTTTATTATATAAACTGTTGAAATTGCAAATGCAAATCAAACTTTTAGGTAATCATTGTTTTTTCAGTCCACTAGATGGTGCTGAGTTTTTCTTCGGAGGTCAGCGCGATTGGCAGGAAGTTGGTCAAAACAAAGAGTCTGGATGGAACTGTATAGTTTGTAGGTAATACATCAGAATATATAACAATATTATGAGATTAGATTGTATCCTGACTTAAGTATCGTAATAATATTGAGTTGCGGGGCCTCAGGTTATTCCTGCCTATATTTATTAGTGAGCTTTTAGGGGGATTTTTTGCAATTGGACAGAGCCATGCTAGCTGTTTCCCCCGCCTTCAGTCATTATGCTAAGCTACGCTAACAGTCTCCTGGTTGTAGCTTCGTGCTTATTGTACAGATTTGATCTTGTGGTATCAAGCCTCTTATCTAACTCTCCGCAAGAAATGAAATAATACTTTGTTACTTAAAGGATGCTAACACTTAAAGTATAAACAGTTGCATTGACAGTCTTCATGATGAGGTAAAACTGTACATATGACCCCTGGTCATGCATTTAGAAATACAACCAGCTACTGTCTGTCATTAACAGCTGAGGACGTCCGATACAGCAGCCAGAGGCTACATCATGTCACCTGAAAGCCGTGACAGACATCCAAACCCTACTATGATGTCAGTGGTAATTATTATTTCACAGCTTTTTATCAGTCCGACATTGGCGACAGCAGTGGTTGCATTATCTTTATTTTGCCTTTTGTGTAGTTCAGATCTGAGGGCAAATTTCAGTGCTGACATTAAAATACATATGGAGCTTCTCATATTTTATTACTGCGATAAAGAGCGGAATGACACCGGAGGCTGTTTCCTGGCTGTCACCCTCATCTCCACCTCACACATCACACACACATACACACACACTTTAGATCTGCATCGCCTTGTGATGTGATTTGACTCATCAGGGTGACTGTGGTGGGTCTGCGCACGGTTGTTAAATTTGAAAAAAAAACCACATCCTCGCACAGCAGCCGCACATTTCCGAGGATCACGAGGAATTACAGCAGGCGCTGGTTTGGATCCCAGACTACATGACTGCAAGAAAAAGCCAGAACTAAATAGGCTGTGTTGATTTTTTTGTCAATGAAAAATATTCTTTTCACTTTCTTTGCAAGACAAAACAAACGAGAGCAAAATAAAAAGCTTTCTTTCTAATATCCAGCAGGGTGCGACTCCACTGGTTACAAAAAGAGGTCCAATTATATAGAAGTCTATGAGAAAAAGACCTTATTAGACTCACTTGATTTATTACCTCTGTTAACATTTCTCACAAGTTTATGGTCTCAATCTCTAGTTCAAGTCTTCTCCAACACAGCATGATGTTCATTTAGTGAAGTATGGTCCCATTTAGAGTAACATAGACGATAAAGCAGCGTATGCTATAGGGCGGGGCTTCCTTCTGATTGACAAGTCGCTACCGCAGTGTTGTCTGTTGACTGTTGTTTCCTTTCACAGTTTGTGTTTTCAGTTTAAGAAAGTTAATTGTAACATTTTTGCGGTGCCTAAAAATGTCTTCAGCGTTCGGCTCCACCCTCTATTGTTGCTGCTGGCTCCAAAAAAACAAGATGGTGACGACCAAAGTGACATAATGACAGACCACAAACCAATGGGAGACGTCACTGCGACGACCTCCACTTCTTATATGAAGTGCTATGCTCACATTTGAGTAATGTTAGCTAACGTCACCGTTTCTTCGAACTAATAAAGCAACACTTTACGAACTAAATGCGTTCACAGTCCCACCATAAAAAACAACAAAACAGCAGGAACAAACCACAAAAACAGGATATAAAAAGTAAATCTAACATTCCTCGATAGCGTCACATAGCGTTAGCGTACTTTCAGGCCGTTTTTCATGTTTTCCAATCAGATCTGGAACAGGTACAATTAAAAACGGATACAAAAGGTTCATTCCTTTTTTCCACTGTTGTCATTTAATGATTAGACTCGCAAACATCCTTTTGTTCCTGTCATGTAACTGACAGATATGATTATTGCCCCATCATGTGGTTTATCTTGAGGAGATGCTAATGAAGACATAATTTCATGCGCCATTAACCTCCCCAAAACACACACACACACACACACACACACACACACACACACACACACAAAGTCAAACTTCCCTGAAGAATCAGGTCATCTCTGGGATGATTCATCCTTCGATGTATTAAACACACACACACACACACACACACAGCCTGAACACATTCACTGTGCCTCATTACATCAGTGTGTATCCATGCCTGAACAGACCTAATGACTGACGGGAGACACTCCGCAGACTTACTGTACTCTGTCTAACGCACCATTGCCTATCCCGCACGTCTGTGTGTGTTCCCGTCACAGTGTGTGTGCCATGCCCTCGCTGCCCTGCAGTACATTCAGCGCAGGATATTAAGCTAATGGTTTATTAAAACAAAATGTCATGTGTTCGCAAGCCAAGAGGGGAGGAAGAGAGCCGGAGATTATTAGGATTCATTAGGGAGTTCCAGTCAGTTACTATTGCTTCATGCACTGGAAAACCCAGAAAGTGAGATTAGTGTCGATTTTTACCTGTTAAATGAGGAGACGTTTTGGCTCTGGTGCTCCACGTCAGTGAGGAGGAATCTGCATTTATTCTTATTTATTTAGCTCTTTCACAAAAGAGCTCCTTGGTAGCCATTGTCCCGTCAAGGCTCACCCTGCAGGTGCCAGAAATGTGCACAGATTTAGGAAGATCTGCTTTTGGTTACTGTGCCCCACATACTTGGAATATACTTCAGCAAAACTTTGAGCTGACCTCATTCACACCGCTGAGACAGTTTCAGGGTTTAAATGTTAATCGTGTTGATCGTAACTGTAATTGCGTTTAGTTTAGTTTAGTTTACATTTTGCTATTTGATTGTGTGTCTGCATTCATTGTAAATGAAATAATACATACATAAATGAAAGACAGTAAGAGAGAAAGGCAGAAAGAAAAATCATTTTATCTGATGAAATATGGAGTGATTGCAGGTGACTCATGCAGTATTTGGTAAAACTGTATACTCCCATGACGGGTTGGAACAGACTAAACCCGGAAAAGTATTTCTTGTGATTACTGGTAATGGAGATTAAAGGACAAGCCACAACAGAGTTTACATTAGAAAATTAACAAATCATCACGATGTAAAACCAGGTCTTTTTGTTCACTTCCTCTCGTGCGTGCGTCTCTTTCACTCCACGGACGCTTCAGCCAAAAAAAGATCTGAATGAACTAAGAGATTTTCTGGAAACAGGAAAAGAAATTTCTAAAGACATTTTTAATACTAAAAGGAATTTTGGAAATCTTCCCAGTTGTGTTCATGAAGTTCCAATCCACATTTAATTATATATTATATTACATTCAATATATTATATCTGACAAAAAAACAAAAACAATGGACAAAATCACATTCAGTCCAGTGATCACTATGAAGCTTTCTTAATTCTTACACAACCGTGATGAAGAAATACACTGAGCAATTTTAAACTTTGGAAAGTTCAGTGTTGTCATTTTAGAAGTTTTAGTCCAACTGATTGTTTATTAACACCCCCACCTCCATCACCATAATAATGTAATAATTTCCTGAAAACGTTTTTTTTTAAAGTGCACTTGAATGGAAAGTAATAAAATCCGATAATGTAATCACTTGACCAATAATGTGATAAAATGCCCTGATAAATATTTTTAACGATAATGTAATACCTTTTCGGTTTTCTCATTTGTTCTTCAAAACTAACGATGTCATAATTTGAAGGATAATGTAAAAATGTAAAAAAAGTAAGTTTACAAAATGCAAAATACTTCTCGTGTAATGTTAGCCTACTTAAACATTTGACACTGATTTCCTGTTTGGAAATGTAAACTTGCATGTCTGGTTTATCGGTATGCCTGGCACACACGCACACACACACACACACACACTCACACACTCGCACATATGTGATTAAGGGTCACTCACCAGCTCGGCTGGTGTGAAATAACATCTCTCCTTGTTCTGAAACGCGAGCACTTTCAGACTGCGGCCCCCTGCTGCTGTCAGCCACAGATCAGGGCTGAGAGCTGAGAGCCGGGCCAGTTATCCAGAATAGTGAGAGGTCAAACTATCCCCTGACATCTAGTGTTTAACTAAATGTATTTTATTTTACAGAGGCTCTTTGGAGATTTCCTTCAAGCTTTTAATAAAAAAAAGCCAAAGCTGTATCATGTGCATGCATTGCGTGTTGAATAGAAACACATGCATGAAATAATTTAGCGATGTCCTTGTACTGTCATGCTATTATGTTTGTCTTTCATGGAAGATCTATAATACAATCTAAATGAAAATGTAGTGGATAGTGTCGTTAAAAAAGGATGAAAGAGTGTGCCAACAAACTATCTGGATGTTAATTACTTATATATTTCATTTTGACAAGAGCGTCCTTTTTATGGGTTCCGAGGCCAAGACAGCAGCAAAAAAGAAATACCACTAATACTCCCATGCGCCTGTTTTTCCAATAAAGAACAAAAGAGACGTCCATCGCTATTTCTCCCTGAATGGTTTGAATCTGCCCTTAATTTCCCAGTCACGGTGACTAACCGTCGAGGAAATCCCTCTCAAACTGAAACAAGTGAATGTGTGCTGCGTTTGCCCCAGCAGTAAATGTCAGTGCTCCGCTGATCGAATGCACGTCGACAGAGATAACTGTGGGGCAGCAGGCTGTCAGGGCAGAGGGAGAGCGGCCCAGTGACCTAGACTCCTCACACACCTCCAGCACTGCCGGCCCACCGGCTAAAACCGCTCCAGATTCACTTCAAATCGTACTGTTTGTTACTCATTCTTAATCATCTCCTGAGCTGCTTGAAACTTTTTTTTTTTAATCAAATGTTTACCGTACCTGTGATTGCCGAACGTTTCTGGAAATCACTGCGATAACATGACAAATCCCTCTCGTTCGGTGCTCCGAGAAGCACACAGGAAGAATTATGTGCACCGGTGCGTGACCCAGACCTGAACTGTGCGGGATGGCGATGGGTGCCTGCCACACGAAACACACCGGGTATGAGTTTGTCATTGGAAACTCCAGTATTTACGGTGCCAACATATTAAAGCGCTTTTAAAAAAAAGACTGCAAGGTAGATATGTGCTGACCTAGTTGTGTAATAAAGCATTACAGGAATACAGACCAAGGTCATCCGGTGTGTGTACTCCTTAAATTGGGTTATTAATTACAGTGCGCAGTATATCATTATTTTGTTATCATACATTTGGAAATAATTCGGTCAAGGACTCAAATTGTATTTGCCTTGCATCATGCATTCACAGAGCTACAAGTAATCAATCCCTCACTGCATTTTTCTATTGTATGTGACAGACGGTGAGGACGCTAGGTAGCTACAGACGTGGTAAGAGGGTTCCCAAAGGAGCGATGCGGTATTTGAGCTTATTGACGTTTCGGTCAAGGACACCTCAAGATCATCTCTGAAACCCAGCTGACGCTGAGCTACGATGTTCTGTCAACCCACCTTATCTCCAAAATAAGACTCAAAAAGATGAATATGTAGAGGTTGTGGGAGAAATGACCTCTGTGTCTGCATGCCGTCATGGAAATGTACAGGATGTTGACGACACCATGGGACCAGAAACAGGTGGTACCCTCGTTTCTATTCTGGGACCCATGTATAGTATTTGGGAGGCTGCACTTGTCTGCCAATTCCACTAACACAAAGACCCACTTTAATGTCGACTACACTGTGTGTTCATCTGCGCCCATTTTGTTATCTCTTTCAGCCATCGAAAACATCAATCATGCTGTAGAAGCGGGGGGGGGGGGGGGGGCAGGGAATTTATATATTGACATAAGACTCACGAGACCAGAATGCATGTGGTGCATGAAGGCGCGAAGTTTAGCTTTGTCTTTACCAGAATATGACTCTTTCCTCCAACCTGAAATGTAATGTAAGATTTTTTTTAGTGTTAGCAGGTACATTTCTTTGTGTTTTGCAGCAAGGTATTTTGGGAAATGTAGAAAGTCGGAGATGTAGAACTCGACATGGCAGGTTAAAAGAACAGAAATTATTATCACTCATAAAACAACTCCTAAATTCATTACAGATTGATATCTTATATAAAAATGAGTGAAGTTTTTCTCATTTTGGCCCAAATGTGTGGCTGCACACAAGTGAGATTGGCAATGCTGCAGGCTACAGCAGAATGCAGCATTGAAAGAAATGTGAGGCCGGGCACAGTGTGCAAACACCTCAGCTAATGTGGTTTTGCTCACCGTCTCCTCTGCTGTGGCACTTTCAATTTCAGCAAGCTGCCTTTATTTGGACATGAAGAGATGGTAAAGATCAGAATGAGGATAACAGATTAAAGGGAGCACCAACCAAAAATCACAAAATGACTGTTTTGCAAAGCCATGCAGTTAAAAATCTCCATCTTCTTCAGATTCAGGCAGAATTTGAATGCGGTCAAATGCATATGGTGCAGAGATGGCAGCCAAATAGCAGAGCTATAGCGTGTAAAATCCCCCCGTCCCTTCTCTCCTGGCAGTGTTGTCTCCTGGAGGCAGAGCTCCCACACAACAGACGGGGCTCCCACCACACAGCCTGCAGGGTGGAGCTGTCTCACTGTAAAAAAAGACGCTGCCAGCAACACAGAGAGTCCAATCACTCTGTCACAGAGGGAAGAGCTGATGCACAACACTGCTGTTTTCCCATTTTTGTAAAGAATTAGCAGTGCTGCCATGTTGGGAAAGTAGCCTGAAGGCTGAGAGATGAGGCCTTGAGACCAGAAGGGGGTCTGTTCACACTCTGAAAAAGATAGAAAATGTGAATGTGGTGCATTATCAAGCCCGTAGGGAAATCTAGTTTAAATTTTTTAACCATTTCCCTGTCTTCTAATATGGATCTGGATTAAAGCTAATGTGTTTTATATGCCACAATAAGTACATGTATTATTCACAGATAATGAGGGGAACTACCAAAGCTGCTCACTGGAAATAAGCAGAGCGTGGGTTCACTGGGTTTATAGGTTTTCCAAATTTGATTGCTCCTGAAGAAAAACCTCCATGTGTGTGACTCGATCAATACCTGCTCACAATGTTGAGCTAAAACGCAGCCTGGCGGCTCATTCTCTGTGAGAACTGACTGTAATGTGTATAAAACATAAAGAATGATGATAATAAGTTGCTGGTTGGTTACAGGACCCCTTACTCTGCTCTGGCCCAGGAGAAACATTTCTAAAGCACTTTTTTTTATTGAAACTGCCACAATGAGCATATTATTTCATTTAAGCAGTGCTACGCTTAAGTGCTTGGAATTCATCAGTGGCATTGCAGGTGAATTTAAAGGAAAGATTTGACTTTTGTGATCAGCAAACATCTGTAAACAAGCTTCAATCAATATATAGTATATTCCAACAACATTAAGTTTATGTGATACTTATTTCATGTAGCCTGCTCTCTGCTCTATGTTTACTCTTATTCCTATTTTTATCTTATGGCCTCTGGCCGGGAGTAATTTAACCATTTTATGTTTTTTTTTTTTATCAAAATAAATTAGTCAAATAAAATATTTTAAAAGGCCGTAACATAAGTCTTCAGGGAATGTAGAACAATATAGATAAAAAGTAAGAAAAAAAAAAAAAGAAGAAGTGATTTAGGCTAATGACATGCAGAAATCTTCAAAAATAACATTAGTAACATACATATGAACCCACACAAGAGATTTACTTAATCAGGTATAATATTGAAGAGTTTTGCATAAATGTATAGTTTAGTTAAATATTTTATTAGCAGGTTTTTAAATGTGAATGAGTGTTGTGTTTGAATATATATGCTTAGATCTGCTTGTTTAAATGTAATATGAGACAGTAGTTTATTCAATAATTACATTTTATGAATGTTAAATGTGTCTTAAAAAGGAAAATTAATGACTATATATATATATAGTTGGCTTGTCAAAATTGTGACATTTGTATCTTTTATTCATTTCTACACTTCAACATACAAAAAGTCAAGAATCTAAATTTACGGTCTTATATTATATTATGTTATATGTTGTATGTTATATGTTTTTTATTTGATATAGCTGTTGTGGTTAGTGTGCAGTCCAAACGGGGGCGCCCTCGTGGAGGAGAGGCCTGCGGGCGGCTGTGTGGAGGCTCCTCGCGGGAGGGATGCGCGTCATCCTGTCAGGAGGAGAGCGGCTGCCATTGGCTCGTGCGACCTTATAAATACAGGCAAATGGCATTTACCGGCTCAGAACAGGCGGAGACACCGGAGGAGACAGCGGGAGACGCGTCTGTCGCTTTACATCTCGGGATTGGACTTTTATTTTTAATTCCGACTGAAATCAATGAAGGAAAGACGCTCGTGTCAGAAACTATCTCTGAAATCCGGCATGGATCCCAGTCAGAGTGTGAAGTGTAAGATCGTGGTGGTGGGAGACAGCCAGTGCGGGAAGACTGCCCTGCTTCACGTGTTCGCCAAGGACTGCTTCCCGGAGGTGAGACCCGCAAAGCCCGCACACTGATTCATTAACACCTCGTGCTCTTATGGAGCAGGACGTGTCAGATGTGTTCGTGCTGCAATAATGTTGAAGGGCATGCACTGAGTGCCTGTTTGATGCATGCATATGTGTTAGTATGACTCTTACAATATGTATTAGGGCTGCTACGTTTTACTCGATTAATCTGTCCTTTTGGTCTTAGTCGAGTAAGATTTCTTTAGTCAATTAGTCGTTTTTTAATGTTTTGTTTCAGGCTAATATCTTATTGCAAAGACACTTATGACCACATCTCTGGTAAACACAACATTTACAGCACTGCATTACATTATTCTTTGTCAGCTTTACAGATTTGTCGATTAAAATGAATCAACAAAATTGTAATATTTTCTTTAATCGTTGACATCCCTACAATAAAAGTGTGTAAACTGTATTATTATGATATTAGTTGGCACTAGTTATTGTAAAGGTAATAATGCTGTATTGACATCCTGTTTCTAACACTTTTTTTTGGTCATTTTCCCCTCAAAGTTTAAGACATAAACACATCTTTTATTCATTTTTCCTGCAGACCTACGTCCCCACAGTGTTTGAAAACTACACAGCCAGTTTTGAAATCGACACGCAGAGGATTGAGCTCAGTTTGTGGGACACCTCAGGTAATTATGAACCTCCATCAACTCTCAGGTTTAAGTTGGATGTCCCCGTACATCTGTTGTGGGGAAATGTCCTGACATGTCCATGCATGCAGGTCACTTGCACAAACCCTCTGTGGACATGCAAACTGCTCTCTTGCTGGTTAGAGATGATCAGATCATGGTCAACTTTAATCCATGTTTGGCCATATGTAACACTGGCGCTGGTGTATTTCCCTAAAAATGTCCAAGTCACGTGATATTAAGAGGCCCAGGCTTACATTTTCGAATAATGAAATTAATCTCTGACCCATTTTAATCAATAAAGCCGGGTTAATCCTTTCTCATAGTCTGAAGTTGCTGTTCCTACAAGCCAGACATGTTTCCACTCAGATTAGGAAGTGCCTCACCTTTTACCTACAGAGACACGCTTTGTGTTATAGTTCAATGTTGACACAGAAAGGCATCAAAGGGCTGGATTTGATTTAGGAATTCTTCCCAGCTGAGAAAGCTAAAGCAGAAACGGGAAAGGAGCGATAATGATAGGCTAAATGGAGCGCATTCATACATCTGGAGAACACACTTTGAAATTCATCCCACTGTGGCTTTTTGGGAAAATTTTGTTGTGCAACACGTGTACTGGCTCCCCCATTTCTTTTATCGCTTGTTGGTTGGACTTTGTGTTCAGGGTCCAAACCAGCTGCTGCGTCCCCTGTGTGTGTGTGTGTGTGTGTATGGGTATGTGTGTGTGTGTGTCTCTGGGTTCGAGTGTGTATGTGTAAACAAACCCACTTTCCCATCCATCAATGCCTGAGCAGTGAATAGCACAGCAGTCAGGCGTGAGTGAGGCGTATGTTGCGTGCGTGCGTGCGTGTGTGTGTGTGTGCGTGCGTGCGTGTGTGCGTGTGTGCGTGTGTGTGTGTGTGTGTGTGTGTGTGTGTGTGTGTGTGTGTGTGTGTGTGTGTGTGTGTGTGTGTGTGTGTGTGTGTGTGTGTGTGTGTGTGTGTGTGTGTGTGTGTGTGTGTGTGGTGGGCGGGGACAAGCAGAGAGCCAGCTGTTGCGGGTCTCTGGCCTGGAATTCCTGAGCGATGTTTAAGTAACTTTGTCGAACTTTAAAGATCAGCGTGAGCCGGCAAAACTACAGAATCAATTCACAGGTTTTTCCACAAATTGAACAGCTTTGAGCAGCGAAAGCGGCATAAAGTTAGATTTGTGC
The DNA here is from genome assembly GCA_943590825.1 of Bovichtus diacanthus. Lineage (NCBI taxonomy): Eukaryota > Metazoa > Chordata > Actinopteri > Perciformes > Bovichtidae > Bovichtus > Bovichtus diacanthus. The sequence goes on along the minus strand of CALSBV010012184.1, from coordinate 6,542,998 downwards.
TGTGTACTGTGCGGAGTTAGTAACACGACGAGCGAGCAAGACGAGGAGGTCGGATTTCAAATTCTTTCACCCCCACAGTATGTGTGTGTGCTGTGGAAATAGAAAGGCGGAGAAATGAAAGTCGGCCAGAGTGAGAATTTTGTTTTATTGCACTGTGTTGGCCGACCGCCTGGAGCCATTTTTCTTCTTCTCTCTGCTTCATAAAACAGCAAGGGGGGGACGCCGTTCCTATTAGATCAGTGGGTCTGAGATGGAGCCAAGCCCCCCCCATCTCCTTCAATCCTCCCCCCTACCAGCATACACACACACACACACAGTGACTGATTGATACAGCCTTCGGCCTCACTGGTCCCTTTGTAGAGACCCCCATCAGCCATGGCCAATCCAATCGATCCCTTATCTCCTGAGGTGTGCTGGGGAGGGCTGTGTGTGTGTGACCCCAGCATGCACTGGGACAAAGACCAGGATAAACCCCCTCCCTCACAAACACACACCTCCACCCTCTGTGGTGGTCTTTGTTCTGCAGTGATGAGTGGCCTAATGAGATGGCTGGCGTGTGTGTTTTTAAAAGGGAGGGTGATGGGAGTAATTCAGGTCATTAAGGTAAACGCCTTCCATTTGTCCCACCCTGCTTGTCTGTGCTAGCTTTGCTTCCCGAGCCTCAGGGTGGGGCCTGGTGGGGCCGAGGCGAAGCCTTTGATGCTCGGCACGTCTTTCAGCAGCAGCAGCAGCAGATGAGGAAGCGGTTTACGCTGTCTGACTGCCTGCTTGTCTAAATGAGCTGCAAAGGTGTTTGTGTGAGAGTCAAACAGGAGGGTAGGAAACAGAACCTGTGTGCCTGAGGCCTCTTCTCATTCCAGTTGAAATGAGCAAAAATCCATCCCCAAACCTAGAAGAGGGGTCATCTCTGCAACTAGCGACTATATTCATTATTAAATTGTCAGAAATTAACAACAACAATAATTGATTCAGTCATATGCAAAAGGGAAAAGCAGCAAATTCTCAGATGGCAACCAGCAAATGTGGATGGAAAAAATTATTTTTACGATTTTATTGATTTTTAAACCTGCATTCATTTATTTTTGATGTGCATGGCAGCCCAACGAGCTGTAAACACAACACTGACATATTTATGGCTATTGGCTAACATGTTAGCGAACAGTTGCTTGTTTACACATCCAGCAGATATGAAGCAACTTTGGCATTAATTTGGGGTTCTGTTTCTGGCCACATGATAAAGTAAGTCCAGCTGTAGCTCTGGTTTGCTCTCCACTTGTCTTTAGTTGCTAAATGTTCACCTGCTCGTCTCCAACTGTGTCTTTCTGCTACTTGGTGTGTTTAGCATAGCTTTCCCTTTACTCATAGTCATCTGACCTATTGCTTAAAGTGTTTATGAGAGCAACTTTAAAATAGCTGTTCTTTAATTTTCACTTTGCATAACTGTTCCACGATTCAGAAACTGATCCCAGAATTGGTTTAATCAGATTTGACACCTTTGCACTGGTGAAATATTCAGAATGTACTTATGTTGGAATGGCAGGAAACCGCTTAGTGCTTCAGAAATCAGAGTGAGGTGCTCGTTCCAACTTTTCTGAGGCAATTTCCCAAAGCTAGGACAAATAAAAAGCTTCAATAAAATCGTATGAGAAAAACACAGGAACTCTCCAAAGAGAACCACGTGTTGGACCCCATGGATCTCATTTGATAATATTTATCCCGGGAAACCTTGAGGGAAAGTTCTTGTTGTTTTTTGTTTAGTGCTGATTTGAACAGCTGCCGACTTTGCACATTAGAAGATGACCCACTTTGAAAAACTTGAGAATAAGAGAGTTTTAAAGGAAACTTGCATAATGATAGAGCGGCCCAGATTATCATTTCCTTCTGTAGCTTCTCCAGCATGTTGCATGGGCTGTTTCCCCTGTAATGCAGGACAGCTGAACTATGGGACTTTTTTTCATGCACTCTATAAGCTCCTCTGCCGCTCACACACACTGTGCCCCCACCATTCTTGTGTTCGGCGGCCATTGTTGCATTGGATCACATTTCTGGGCTCAGCGAATTGGAGCCGCATGTCTGGCATTCCTCAGACTAAAGGTTCCTACTTCCTCCTCCACAAAGACCCCTATTGTACCCAGCAGACCCAGATCCTTAGCGGAGTGAAAGAGAAGTGGCGTGGTTCACTAAAGCCCTACCTCCTTTCCAAGGGGAAAATGTATCACGCTGGAATTTTCCTGAATGGCGAAAGAGCCTTGAGCGTACGGTGGTGATGCGTTGTGTGCACTAAAGGAAAGAGGAGTCCTGGAGGAGAGTAATAGACTTCCTGTCTGCTAATGTCATGGAAGGACTTTCTGCGTGATGTTACACCTGACATTAAAATGTCCGGTGGACACTGAACACTTTGCACTCTTGGCTCTCTGTGTCCTACTATTCATGTTTGAATGTTTAGTCTTGATTCGTACAAAAGTCTGGCCCACGCTAAAAGATTTAAAAATATTAACAGATGTTGAACATGTGAGAGACCCAGCATGACTATCTATATATAAATAGATATATATAATCATTTTCGGCTGTCCTCGGGGTTCCCCACACACAACAGGTTATTGGACGATAAATATTAAACATGTATTAATATTTGCAATTTGAAGGAAAAAAACAATCTTAACATACCTGAAATCGTTAGAATCAACCAAAAATCAACAAGGACAAAAAAACGTTTACACACTAAGGCCGATATCTCCTGATCTAAATCATAACTCTGCACGTTGTCGTAAAATGTCGCATTGTAGCACGTCTCATCGTAACATAGCGTATTGTATCGCAACATGTTTAATCTTACAGTAACGTATGTATAGGGATATTACCACATCTCAAGGCGTTGCCATATTGTAGCGTATTTATATTGTAATGTATTGTAACAAATCATATTAGTTATTAGATACCTTTTCAGAGGATGACTGTGTTTGCAGCAGCAGATATCTCGGTAACCACAGCAACTACAGCTGATATTGGTTCAGGTTACTTCAGTTTAAATTGCTTTTTGTCTTCTTCTCTGTTTGTGTTTGCCTGGCTGGTAAGAGGATACATATTTAAAATCAATGGTGTCGGATGGCTGTACGTGCCTGTCGCTGTTTGTTGTTTCCACAGGTGTCCCTGAAGGCCTAACGCCTTTCCACACACACACACACACGCACACACACACACACACACATACATGCTCCCACCGCCCCTCTGCTCAGTTCTGCTCAGATATGTTAGCTATGCAGTAAATCAGCAGGCCTGCAGACCTGCTGCCATACCTCCAGACTGCGGGTCGCAGCTGGCTTACCTTACTGGGTGGATGAAGTACATTTCCATGTATGAAAGTAAAGCTGCAATGAATAGTCACAGTAGAAATCAGCGTTAATGTAATATTTTGTGCAAAAATGGTCAGAAAATGCTGGTTTTAGCTTCTCAAATGTGGAGATTTCCTGCTCTTCTCCTGTTTTATAGCATATTAAAGTGAATATCTTTGGGATTAATCCAGAATGTAAATAATTGTTAGTCGCAGCCCTATCTGTCAGACCTTAGTGTGAAGGCTTCCTGCAGAAAGTGGCATGTCTTAAACATCAGGAAATATTTAAGAATCGTATTCCAGACATCAGGAAATATCAGATTCTTTTGTCTTACGGTGGAAGCCGGGGAACATCTGGGAATTTGAATCTTGAGTCACATTACATGAATAGAGCAGAATGTATTTTCCAACTCGTTTCATGTGTATTTACTGCATTAAGTGGGGCTTTTCATACCAGCTGTTGTGGAAACCAGCCTGAAAAAGCACATTAACAAACCAGGAAGGAAGAACTGTTTTTACATTTTTGGAAGAGTTTCTGCTCGGTCATGGAAAGCAATTAGTTTTTTTTTCTTCGAGACCACAGTGGAGGTTTGGTATTGTCTCACAGTATACAGTATCCTCTCATGTCAATGTGCATCCATATGCTGTGAGCACGACACAAGGGAGGATGTGTTTTAGGAGATTGTGTGTTTAAAGGACGGAGAGGGAGGATAGGGCGTGTGTCTTCCTTCCAGATTTAGAGATCCTGCGGGAGGGAACAATGACAGGAGCTAATTAGATGACAGTCACCAGGTCTTAGTGTGCGTGTGTGTGCGTGTGTGTGCGTGTGTGTGCGTGTGTGTGCGTGTGTGTGTGTGTGTGTGTACATCTGCTCTGGGTTTCCTCTTATCTTTCCGGTTGGCAGGAAAATGTCCTCAAAGCAGAGTTTAGTCTCAGGCCTAATGCAGTTACGACTCAACAAGAAAGAAAACGTATCCTATTAAAAGTCTCCTGAAAAGCATTACCAGACCTGCACACACACACACACACACACACACACACACACACACACTTCACGCCACACGCACATTTTTGATCCTCCGTGAAAGTTTCCTGTTTGTGTCGTGCCGCTTTATTTGGTTTGCGTAGATGCTCTCAGAGGATTTGCAGCTATAAATACTTTAATCACCAGGTAAATTCACAGGAATATGTGCAGATGCATTGACACCCAGACCATACACACGCTGCACCCAGCAGCTCAGATATGTGTGTTTCCCCTTATTGGGTTGGTCAAAACAATCAATTCATTGTAAAATGTCAACCGACTCCGCGGCTTCAGTCGCAGGCTCTGATTTTTCCAGTGATTGGTTCCAGGCAGTGAGCGCTGAGGAGAAAAAAGGAAAAAACCTTCAAACAATGCAATGTGTTGGTGATTGATTGTGAGACAGCCATGAAAAATGGGAAATAAATTATAGCGGGGGATGGCACATTCCTCCTCGCCTTGTACTTCCTGTTCTGTGTCGATGACAGCAGCTCGGGCCTTTTTGTTTAGGTGGTGTCACCTAACACACGGCTTTAAAGACCCTCAGGGAGCGGGTGGGAAAGCAGAGAGTCGTAAATAACGAGCCTGTTCCCATCTGAAAGTGTTCAGAACAAGACATCAAAATAATGTATTCTGTGTAGTTCCTGGCGTCCATTTTGAAATGGTAAAAAAGCTTTAAAGACACAGACTTTAGCTGCGTCCTGGTTGGCCTGTGTGGATCAACATCTGGGAAAGTGATACTGTGGAATTTAGGGTTTGAGCCAATTTAGACAATGCCCTCCTAAAAACATAAAGTGTCTCATCATTACAACTTCCCCGCACCCAATTGCCCCCATAAAATCCAGGACAGCCTGTTAGTGGGCTTCGCATTTTTACATGTTTATAAGGCGTTGGCTACAAAATTAAACTGTTGGCTTGTACACGCATTTAGTTTCTTCGCCAAATATGATTCATTAGAAAGAAATGCCACTCTGTATTGTTTGGGTAATTAAAATGTTAAGGATTTGATCTTTTTGCAATCCAAATTTTCTTTTCCACGCTAATCACGTCAATGATTATCATGTCTTAATCGCTAAATTGAGAGCGGAGTCCCATCAATCTGTGAAATGATGTCTTTAGTTATCAGTCATCCCTGAATATCATTCCCCTTTTTAAATGTAATAATTAGAGAAATGAAAATCATCTTATTAAGTGTGGCGATTTAGATTTTCTAACTAAATGAAAGCTTAAGTTAGTTGGTTTTCAAGTTACTACTTATGAATCGTCAATAACTTGGGGCCAGATGGAGGGGAGAAACAAATGAGAGGAGGAAGACTTATCTTAGAAATGTTGAGAATAAGATGGAACTTTTAGTATCAGAGGAAGTTTGTTCTGCTCCTAACACTCTCAAACAAAGAGGTTATGTCTAATATTTAATCAGCTATATGTGACTTTGTTGCACTCACTGGGTGTACAGTTTTCACAGGATTGTTTATTGTCCCCGTTGGATGGAGCAGTGACCTAACCCCCCCCCACCCTCCCAGACAACCCTGGCTCTCACACTGGGAACGTATGATTGTGGGCGTAGACGGGCTTCAGGTTTCTGTGTGCAGCAGCTCCACATTTATTGTGCTCACATCGGCTAGTGTCATGCTTTGTTGTGCGAAGCCCAGGCTTGGAAGGAAGCGCAAATTGTATAAATGGTGTCGTCTCGTAGCACCCAGACTGTTTAGATTAGGTTTTGTGTGTGTGTGTGTGTGTGTCTGTGTGTGTGTGATGGAGCATTCCTGGCTTTTCTCCACAGCAGTGTTTAGAAAAGGACCTCCCAGGGGAACCTTCAGTTACCAAAAACAAAATTCTCCAGATTCTTGGCAGCCGCTTGTGTGTGGTCAGCTCTTGCTCGTCATGTGATCTTGACTCACCTTGACATGACGCCACCTTCCCCTCCTCGCCCCTCCCCGCCCTTCCTCCCAGGAGACGTTTCAGTCTGCCGGAGAGATGGGCGTCTCCCTCACACATGGTTTTAATTTTGAACATGGGAGTCATTTCCCCGCTCTGAAGTTCTGCGTTTCTCCGGAGAGGATTTTTTATTATTTTTTTTCAACAAGTGATCTCGTCGTAGTCAGCACATTTTCCCGACTGATGTTGCAATATTTGTTTTTTTTCTCGCCTGGTTGCTATGGATTACGGCTGAGCTGCAATCATGCCATAAGAGAATAGCTGTCAGAAATGCTTTAATAGAGTTTAAAGCCATGATTTGGTTCACGTAGTCAAGAAAATCTGTGGTTTTCTGCAGCTGCCCCTCGCTTCAATGCAGGTATTTCCGTTACAGTGAAGAATTTCAGGCCCCTCTACCATCACGGTCTTGAATTTTGAAACTTGTGCTAATGCAGCCTTGTGACGCAAGCTGTCCAATGTGGTGTGTGTACATGTGTGTGTTTCCACGTCCTTGCCCAACAGCTGGAAATACTTTTGTTTCAGCTTCTTGTTTCCTGTGTTTCAGGATCTCCGTACTACGACAACGTGAGGCCCCTGTCCTACCCAGACTCTGACGCTGTCCTCATCTGTTTCGACATCAGCCGCCCTGAAACTCTCGACAGCGTCCTGAAAAAGGTTTGTTGCTCTTTCCTGACACAGTCATTCAAGAAGCGATCATGAAGCCTTTGATAAGCTCAGTCTTTTTAGCCTCTAAACTCCAAGTCTTTGATTTTGTTTGATCCGCTGACAAAGGCCAAGTCTACAGTCAGATTTTTCTGTAGCCTCCGTCACGTCAGATCTTGTGATGTGAGGTTGTAACGAGCGTCTGGGTTAAAGCCCGGAGCGTCTGGTAGAAGCTGTCTGAGGTGCAGCCGCCAGCTACTCACATGGAGCAGAGGTGGTTAAGGTCTGATGACTGTCTGACTCCCACATGTGTGTACTGAACATAAAGCGAGACATGCAACATCAGTCATGTGACTGGTCAAAGGCTTCGATGGTGCTCGGAAAAAAAGGTTGCAAAGAAATGTAAAACGCAGCTGGTGGTGAGGCTGCAACTCACGATTCTTTTCTAGGTTAATTGTGAAAATAGTGAAAATGTCCATCCCAGTTTCTAAAAATCTTTAAATATCTTGTTTTGTCAGTTCAAAACTCAAAGATATTTACTTTAATATGATACAAAACAGAGAAAAACAGGAAATCTCCACATTTTAGAGGCTGAAAACTGAATTTTCTGCCATTTGTGTACGATGGATTTCTTTGACGATGACTTTTCTGTCGATTTAATCGCGGCAGCCCCGTCTGGTAGGGCTCTTATTTTGTAAGGCACTCCATGTTTTAGGTTCAAATGAAGTTTACTGTGTTACAGCTCACAGGTCATGTTTCAGACAGTGAGCGTCCAGATTAGAATGAGCATTGGTCTCACCGGCTTTTTAGTCAAGTGATGTTTGTGCAACCGTACAAAACAACTTCCTCTTTGAATGTTGATGCACTTGATCCCCTGACCAGCCATCAGGCCAGCCAGCCCTGAGGCACATTAGCCTCAGATTAAATCCCCTGGAGAACTGCCATCGATCACAGAGCATTTATTGTTGTCAGGGAGGAAACATGGGGATTATTTGTAGTTCCTTTCCCGGGTTGAAAGCGTGAGGGGCTCCAGGAAGTGGCAGCTTTAACCTTTATACTTAAAGGACGGAGGAAGGGAGGGGGTGGGCTCAAGGGATGATGTGTCAGGTCATTCTTGCCAACATGCATATTTAAACACTTTATTGCAGTTAAATAAACATTAGGCTTTGCTTGGTTTATATTCATATGTGGTCTGTTTGGAAAACGAAGCTAAATATTGATCTTCTGCTCACCTTTTTTTTTTTCTTTCTAGCATCTTTGGTTGATCATTCCACAGTTTTCTCTGTGGATGTTGCGTGACTCAAGCTTTTGTCTCTCTCCACAGTGGAAAGGGGAGATCCAGGAGTTTTGTCCCAACACTAAGATGCTGTTGGTCGGATGCAAGTCAGACCTGCGCACGGACCTGAGCACGCTGGTGGAGCTTTCCAACCACAGACAGACACCAGTCTCTTATGACCAGGTATGCGGATTAAATTAAATGTCGTAAATGACGCAATATAAACGGCAGACGTGCAATTAGTAACGCAGTCTTTGTGACTGGACTCATTCATGAATAATCGCTCATTGTGCTTTAAGCCGTAACTGATCCCTAAGAGAAAATCCTGTCGTCACTCTTGACGCGAGTGTTTGAGAAATACGTGAACACGTCCTGCAAGTCCTTTCTTTTCTGCCGGTGATCACATGTGACCTCTTCCTCCTCAGGGCTCCAGCATGGCCAAGCAGATCTCGGCGCCATACATCGAGTGCTCGGCTCAGCAGTCTGAGAACAGCGTCAGAGACATTTTCCACGTGGCCACACTGGCTTGCATCAACAAAAACAACAAAAACGTCAAGCGCAGCAAGGCTACCCGTGGGAACAAGAGGATTTCACACATGCCCAGTAGGCCCGACCTGGCGGCTGTGGCCTCGGACCTCCGGAAGGACAAAGCCAAAAGCTGCTCGGTCATGTGACTGATCGGACTGAGGGGGATTAGACTGAGAATGAGGACAGAGCACAGCGCAAGCAGGAAGCTACGGGGCGACGCTCTTTCCTGCATGCTAAAGACCCCTTATTTGTCTGGAAAGGGGTTTTATAAGCTTCGATCCATGTACATGTTACTGGAATACTCTGCCCCACTGCAGACTCAATGCGTTGTAGCGTCCCAATCCATGTGGCCCCACCAGACCAGGAAGCTATCTGTCAGCGAGATACCTGTTCGGGGAAGTGACCTGCTTCCTCTGGGAAGACGGAGCGGACGTGTTCGAGGCTTTCCGCACGAACAGGAAATGAGTGATGTCATTAGGAGACGCTCATTTGTAAAGGAAGGGTTTAAGAACATGTGATCTTTTGAATGAAAGCCAACGGCGGCGATGGGGGCGTTTGCTTCCTGGGAGGAAAGGAGCTGCTGTTTGTGCTGGATCAGACTTTCTGCTCGGGCTTATACACCAACTCGTCACTGTAGTTTGGAAGTCACTCTCACCCCCGCTCCTGTAACTGTTAGTCCGTGTGCAGAGGACATTACAAGAGGAATTTCTTCTACCTGCACACACGCTGACGCTGTTTGTCGTCCCCCCCCCCCCCCCGTCTCTGATATGTTGTCGGTATAATGTGAAGTCATTGGTGTGTAACTGCATCATTGTTTTATTTTAGCTTCATCCTGATGAGTTTCATCCTTGAACAGCTGATTCGAGCGATTCTTGAGTTTTTCCACTGCACGTTTGTAGCAGCCATTCTGTGGCGTGTGTTTCACCTCGACAGCTATAGATACATAAAGACTCTCTGAAGGCAGATTATCTCCACGCTGACAGCTTCATGGACTCCTCTGTTCTGGGGAGTCGGAAGCAAAGTCGCTTTACACAGCTTTCAGGATTTGCCCAACAATTCCTCAAGTCCATGTGATAAACAAATGCAATTTGGCCCTTCAATTAGTGACACTGTTGGGAGAAATTGCATAACACGTTTAAAAACCCTTAAGGGGGCGAATAGCTTTAGTTTACCAACACGTATCAAGTGAAAATGTGACTAATTGTGTAAAATGAGAACGTCCTGACAGGCTCACAGCCAGTTTGAGCTATGAGTCATTCTCCCACTGCACTTTAGGGAGGGAGTGGAAATGAAGGCAACAATTAAATCTCATTTATTAGGCTCTGAAACACCAGAGCGCTCTGCTTTGCATTTCCCTGAAATGTTCAGACTCTGCTGTTGGGTAAAATCCTCATAAAGGCCGGGTCACGCCAGCACTATTTAGATATTCAATTAACTTTTCATTACTTTCCAACATAGAGACGAAACGACTCATTAAGAGGATAATCGGCAGATTAAAGCAACATTATGCAAGAATTATTTATTAATATGAGTGATTTTGTAGCCCTACAGTTTTTCTGTTATACACCGCCGTTGTAAATATGGAGAGCTGTACACATGCATCGGTTTTGATTATGTTACTTATGATCTAAAACTAGCGAGTTGACATATTTGCCTAAACATCCAAACATCAAGCAAGTGCAGCAACACAGAGCTAGCAAGAAGGCCAGCGCGCGCATGTGCCTTTTATGTCAAATTAAATACAATTTGCGTCATTTGATAATACACCAAAGTTACATTGTGCAACAGCGGGACGGACAGACACTATTCTCCCTATTGCAAGTCAGTGTAGCATCACAAATATTTAGTTGCATAATGTTGCTTTAATCGAAAATGAGAATAATAGTTAGCACTACTTCAAAACTGAAAACAAAATGCAGGAGGGGAGTAAACGGCACAAAGAGAAAATAGAAAGACGCACGCGCAGCGAATGTGTCTGATAGGCGTTAGCTAGCTGGCTAGCGTGTTAGCAGTTAGCGCTCCAGCTACAGTAGTTCACCTTCTAGAAAAACATATTTTCCGAAGATGTGGAGACGAATTTGTCCGTTTAACTCTCTGGTGTGATCAGGCCTGCACTCAAACTGGATGATTTTATTTTCCCTACATGGTTTGAAATGTTATTAGGTCATTTCAGTGTTTGGATTTCACGACCCGTCATTTGAAACATGTCATAATGTAAACAACAAATAGGTGTTAATTTGAAAATGAGACTTTGAGAAACAGTGTTGTTTACAGTGTAAATTTGTGTTTTTTTTTTTTTTTCCCTCAACAGTGCAATTAAGGAGCTGTTTAAATATCAAAGGTATTGATGCACTTTTAATGTAACTTCCCAATTATCTCGTCAAATGCCAATGCTGTCACATTTGGCAGCTCAGTGGCCAAACTCTTATCTTGATTTTCTAATCTGTTGTCTTTTCCCCGTGTACTCTATCATGTTTTCTTGAATGTTGATGTCACCTTCAAATGTCTTTGCCAATGTTGTTGCCGCAATATTTATTGAATTATATATTTTCCCTTTAGAATAAATGCAAATGGAATTGAAGTGTGTTTTCTGTTCATTGAGAGAAAACATGTTGCACATACGTAGTATTGTGATCTTTCAGTCCACAAGTTATCCCTTTTATCAAGACACATAATGATCCTAAAACATGAACCCACTTATGGTTCCCTTCATGTTAAAGACTGTTTTTTTTTGGGTACATTAGCTTTTTGGCGATTGCATACACGCATCAAAAATCATAAAAGTGGTGTTCATTAGTGACTATTATCAAACAAAACCGTTTAAGCATCATAAACATTTTTGTCACATTAATCTGCAATAATCCTGTAGTGACTAATATCAATGAAAGAAATCCATGCTGAAGTCCAGCTGCGCTTTATGGTGTTAAATAAACGAAAAGCTGACAATAAATAACTAACAAAGTGATTAAACAGAAAATATTGGAGCATAGCTCACCCTCTTAGTTTTAATCCCGCCATACAACTGAACAGGTAAATAATGTGAAACGCAGGCTAAACGCACATGTTTCGGTCCCAAGAATCCAAAATGCAATGGAAAAATCCCATCAGGACTTTAGTCGAGGTAACCAGTGGGATGGTAACGTCCAGGATTCATCCACTCACAGATAGCGACACCTGTCTTCCATCTGACGCCAGCTGATTGTGTTGATGTCGACACAGATTGGTTTCTGACCATTGCGCCATTTTTCCTTAAATTTCACACTCTCCTCCTGAGGGTGAGGGTTATCATTCCTGGCCTGTTAGTCCAGGCTGCTGTCAAGGATATTCTTTCTTTTACATCTTAAAGTTGAATTCATATGCAAAGCAATAGCTTAAATAAGTATTTCTTCCAACATTTACATAAGTTGGTGTACACATACAGGTCGATTCAGCTGATGTGTAAACACAGGACTCGGCTACGGGTCAAAGCGGCGTAAACGATTAATTCCAGCCACATCTGCGTGTTTATGTGCAGAGATTCAGGATGTATTCTTTCAAATGAATATGCAGCAAGTGAAGAGACTAAAAAGTCAAAGTTACAAGAAGAGGGGGAAATCAACTTCCTCATTTAAAACAGGAAATGTATTACAAAACTCCAGTGCCCCTTTTAAAATGTCATCACTTTTCCCAATGAGGTTATTAAAGGTGATCGGAGTTGACTTTTAGCTTCAGCCTCGTTAAGACACACCTGTGATGAGTTGCCGTGGTTACACAGCTATATGAAGCTCTGCAGAAGTCAGACAAAGCCGTGCAGCTGGAACGTGATGGTGGGTTTCAGCCTTTGTTTGCGCTCTTTGTTCTGTGTGTGCAGTACACAAACATGCCTGGAGTCCAATCTCTTAGAAACCATCAATACAGTCCATTTTCCAAGTTGACTTTACCTACCTTCGTCTTAGGGTGATAAATGGAGATGAGATGTGAGCTTGTGAAGGTTTATTGATGCGCGGCTGGCGAATGAGCACTCGTGATGTCAACAATACTGTAAATCCTCTGCCTGTTCTCTGTACGTGCATCACGGAATTAGCTTAAATCAATCGTTGATGGGCTTTGCAAAAGCGTAGTTTGCTCACAGTTAAACCATTACACGGCGGGGGGTGATTTTCCGTGCGATTAAGTCGTATATATTAAGTGGTGTAATATTTTTGCAATTTTTATCTGAGCTTGTGCATCGCGAATAAAGGCACCAACCAATGACTTTGTGCAGAACGGGTCGAGTTGCGGTTTTATTTATCAGGATTATAAAACGGCAACGCAGAGGCTTTGTAGTCCTAACCAAGACAGCAAACTTTATTACTACTTACATAAACACATAAACCTGTGTATTCCGCATGTTAATGTTGTTTGTTTGTCACGCCCCTGGTGAGTTAAGGCCTTCAGCTGGAACAAAACTTTACAGCTAGAATCCAAAACATGAAGTAATTTCAGATTCAAACAAATACATAATATAGAATATATAATATCATCAAAATCTGTGGGTGTATTTGTTGAAATAAAACGGGCTACACAATAGTACAGTTAAAGAAAAGGGCTGATCTTAAATTTAATCTGGTTCACGATGAACAGAACAATTATATTCAACCCAAAATTTGATTGTTAGCATTTTGGGGATTATGACTATTTAAAGGCACAATATGTAATTTTCCGGCTCTCAATCAAGGCAATAACAAAGTGAAAAAACAAGTTGTTGTCTCCAGCACTATTGAACATCATTGCAGTCGGCTTCTTTTCTTACATATTATAATTTAACATCTAAAGTTTAGTTGGCTTTATGAGAAATTTGGCCGTTTCATTTCATATGAGTGCTTAATACGGTCTCAACTCTGCGTATGTTGCCTTCATGTAAAAAGAAGACTGCTCTGGTATTCAAGGTAATCCAGGATAAACAAATCAAATCATTTAACTGCGTTCAAATAACCAAATCAGCCGGATGAGAAAGAACAAGATGATTTTAGATTCAGCTCCGAGTGGAGCCGAGCTCAATGAAGACACTGGGAAAAAACCGGAATCACTGTAGATGTCGTACTAAATGGGTTGAAATTGTTAATTATTTACACAGCGGAGTTAACATTCACCTCTGCAGTTCTACAGTCTTTCCTTTCAGAAAACACAAGTCAGACTTGAGTCCTTGACTGTCCTGACATCTCTCTGAAAAGCACGTTTTGTAGCAGCTGAAAGGAACAAAAAGCTCTCTGTGAGTCTCGTCTGCTTGAAAAGCTACAGAATCACTGGAGGCAGACAATGTTGTACAGGCCGCGGTAAATCCCCCGGGGCCGCCGAGCAGGCAAACTGCTTTTCCTCACACAGCAAGCCTATATATCATGCCATGACTTCATCACATATACACGGTCTGAGATGTATTAGGTTGTCAGGGGCAGGAAAACAGGGCTGTCAGGTGAAAAATAAATGTCAGAGATGAAAGACGCACAACTGTGCTCCTTCTGGCTGCATGGAGGGAACCCTTTTTTTTCAAGGAACATGCATTTACATTAGATTTAAGTCTCATTTGTAAAGTTTTAAGACTCCTTCTCATATTTCTAAGTGGACTGACATACTGCAGCTACGGTATCCATATAGGACTAACCGCTGTCATTTGTTGGTTTATTCTTTTTACTGGCCAAATTAAAGGAATAGTTTGACATATTGGAAAAATGTGTTCATTGTTGTCGACTCTATCGCTAACAGCCTGTTAGCTTAGCTTAGCACAAAGACTGGAAACAGAGGCAACAGCTAGCCTGGCTTTGTTGACAGGGTGCGTTCACAAGACAACATTTAGTACAATCTAATTGAACTCTGGTGCGGTTCGCTGAGGGCAGTCGGTGCAGACCAAAACTACGTTTCCATTCGTACCCCAGAGCAGCTCGACTGCAGTGAGAACGTAATCCGACCCAATTACAGGAAGTGAACCAAAACAAGGATTTGTTGAGATGGACACAGCTGAACAAGTTAACATAAGTGGGAGAGGACTGACTTGGACTTGGACTTATAGTCATACAGAAGAGAACATACAGAACATGCTAAATAAAGTCCACATAATAGTGACTTTTATGAAGTTATTCGAGATAAGCTGGAGGAGAAGGGATTCTGCTCCGTGTTGCCTGGTTAGTGTTTTCTCACTTGTTGATTTCCGAGTTTAGCTCCTATTTTTTACCAGAGCACAAGGGAGTAGTCTGTTGTGCAAGATGTAGCTCGACTAACACTTTCAACACCCAGATTATAGCCTCAAAAACCTCAATGTCTAACATGTTGACCATTTGAAGGACACATCTTTTTCAAAACTGGAAAACCCTGCTTTGCCATGATTGCCTCCGTTGGTGTTTTTTTTTCTTCTTCATACACTTTCTCTCTTACATGCACACATATTTGAACGGGGATTTCCAGGCACTGAGGCTTTGTTGAAATGTAGGACATGACTCTGCAAGGTAGCATGAGGCAGGGTGGAGGAGAGGGAAACCACACAAACTGAATTACAACATTTTATCACCCAGCAACTTCTACAATACTGGAAGTTGTTCAGCGTTGACTCAAAGAACACAACATATCTGCTGCAATTTACCCTCAATTCTCCAGCCGGGTCCAGACTGTAATGGTATTCGACCTGACCCAGATACTGTAATAAGTAAGGAATCCCACTAAGGCGGAGCGCCTGAGCACAGCTCTGGTCTTAAACCCTCCCTATTGGTGGGCTGAGCTGCCAGAGAATCAGTCTCTAACAAGTCTGCAGTCCACCCCTGTCCCGTGCTGGATGTGTCCCACAACGCCTAATTTCACCCATGTTGTATAAGTACGGGAGGTGAAGTGAGCTAATGCATTGATTGCAGATGTGCTGTAAGTGATTTCCGCCGTTTTCCCAAGGTTGTGTTCTTATGATTTGCAGCTGCTCAGATGAACAGAGTCTGCTCGTGTTGTGGCTCCACGAAAGACTATGCTGGTTGGTCCGCAAGGAAATATCTCAACAACTACTGCATGGATTGTTGTGGACTTTGGTAACAACATTCACGGTCCCCAGAGGATGAATCCTGCAGACTTTGGGGATCCTCTTACTTTCCCTCTAGTGCTTCCCTGAGGTTGACTTTTTTTAGTTTTTTAGTTAAATGTGTCCACAACTATTGGATGAGTTGTGAAGTTTGGTGCAGGCGTGCATGGTCCCCAGAGGATGAATGCCAAGGTCACATTTTTCACTTCTCCTGTGAAATATTTCATAATCTACGTGATTTATTGGCACAAACCTTTGCACAGATATTCATGGTTGCCAGTGGACGAATCCTACTGACTTCGGTGATCCCCTAACTTTCCCTCCAGTGCCACCATCATCATGTCAAAATGTGTCCAAAACTATTCTTTGTGTTTACTGCGACTTGGAGAATGTCAGCACGCTAACGCGCTAAACTAAGGTGGTGAACATCGCACTATACCTGCCAATCATCCGGCTGCATTGTCACTGTGAGCCTGTTAGCATTCGGCTCAAAGCACCTCTTTGCCTTCGCGCCGTGCCTGTAAAGTCTTGTTTAATACAAAACTCTCCGACAAATAGACTGACACAGACATGACACACACAGAAATGCTGTGCAGTGGTGGCATTTGTGTGAGAGAAATGTGACAAGAAGCCACTCCTTTCTGGCACATGGAAAGGTTGAGCTCCATTGTAGCCTTTGGCAGCTCAGCCCCAAAAGACAAAAACGGTTTAAAGAAAAGAGAATTAGAAGAGCCCGTCGTCATAATCTTTTGTTTGCCACTTGCCTTGAAGTCCATTTATCTGACAGGTGACAAACTGGGTGCTTTGAAAAGGAGCTGGAAGGTGTTACACTTTTTACAGGATGCCGTTTCTCACTGGACATTTTTCTTAATTTCACTCGCATAAGTGGATCACAGCCTAAAAAAAAAAAAGCTTTTGATTGCTTATTTGACTTTGATTCATGAACGACAAGCTATCCTAAGAGCATTTAAAACTATCACTCAGGATTTCCCGCATTGTACTGCTTTGATAAATAGCTTTAATATTAAGCCAAATATATTTTTTTCCCACTCTCTTCTACAAAACAGGATAAAATGTTGAATCTGTCTGCAGTAACAGGCTTAGAGAGGGATGGACACTATTCATCACCATCTTTGTAGGAGCGAAGAAGCTCTTTTTTTCCATCCTGATTGAGAAATAAAAGTGCTCGGCTGAACTGTTATGGCGAAAGCATCAACTCGATTGAGCAGGAATGATCATCTATCACACACATATTGCTTTTTATGTGCAATCGACTGCCTGATATTGAGCCGGGGGAAGTCAAGGCTGAGGTGGAAGTGAGCCGTTATGTTTCACGAAACAGCTCAGCGGGCATCTGCTCGCCCGCAGAAAATATCCTCACACACTCTTTAAGTTCTCTGAATGTAAATGCAGGCTTCCCCAAGACGTTGCTGTGTGTGTGTGTGTGTGTGTGTGTGTGAGCAGCCGCTAACCTCAACCCCCCTCCCGACCACAGTTTTCTATTTTCCTGCAGGACCAGCTGGAACGGACACAGACTGGGAGCGTGTAGATCAATAGGTCTAAACTGGTGGTGCATTGTTTCCCCACAATCCTGCTGCCTCAACAATCCGTCATGCGCAGCTGTAAAATAGAGACAGGCTGAAAGAGAAACAATGGATGTTTTTTGGTTGTTTTTTTTCACAGAAAAAGCTTGTGCTGAAGGTCTTGAGAAAAGAGGATGAAGAGAAGAAACGTGTTCCCTGTGGCTCTGAGGCGTGCAGAGGGCTCGAGCTTAATGACGAGACTTTAGTTCATTATGAATGAACTGCTGCAACATGGGGGGAAGTGGGGCTTCATCTAAAATGCTGACACAACGAGGCAAAGTAGCCGTGTTGAGCATTTGAAACAAGGCTCAGAAAATGCTTCAGATGAAGTTTGGGAAGCAAAAACAAGAATAGATGTCTTTTGGTTTTGGTATTGTTTTTTAAATCTGCATCATTTACTCACATTTTTGGGGTTATAGACTCATTCATTGTCAACATTTCACCATATAAAATGCTTATTCCAGGGTGTTTATGTTCTATAGTCATTGTCCGGCCTCAAAACGAGGTTTTAAATCTTCAGTATTTCTCTAAACCATTAAATATTCATGAACAAATAAGCAACAATAAAAGTAAAAGCTTGGAAAACTTCCTTTTTTGTTTTTTATTAAGACTTTAAAGTGAGTCGTACCTTTTGTAACATTTATCACCCCAACCTACAGGTCATCCTTTAGTATATTGAATTGAGTTTTATTCCGTTTGAATTCAAATTTCCATTTTGAAGAAGAAGAACGTGTTCAGCAACATGAACTGATGGTGTGTCATTATTGTAAATTAGTAAAGACTTTGCACTAATAAGAACCACTTTTCTTTTGCTGCCTTCAATGGGGGCTTGTGTTTGGAGGAGACTGTGGGAACAACAGCGAAAAGCTTTTCATGCTTCTTGGTGGAATGTTTTCTGTGGTGAACTACAGCGCGTCGCCCAAATCACCAGAAAAGTTCCTGATTCATGTTTTATTGGATACAGTTTGCTGTGGCGCCAGATCTTTCACTGGATTTTTGCCGCGAATGTAGCTTTGACGACAAAGCTTAAAGCTACGTTAAATACTTTACTTTCCACGCAAGAGATTTTTTATCTTCCGGTGAAGTCGATAGTCTCATCTTTCTCCAACTTCCCCTCCGGTCTGGTTTGCCATGCGCCTGATCCTCACCGTGGGCTGCGTCCAGACCACCGACCTCCTGCTTCTCTCCTCTCTTTGCCATCTGCTTCCCGACTCGGCCTTTTTTGGTCAGAGGCCAAACTCAACACATGTCTGAGTGTGTCGTCAG
Organism: Bovichtus diacanthus; assembly: GCA_943590825.1. Classification (NCBI taxonomy): domain Eukaryota; kingdom Metazoa; phylum Chordata; class Actinopteri; order Perciformes; family Bovichtidae; genus Bovichtus; species Bovichtus diacanthus. Next base: position 6,524,401 of record CALSBV010012184.1, on the reverse strand, counting down.
GAGAGAGGTCTGCTTGAGCTTCTAAATTTATCTTCTTCAATATCAGTCCTGTAAGCTACAGTGAGCTGGAGCCAATAACCCACTGGGGACACACGAACAATTGTTTTTGAGTCCAAGCCATAAAGATCTGAGTATCAGTTACAGTCGCAGTTTATTTGAAAAGCTATGAAATTAGATAAATGTTTATTATATTGAGAGGATTTGTGTCTAGTTTTTCAGTCTTCCGAAACTCTGACTGAAGCACAAAAAATTCATTCATTCATTCATGGTCCCCAGAGGATACATTATCCTTCCCAGAGGACATTTGTTGGCCCCATCTCACCTTTACAAACGCTTAAAATAAAAAATGAAATCAGCGTTTTAAAGTACAGAGAAGAGCTCTTTTTATTTTGTTTAAGTATTTTTTTTAATCAGTTTATCTCAAGTTGGCCTCTAATGCCGGCAGAAGTTTTTCTAAGCTATTCCCAGAGCAAACTTCATCCTCTTTAAAATCCCTGCTCTTTCACTTCAATGGAAGAATGTAAAGAGGATTAACTCAGGTGTATGATTTCATTAGCTAGACAAATATGTATTTTAAGATTCAGCCAGCAAAGCCATTTACACCGTCGCCTCTCTCTCCTCCTTCTTAAGCTGCCTCTCCTCCGGGCTTTAACCTCATTAACCATCACCACTTCCTGTCCAGGGGTCCCACACACACACACACACACACACACACACACACACTCCAAATTCCAACCGCTCTCAATGAACCATTATTTATGAGTTTATTTACAGTATCTTCATTAGCCGGAGACCCCCTAAAGATTAGAGAAACTGGAGTAAAATCACCGTGTGTGTGTGTGTGTGTGTGTGTGTGTGTGTGTGTGAGAGTGACACCCGCCTCCTGCTGAGTGTGTTTACTTCACCAATAACAAAAAAAGCTCCCTGGACTCCCACCTGCCCCGATTAGCATGAATCCCTCCACCCATCAACACTCTCCAACCCAAACCCCCGACTGCGCCACTGAAGCTACATGGAGCCAAAGACGCTTATCAGTTGTCAGCCACTCCCGCTGCTGACGCCCTGCTGTGCGTTTGTTTTGCTGAGCCGTAACTCAATTTGCGCCTGTGTTTCCGCTCATGGTCATTGTTCCGTTTTGATGATCTGTGAATGTCTTAAGATCTAATTTTGTGAGTAAAAATAGGAGCCATGGTAAGTTTTCATTGTCGCAGAATGAACATTTCTCGTGCAAACAGGCTCCTCTGTCAACTGTCAAGAGTGAGCTGTGCAGAAATAAACACGTAAATGCACGCTTCCATGAGATTAGTGAGCGCTGTGGTGTATTATTAACCCACAGAAAAAGCTTCATCCTAACATACTATTTATGCACATTTCACACTTAATGATCATCTTCCTATTCAAACTGGTCTCATGCGTTCGGTGCCTCTGCGTTCTCAGGCTATTAAATCACAATTACATCCCTGTAGCTACTGTTTGTTAATGGATGTCATGTATTCAGATGCAGTAGCTCAGCGGAGAGCCTCTCAAATCGTTTTTGTATGAGGGAGGGGAGATGTTGCAGTCCAAGCCCCACACATTCCTGACTTTAAAAGTCCACAATGCTTTGATAGTTGATTGCAGATGCATATGCAATATAGAGGCATCTCCGCATGTCTTTAAACTGTGGCTGAGTGGTGTCTCAGCGGGGGAGAGTTGCAGTAGAAAAACTGTTTACTAAGCCGATCAACCTCCTACTAAGGTCAGATATGGACCAATCAGGTGTCAGCATCTCAATTAGTTAGATTTATTTCCATGGTAACAGTATTTCTGTGCATCATACGTGAGGAGGGAGGGGAAATGTGTGAGCTATTTTTGTGACCGATGAGGAAATAAATGAGTATGTTGTGTATGTTTGAATGTTGTCAGTTGTGTCTTTTTAAATGCACAAAGTAACAACATCTTGAAGCCATGGAGCAGCTTTTATTTTCTGCCACTACGGGTCCATCTACGGAGTTTCTCACGTTTTTTAGGAAGATTAAACCAGGAGCCGAATTATTGAAAACACGAAATAATCAATTTAACTCAATTTAAAAAGCTGTGTTTCTCCAATTTGTTCAGCTGCTGCTAATGTTTGCTCAGCTTGTTACTCTGATAATTTAAGATCCAGATGTGCGAGCACTAAAATCCTTCATCCGGTTGAAACAGAGTTGAAAACCAGCAAGATCTAAAGAGTGAGTCATAAAAATGTGGCTTAACTGGATAAAAAGGCTCAAAAAGGGGAAACGACGACGTCACAGGAGAAGGAATGAAACGCTCCGTCGTCTTCATTAAAATGACAGATTTTCTCTGCGTTTGAAAACGAAACATTTGGCGTCATGTTAGTACACAACTCAGCAAATTATAAATCATAGGTGTAGTGATCTGCTCCGTCAGTAGAGCGAGAGCTAATGCTGCTCATCACTAGCTCAAAGCATTGCAGTGAACATAAAACAGTTTGAAGGGTCAAAGCGTGCGCCCAGTCTGTACTCTTCCACTTTAAACTCGCTAGATGATATCTCTTCAGCCTTTCAAAATGAAACTACCAAGGTTAGGTGGCCCAAGACACACACACACACACACGAGCACACACGGAAACCTCTGGATTGAACGTGTGCGTGGAGATTAGAGGTGAGTCCATAGGGTTGTGCAGACTTGTCTTATCAGCTGAGTGCAGCCGACTGACTCTTTGCATATCAGTCATCTCTGAGAGAAGCCAAAGATTGAGGATGGATCACAGATGGAAGACGCCGCAGCAACACTATTATTAGAAACATTGACATGCATGCTAGCAGAGAGCAGCTCGCTGAGTTTGTTCTTTAACGCATGAGCAAATCCAGGTGAAATCCGAAAACTGTCCTTTGTCTATTGGAGGAGATGCCTCTGTTGATCGTCAGAGTAGAGTCGAAAAAACAATTCAAGGCTTTTCCTTTCACATCGGCACACAAAGGAGCACGGCAGCTTCTTTTTTCATGCAGCAATTCATCGGAGAAGAAAGTCAATTTGTGAGTAAGATGACATTTGTTTGGACTTCATGAGCCAACATGAGGCACGTAGCTTTTCTGCTATGTAATCATGACGGATTATGTGGGCTGAAAATGCAAAAATAATTGTCTTGTTAGTTTGTTGTTGCACAGAGCGGAGAACAGACGGAGAGGCAGAGTTTTAATTGGTAGAAATTAACACATTTGACACTCTAACTTGAATAAAGAGATACTAGTGGCGTATCCATGGTGCACTTTATTTGAATATCTACTTATTCTCTGCATGATGACTGTAAAAAAGCCTTTCAGTTCAGTGAAAGTGCCTGAGTACCTCCTAACACAGGAATCCTGTTAAGCTGCCGGGTTTTTTTTTCCTCCCCGAGGTGCTCGACAGCCAGAAGCAATTAAACCTCAGCGAGGTTATAGATGACTCAAAGTCCCTGCGCGGTGGGGGCCAAAAAAGTGAAACTCAATTAAACGAGGGGAACACTGTACCTCCGCTGTCATTCCGCTTATTCCGAAGCAAACTCATCTGGAAAATTAAGAAATAACCCACCGAAAAAATCCCGAAGGCGTTTTACAACATCCTGCATCATCTAATCAGGTAAAAACACCTGAAGGATCATGTGTAGGTCTTTCAAAAAAAGCCCTACAGATTTGGGCAGTTTGTTATAATTCCGTTTTAAGTGATGGATATGGACAACGATGGGAAATAGTCTCCACCCTGGAGAAGCAACAAGGGAAACCTCAAAACTGTAATTAAGTTAAACATTCCCTCTGTCCAAAAATTGTCCAACAAAGGCCGATCCAGCTGCAAAATAACTCGCTCCCCCAGGCCGCGAAGGAGATGGCTGACTTAATATCACATCAGGGCTTCTTCTGGCCGCCTCTTGGGGCTACGCATGAGGGAGATTGTCTCAAACAGCATCGAGAATCTGCAAAACTCTCATTTCTGTGGTGGAAGTTGAACAAAGCCTACAGGAAGTGAGAGAAGCTGGACCAGCGCTGGACCCCGGTTGTGCTCCAGCGTGCTCTGCTGCGGTGGTGGTTAACCTGAGCGCACCGAGTGCAGTTTACTGAAGTCACATTGTTGGATTTCTGGCAGCTAAACTCATTATATTTGAAACACTTATCTCCTGCTTCCATTTGCAGCTGCCAGTATGTGAAATTGCCTCGCGCTGCTTTAATGTCAGACTTTCAAAGAGGTCCCTTCAGAGATCCCGTAATCGTCCCATTACATGAGAAATGTCTTTTTGTTGTTGGTACATTGTTTTTCCGGGCGAATGGTGTCTTTTACTGAGTGTGAGAAAAAAAGCATTTACTTGTGTTTTGCTATCCGAATTCACTCTTTTCCTTTTTAAAGGAACAAAGATTTTCCAAGATATCAAAAACTAGCAGCGAGGAAGAAAGAAGGAGAGAAGTTATATCACCAGAATGCAGGAAAGGAAGTGTCTGAAATTTAAATGTGTCTCGGGGAGATAACATCTGCCCCCTCAGCTGGAACCTCATGCCACTCCAGGTAAAACCTGCTAAAACTACAAAATAAGAGGAGTTTCGATTTGACTTGATGTGTATGTCAAGGCTTTTATTTTGAAGAGAGTTGGCAGTTATTGTGTTTTACATGAAACAGCTTCTGAACGGGGGAGCTTGAACAAAAGCAAAAGTATGAAAAATAACTCGCTTAAATTTGCTTTTCAAAATAAAACGGTCATGATGATACAAACGGACGGAGTTTTCCTCCTGGTTCATTTAACTTTAACGGCTGCAACATTAATCCACAACTGCATTATTAACAAGCCAAAATGATGACACTAAAAACATTTGCCAAGGACAATTTTTCTTATAGCTACTGCCAGAACTATATGCTGTGTGCACAAAATATGCCTCTGAGGAATCTCGCTCTCACACACTCAAAACACACCAAAAAGTCTCACCTCAGCATTATTAATAATGGATCAAAGGAGGCCATGTAACCCCGGCAGGCTCTGCATTGATCCATGTACAGCATTTGGTGCACGGGAACACTGACCTTGTGGATTTTAAATAATTTTACATTCAGCATTGATCCGTTGAGTCCACCCTGGAAAATAAAACACAAAAACTGCAGGATTGCCTTTAATTCTAGGCTTTCATTTAGATTTCAAATTAAAATCCGAACTGATTCCTGATAGAAACGCAGCCCTAATATAAAATACCATATTAGGCTCTTTATAAAAAAATAACTCATGAAGCAAGAATGTAACCAAGGTCCAACTCGCATTCAGCATTTCACATCCAGGAGGAAAATAATATTTTTCCTGTATCCACTTTACCTGAAAGCTTAAACCTTTCATCACTTTGGTTAAAAAAACTAAAACCTTTAAAGACCTTTTGCGTCCAATTCTTTTTCAGGCTTTTACATTTAAAGTCCACGCAGCCTTTCATTGTCATGTTGTATTTATATGTAAACTCAAATCATTTTACGTTTTATTTCATTTTGAGGGGAAGAAGTTAACCATACGCGCCCTCCCCCTTAAAACATTCACACTGTATATTGGACAAATTTCACGATGGTCAACTTTTTAAACGTATCTAAAGTTTACCCAAGCTGAAACGTGCACAGAGCAAACTGCATATTTACATTTTTTTTTTTGAGTGTTAACTGCCACAGATCTGTATGAAAACCCAAGCAAAGCCGAGCTGTTATCTTAATGGATATAAGAATGATCTGAAGTATCACACACACACACACACACACACGCACACACACAGGAATCAATGCTGCTTCCTCCAACCCTCTCGTGTCTCAGATGACAGCAGTTGGACCACATCCTGCCGGGACTCATTTTATCTTCTGCTGAAGCGTATGATCAATATTTGTTCATTGGAGGGAAGAAAAAAAAAACAAAACATGGCAGTTATCTCTAACGATTTCATCATCATATCATAATCTGAAAAGCATTTGCTGTGATAGATAACACTGATAATGATCCTTATAAATCCTCCTCTGGTGGTGATGTAAGATTAATTAAAAAGTGGGTAATACTTTGAGCTGATAAATAATGCAGAAAAAGCCTCCACTAAAATATTGATTCAGTCTTTTTTACTTGTCTTGTAATGAGTTTTATTTTTAAAATATTCCTTTAAGTCGGTAGAAAATGCACCTTTATTACAGGAACATCAGTCAGGAGGCTACTTTTTGTATATACATTATACATAAATCCATTGTAATATCTTTATTCCTGTAACATGATAGGAAGAGTGATATTCCTAATAATACAAGCACTGTGGAACAACGTTGAATTGGACTATGAAACTCAATATTTTGCTCATTCTACAGATTAGATCAAAGAAACCACAATGCTCACACTGCTGCAGCAGAGAAGCAGCGGAGCAGGAGTTGTGTGCTTCCAGTGTTTTTATGTCTTTGGTATAAAATACCCTAAGCAATGTTCCTCAGTCTGGGAATTCTTGCAGCTGGTGGTCTGATCAGATGTCTGGCATATTCAATTTCTGAGCCCTGAAGGTAATCCCGCAGTTTGAGCAGGTCTTTTTGTGGGGCGTCCTCCCAGACGCTTCTTTGTTTTAATGTTTTTGGGAAATCTAACTGTGAAGCAGGGAATCTCTGCCTGTGTGTTCCTCGCATATCTCCAGAACCGCTCATCCGACCGACTTCACATCGGGAGGGCGTACTGCCAGGGACACGCAGGAGTCCAGTGTCAAAATTTATGCATTTTGGACACTGTTGAATCTGAGTAAACTCTGAAAAAACAACGTACAGCGCCCTGTGCAGCAGCAGGGGCGGGGCTTCAGGGCTCTCTGAGTGGAGCCCTCCATTTCAAATGTTATCAGGCGATTAAATCAGGATTTTCAGCGGTAATAAACCTGAAAGTTGTCTATCACAGGGCGACTGATAGTCGGCTGAATGAAGTGTTACAGACAAAACGACTTCTGAAGGTCGAGGCAACTAATCTCCTTGGTTAAGTTTAGAAGCATGAATTATGTACACGCTTTAGCATCAGGGCAGCTACAAGGGATAATACTTCCTGTTTCGTCATGCCGTCATTGTCATAATGAACCCTTTAAATGTTAGCACGGAGCACTGCTGGTGTCCAATCTACAGACTGGATGTGTAACCTGAAGACTCCTGTTTCTGACGGAGGAAGTGTGAAGGAGCTCACTCTGTGAACTGAGCTCATCTCCTCTCAGATCCTTAACTGCTGGAGGTTTCGCAGGAAGTGTGCGCCCCCCCCCCCCATCCTGCTCCACTCTCCTCTTTCCTTCCTCTCAGCTGGGACTGAAACTGGCCGAGTTCAAAGGGGAAACGGAGACGGAGACGGAGAGGAGAGGGCTGGTCTCTCTAAACATCCTGGTAGCTGACTTCCCTTTAAAATACTTTTGATTCCTGATATGAATACTCCCAAACAGATCAAATGAAATAACCTTTTACGTCATCTGTGCTTCACTTTGGCGTTGATGAAATACGCTGTTGTATCGTCTCACTCGATGATGTTACATCGCTGCACAAGATTGTTTTTGTGCATACCTTCATTTTAACCTCCTGAACGCTTTAACTTAAAAATCATTCTTTATTTATTCCACTTTAATAAATGATTGAATGATTTAGCCATAACATTAAAGCCAGACATAGATGCTGCAAAAGGCACATTTTTTTCACGCTGGGTCAATGTAGATGGATTACAAAACGTGTTAATCTAATTCTGCTTATGCTTCCGAGCTAGTTTGCAGAGGCTAGGTTTTGTTGTGTCGAAGTACGAAAGCACAAACTCATCTCCTAAAACAGCAAACAAGTCGACCCCCAAACTGAGCGTTACTGTGATTATTTACTGCAATTAGTTTACTCTCACTTACTTCTGGATAAAATATTGTAACGCTTTACAAAGTAGTGCCAACACAGACATCCGCTATCAAAATAAGAAAACTGTCACTACACACTGACACTACACGTCAGGAATTCAGTGACAGAAAAGTACCAAGAGTTAATAATAGATGAATAAAACAATGTCGTTGTGAGACTCTGGAAAAAAAGTTCGAAGTTGCTGAAGCACATGATATACTCAACTTTAGTTTTCAAAGGCACGCTTGAAGCTCTCACACAAAAACTTTCTTTCGGATGAAGTGGGACTGATGTGATGTGTGCGAGAGTCAAGAAAGAAAAGATCCGTCTCTCTGCTTTTACACTTTATTGTCCTCACATTCTCGGTATAAACCCACGTGGGAGCGAGGAGGTACACATGAAGAGACTGCAGCATCTCTCCATAGATTACTGTCTTTAATAGTGCCTCAGAAAAATGGCTAATTAAAAAACGCTGCAGGTGCAGAGAACAAACTGAAAAGCATTTAATTGCTTTTAGGGATTCTTCTGTACAACATAGAAGATCAATGAACACCAAAGTCCTGCACTGCTGCACGTGGCATTCGGAAATAATATCTCACGATATTGAAATATTCAGTCTTCGCTGCTGTGGAAGTATTTTAAGGTCGTTGGGTTCAATGCGAGGTGACGTTTCATTGAGAACTTCTAGGGATGTTTCGAGTGTTAAAACGACAGCATTGCATTGCATAACATGTAAATCCCCCCCTACGTGCTGCTGTGTTGGTAGGAAGGTTTCTTGTCAGCCGCGCTGCTTTGATCTCGCTCCAGGTTTGACACATTAGTTATTATCTCCTGTGTGTTTTCCACAGGCTTCCTACACACTGTTGAGTGCAGAGGGGGGAAGAAGCTCTCCCGCTCTCTGTGTGTGGATGTGAAAGCCAGAGGACGGCGGTGGGAGTCTATCCAGAGGCTTAGCGAGGAAAAGTCGCAGTCAGACGCTTCTTCCTTCAAGTGACTCTCGAAAGAGCGGCGACGAGCAAACTTGCTGACATGTTGGAAAAGTGTGCAATGGCGGAGGCGAATAAGCAAAAGGACAGAAGCGAATACAGTTGAAGGGGGTTTAAGTCAGTTTGGTGCTTAACTATTTAGTCATTTTAAAGCAAAACTATATTTTTGTTCCCATGAAAAGACCAGAGAATCAAGACTTTCCACCTCTCTGGGAATCACGTCCATATTGGACTATTCTGCTCCTCGCGATTAAAGTTCGTCTTTTTATTAACCGTAACCATTATTTTTTATTGTTTAAGTTGCCTGATCCTAACCATAACTTCACCATAGTTTATTTGCCGTAAACACGATCTTGCCCTGACCTAACCATACCGTACTTACCATGCGCAGATATTGTCTTTTTCAGGTTTTTAGGTTTATCAAAATAAAAATAAAAAGTTTTTTGTAATTTCCTCCCTAAATCCTAAACTACTGCACCAACAAAATCCCAGTGACCCGCTCCATTTTTCACAGACTCTCAGGGACTCAAAAAACAGGTTTAAAATGGGCCTTTAGACTTTAATCCAAATCCAGAACCCAAATAACCCAAAATATGCCACCACTTTTATGTTTTTTCTCTACTTGTGAGGACATGTGCTCCACATACACACACGTCCGGACACAGCGCAGGATCCTGTTGACGATGCATGCGTGTGTTTTTCACTACAAACACAAAACACTGATCTGCTTTTTGCATTTTTGAAGTCGAAGTTGAACAAAGCTAAAATAGGAATCAAGTAAAAGTTTCTAAACCTTCTTTAAAGTGGATACAGAGAAGTGCACAGTAACTGTTTATATCTAGAAATACTCGTAATGTGTATTTGTGAAACTATCCGACACAGCAGCCGCTTGACTAATTTAAACCTGAAATCTCGAGCACAACTGATTCACTGATGCCGGGACGGAGCAGAAATATGACAGCGAGTTGTTGTGACTTCACTCGTGCGAATCTGAGACAATTTTTCCACGCTGGTGGGGACCCAGATATGTCATTTCTGTGATGTGTTTTGTAGAAGACTTATCTTTTTAAATTCTGAAGCTGCAGACTTTTTACTCCAGTGGCTGAGCTTTTTTCCTCCGCCATAGATTTGCTTGTCAGATTGTGTAAACATGACGTCCTGCTCTCCTCGCACGCACACACACGCGCACACACGCACACACTTTGCCCTTTGGTTATTGCAGACAATGTCATTGGAAGGACCTGAAATGTCACTGATTGTGTGTGTGTGTGTGTGTGTGTGTGTCTGTGTGTGTGTGAGCACAGACGACTCTTTTCCATGAAAAACCTGTTTACAACCTCAACCCCACTGTAGTACATACTGTACAGAACTAAGTGTCTGAGTGCAGGAATGCAGTGTGTTGACGTCCATGTTGGTGTCGTTTTTACATGTTTTTCTTATTATGTTGATTTTCTTATTATGTTTCTTGAATTTATTTAATAATTTATAAATCAGCACCCTCCTGTAATCAATTCACCCGTAACCAGTTTTTTTGTATTTTAATTAAACCTTTATTTAAGTCCCAAAAAAATTAAGAAAGTGTTTCAAACTAAATACATAAATAATAATAATAGTAATAATAATAATTATTAATATTATTATTATTATTTTTTAAAAAGTATTAGAATCAAACTGTATTTAAAGTTTTAAAAAAAAGTAAAAGTACTCATTCTGCACAACGGCCCGTTTCATAATAATATACATGTTGAATTATTGGACTATTATTGTTGATGCATTATTGTGTGCTTCACTTTAATGCTGCAGATAGTAAAGGAGGAGCTTATTTTTTGTAACAATATATACTACGGATCAATAAAGTTTAATCTTAACCGATAATAAAGCATAATAAATTATTTGTAGATTATATTTTTTATCATTATTCCGAATCTTTAAAGTAACTAAAGTTAGCAAATAAAAAGTACAATATTTGCCTCTGAGTTTAGTGGAGTGAAGTATAAAGTAGCAGCAAAGTACAAGTACCTCAAAATTATACCTAAGTACAGTACTTGAGTAAATGCACTTAGTTACTGTCCACCTCTGCCTTTTATTTATGCATTTTTAATTATAGCCAATTAACTCTATAGTCACACCTTTCATTTTGATTTCTCTTTTGCAGAGTTCAAACCACACGCAAACAATAACCAAGAACTCCAAAATAAAATAAAATTGAATCCTGCATGTGAAACACACTTCAGCTTTACTAACGTCTCCTGGTGTGCATGTGTTGTATTCTCTATTGCCTTTGTTATACTTTGGCTTTTTTGCTTGACGGAGCATTTTCTTCATCTATCACATGTTGGTCATCATGGCGTGAAGCTTGTGCCCAGGGAGCCATTGTCTCTTAATTCATCCATTAGCCCCAGATGTAACTTTTAAAGTGACTGTGATGTTTTGGTTCTTGGCCAGCGAGGACGGATCGCTAAGTCTTATCTTCCAGGCTCTCCAAGGAGTTTTTGCTCTGTGATGACGCAACGTAATATGTTTCGATTTTGATCTAATTTGATTGTTTCAAGGCGTGTAGACAAAAACATGCCATGTCCAATTAAAGTACCCATTTGTTTCCCAGGATAACGAGAAGAAAATGCTGAATAAAGGCCTGACACGCATGTCTTGGCACTTACTTTGCAAAGAACTCTCAATTCCCTTGTAGTTTCTGAGCATATGAAACTCAAAAGTAGAACAAGAGTCCTGTGTTTGACATCAATGGAAAACTGAGGCAGAATTGATGGGATTGTTTCTCACATGGTGGCAGAGACTGGTGGCGCAAAGACGGACACAGGAATACAACTCATAGTGACTAAAGGGCAAACTTACTGTTAGCTAGTTGTGCTTTATCTGGGTTCGGCCTTTTCATGATTGAGCAACTAGAGTAGCTTCAAGCTCTCCGAGATTTTCTTTTGTTTTTACCACGTTTTGTTTTGCAGGCAGCAATAAGAGCAAGTTCTTCTGTTCCAGGCAGAGGATTAACAAAAGCAAGATGCCTATCTCTCCAGAGCTCGCTTGGTTTTCTCCACGCGAGACAAAGGAACCAGGATTAAGTCGGAGTGTGTTGAACATGTACGTACCTTTAGGATTCCTCAGAGACACACAGGAGATGTTACCGAGCCAGCAGATTGGCACAGACACAGAGAAAACAGGTGCTGTGTGGGAGTTAAGCATTTTACGGATTTACATGTTTCGATGCTTTTCACCTCCAGTGTTTTGGCATTGAGTTCTTTATGCCGACTATATATGTGCAGGATAAGATGGAATTTATACATGCAAAACAGCTGCCACCTACAGGACCTTTAAACGGCTTTCTTCTAAAATGTTATGACATTTTAGCTTTGTCAAACAAACTCTCAGAGATTATTTTCTGCCGCTGCGTGCGCTCCTTCTCCTGCAGCTCTGCAGAGGCAGCAGGCTGCCGTCTGCAGGCTCGTGAACGTCCTGCTGAGCAGCTTTTTCGCACATAAAAAAAGCACCCAGGCTTTTAATAACACACTCATTATTGGCCCGGCGGGTCCCGGAGGAAAGAAGAGTGAGGAGATGGACACAGACAAGACAAAGCACAGTACAAGGCTGTCGACAGGGCTGCAGGTGAGCCAAGCATGTGGAGAGCAATACTTCTTCTCTTCTTCAACTTGACTTATTCAGGTAAGTTACAGGAAGCCTCTCAACCTTTTAATGTAGCTGATCATCATTTATGAATAAATCTTGAATTTCTTCTTCTTGGTAACAACAATTTTGCTTCATTTTCTAAACTTTTAGAAACAAAACACGTGATGAATTGGATATTGACACCATAACTTCTAAAACAGGATGGCAAATATTATTTCCACTTAATATTCAGGACACGCCGATGCACAGTTAGTTTAATTGATGCTATAATTCCCAACATCAGACAAAACTGCAATTAAAAAAGAAACCTGCTGCCATAATCTACTGCAGGAGTGCATATGTCCACACTTTTGTTTTTCTGTTCTCTCCTGTTATTGTTCACATACTTGAACATAAAAGATTTCACCAGTAACTGCCGACACGATCTGACCTGATGGATTCAACGCTCAACATGTCCCAGTTCATGTTACGCTTTTATCTGACTCCCTGTGTGTGTCTGATATCTCCGCAGTTAGATCAGCTCCCATTCGAATTTATTTAATCTTCCGATAAATGCGCTCCCCAACTGTAATGATGAAGATAAGTGCTGTAATTTAATCACCGTCACACGCTGCAGCCCTCACACGTAAACAAGAGGCTCCTCGGGCAACATCCAAGAGTTTGGTGTCAAGATAACAGCAACACCTGACAGTTTAATGTAACACCTGAGTATATACGCCTATGAACACACACAGCGAGATCAAGAAGTCCAAGATTCACTTTTCCTTTTGGCTCAGTTTCCAACTCTTGAGATAAATATCTGGCTATAAAGCTGCAAAACGCTCCACAGTGTTCATGAGCGACCTGCGAACCAAAACAATGAGCTGAAAGACGGTAAAACAGGGCGTAGAGCTGCAGAGCTGCCATCTGACTCATTGTTGATGTACCAATATTGAGAAGAGCAGCTTTAATGTAGGATTTTCATTCAAGCTGCCGAAGAGAGGCGTGAGTTAAGTCGAGCCCACAACTCATAACATAAAACCACAACTTGTTCTTTGTACATTACATTTGTCACACAGAGATAAAACATGTTAACTAAAAGCTTTAAAAGTGCTTTCTCTGTACAGAGCCAGGCTAGCTGTTTACCCATGTTTCCCGGTCTTCATGCTAAGCTAAGCTAACTGTCTTCTGGCTCTATGGCTTCTAACTATTTTATAATAATAAAATCTACACTCTGCAACATGCAGCATTACTAATAAAGCAGCTCCACTTCAGCAGCCTGCCAGCTTTTTGTCCAGCGATCATCTCGTGACCCATACAAACAGTGAGTGTGTGGCTGCGGAGGCAGATGTGGGCAGGTGTTGCCATAGCTTTTGCTTCATTTCCCCCCTGAGCAGGTGGTTAAAGGCAGTGCGGTGACAGGCCGCTGTGGGGCACGGGGCTGTTGATGCGAGCGGACAGAGTGTCACTGCAGAGCGCAGTGGTCTCTACAGCCTGCTGTCACATCATCTGACACTCAGTGGACGCTGCAAAGCAGAAATGTCTTTGAAATATCCCGAAGAACATATTACTGCTCCGTCATTCTGGATTTCAAATTAAATAAACTCGCAGCCCGATTTGAAGAGAAATGGTGCAACAACAACAAAAAAAAAAGCAGAAAAGAGAAAGCATCTAAAAAAGTGTTGTTTTTTTTCAATTTCAGAACTTTAAATGATGTTGAAGTTCCCACTTTGCCACCTATGTCTCATTATCTCCTAATTATTATTATCTCGATTATTGAGTTTAGAAGAGCTGCCTCTTTAATCAATAAGCCCGTGTGTTTGCACTCTTTGAATGAGGAGAAATTGATGCAGGTGCACTTTTACACGCATGTTTGGGTCCGTTTTATATATTTTCAAACTGCAGCCGCTGTCACTCAAACTGAATTCATTTTTAAGCTTTCAAATTACAAGATCCCGATCCTTCAGTTTCTGAGTCAGTGAATAAGAAAATGGCAAAGTCGTGTTCTGCACTGATTGCTCTCTGGTTTCCGACTGATTTAATGAAACACGAGTTGTGTTTTCCTTTCTCTCGCCTTCCTTTGTTTCCTGCCTCTTTGAGGGAAGTGTTGCAGGGAGCCACAGATTAAATGAACGTTGGCATATTCCCCCAGGATACTGAAAATGATATCTCACTGAGCCAACGTTCTGCACACTGTAAAATGTTGATAAGGCCGCTTATTACTTTTAAATGACTTATTTTCATCAGTCCAGAGTGAGTTTGGCGCGTGCACTGCTCTATGGCATCACAAGAATACAAAATAATAGTGATATTGGTTTGATTATTCCAAATTGCATGTGCACTTTCAAGCCTTAAAACCCTGCGATCTACTTTATGAATAAGTTCTTCAGCTTGTGCACGAGGAGTGACACAGAGGCCTCAGGGTGTCAGTGCAGCACTGCAGAGCAGCGGCTGTATCAACGCTCCGTGTGCAGAGTCACAACAGCTTAGGCCCAGACTGACACACGAGCAGCTGACATATTAAATATGGATACTTCATTAGACAGTACACAGCAATGACTGCCACTGCTTATATCGCTGCTCTGGAGTGTGTGTTTTAATCTGATGCCGCTCTCTGATCGCTGTCACCGCTCATCAAGGCGTTGCAGGCTAATGTCGGTGCAGCTCGCAGCTTTTGTGCGTGCAACAATGAGGAGGATGAGGTAGTAATGAAGTCTGTGGTCTGACTGAGAACACTCATGAAGTGACTTGCTGTTGGTGTAAACAAAGCTGTGATCCATCGAAATCCCAGTTTGTTTTTTTTTAAACACATTGAGATTATTGATTTTGCTGCAAACTGTCGCTACTTTAAGGCGAAACACTACAGGCAAAAACATTGTTTTTCATGAACTGGTCGATTTTGCTGACATAACATACAGTATATACATATATACATATATATATATATATATATTGTTTATATAACAAGTCTTCTTTCAGACCAGTGGAAAGAAAACATCCAAAATCCAGTTTATTTTACTAACTTTGTCTATTTGAGTCTCTAGATTTCTCCTAATTTGAACAAAAGTTAAAAACAGTTAATGCCTCATTTGCATATTTAAACATACAATTTAAGAAAACTTGTAATACAAAAAATAACTGTGTTAATGTAAGTAATCAACAGGATTTTTACCCTATCCAAAATGTCTTGCAAAATGCATGAATTTTACAATACATATCTTTAATCTTTGACTCTGAGCCAGAAATCTCCACCTCAGTATCACTTACATGCACCAAACTTTCCAGTTTCATTCTTCTCTATATTCTGAAGCTTTTAGCTGAGAGGTTTGTTCATATATCTTTCATAGACTGATTTATAGAACATTTTATTCCTATAAACATGCCGAAAGTTGATTGTATTTATGTCTGTTGACAGGAGTGATACAAAGAGATCCAAAATCCAACTATGTACTTAGATACTAATAATGGGGACAACAGAGAAAGAGTTCAACTAACAGGCCTACACCTCAAATAATTAATTCAAATGAATTGCTCTCTTAACTTAGACAGTGTGATTGTGATTCTGCGTTAAAGGTGGAGCACGACGCCACAACTGTCCACACGCGAAGGATACGGCGAGGTGCTTCAGACACAAATGCAAAGTCAGCTCCTTTTTGCGCCCGACACTTGCTCTGGAAATATCCGTGAATTCTCTGCAGACACTAAACAGCGTCACATTGTGATTCTTTGAGGAGAAAAATCTGATGCTGTTTGTCGCCGCTTCTCCTGACTTTAATTAAGACCATTAGATTCCCATCGCACTCAGTTTCTCCTCCTCCAACAACGTAAACAAGAGAATCTTTAATATGATCACAAGCAAAGGTCAAAGGTCGAGCACTGTTTTTCACAAAAGTTCCCGACGAATGCTTAAAAAAAGGATTCTTCTTCTGTCAGGTCGGACAGTGTTTCATCTCAGAGCTGCAGCAGATTGTTCTAATGAGCAAAATGTGATTTATTCTGCGTGTCAGCTGATCTTGACATGCCACAATACGTGACTTCTTCGTTTGCAAGGATTGTATTTTGATTGTTTGTTTCTCAGTAAAACCAGCTTAAAATGATAATACAAACTCAGCATTTTGTTGAGATTATACATAATGCATGTGTGGCGTTAATATGCCCTGAGGTTTTCTTCACTTTGTACCATTAGTTTCAGTTTGCCTGCGAAATAAGATGAAATGCACTTTCTTGAATGTGGCATGTTTTGCATGATCCGATTTAAATGATCCCGTCTGCAGTTCTCTGTTGTTGTATAATCTGTGGTTATTGCTTTCAGCGTTTATTTGACAGAGCTATATTCTTTGTTAAACATATTTTTCTTCTTATGTTTATGATTATCCAACCAGAGTGTTTGTTTTTTTTTCCGGTTTCAGGCGAAGCAAATGTGTGTTTGGTTAATGTTTAACAGGAAAAATCTCATTTACTTTGAGTTCAATCAATACAAGATGTGAAAAATCTTCAAAATAGAATAAAAAAAAAAGTCGAAATATTTTGCTTTGCACGACTATTCACCCTGCATCAAGAATAATTGATGTTGAAATAGAGACGGGAGAATGGATTTGCCGTCATCCTCGTCAAACATGGGGTCATGCATCAATCAGCTCGTGCTGCGATGGAAGACTTGAAAGGAGAAAAATAAATAAAAAGAAGAGCTCAGCGGTACGGCAGTGTCATTACTATCTTGTGCAAGGTCACAAAAATGCCACTGGATAATTGAGAGAAGCTGGTAGCTGCAAATAAAAAAAAAAAAAAAAAAAAGGGGGCTTCACCTCCATCTGTCGGGGGAAAATGAATCACAGCTATTTCATATCAAGGTTTCGTGTAGCGGGGAACACAAACAGCCTGAAACCACAGGCCATTTCGGACGCTCGGCAAAAACATGCAGCGACGGCAAGCAAGACAAAGATGTAAGTTTATCTGCTGGGAGGACTGGTGCGGCGAGATGCTGCCGCTGCACCGACCCTTGTTGCTTTGCAAGCGACAAAGGAAAGCACTCTCGCAGCAGCCAAAGTGCCACACTGTCGCACTGAGTGCATCAGCGAGGAAGTGAATTCATGTTATTTGCCCATTACCTGAAGGCACAGAACCGCTGATGGCAGGGCTTTCTATATTGTAGGAGCCTCTCTATCCCATCAGTGCCTTGTCACAACCAATCCAGCTGCTACTTCTGATAGCTTTCTTTCATTTACCGCTCCCAGCCCCTCTCTGCATCCCAGCCATGTTTGTTCTGGAGAGGCCATCAGCTTTCAACAATGTCTCTCTGAGGTCCCACCTGTCCTTGACACTCATCTTCTACTGCCGGTGTGTGTGTGTGTGTGTGTGTGTCTGCTTGTCTCTGTGTGTGTATGAATAAGCAATGGCGGGGGTGACATTTTGTGTGCAGAGGTAAAGGGTAGAGTTTTTTTAACCTTTGCAGAGCAGAGTGAATGAAAAAAAGCAGCTGAATCCTGGTTGGTTCAGAGAGACGAGAAGATGCATTCAGCATTTACACCGACAATCATCCGAGGTTCCACGGAGCAGAAAATATTTACACATGGCTGCACATCCCACGCTGGCATAGAGGTGAAAACACTCATTTGTATATGCCATAGAGAATAAAATGGACTGTGTTTTCTATATATTAAGGGAACAGAAAAGACTGTAAACATCTGTCCAAAGGTAAAAAAAATGAACAAACAAGATATATAAAGAGTATATTGCGCTTCAGAGGTAATGCTAGCTGTTTCCCTCTGTTTTCAGTCTTTACGCTAAGCTAAACTAAGATAAGCTAACCCACTCCAGCTCCATATTTAGCATGCAGACATGTGAGTGTGTGGTATTAATCTTTTAATCTAACTCTTGGCGAGAAAATGAATAAGCGTATTTAGCATTTTTTAATTAAGAGCTAGAATTTCAAACCCCCACATATCCTCCTGAACGTCCCCAGCTTGTTAACAGCATGCACCTGTACCCGCGTTCACTCATTGTATGTTATAGAACAACCCTGAATATAAATGTGTTTGTCTGTCCCTGTGTGTGTGTGTGTGTTGTGTGCCCTTCACCCTCTTTTAAAACACACGATGCTGCCACCCAGTGCAGCCGAGAGGCTTTGTAATGTGCTGTCAAAACCTATTTACCTCCTTCATCGGGCTCTGCTGCCGCACCACGAGTGCATAGTGGGGGTGGTGGTGATCTGTCACTGCACACAGAGTGCTAATCGACAAGATCATCCTTTTTTCTCGACGTGAAGTGCTTATTGCTGTGGTGTTTCAGCGTACCAGAGATCACCTATCAAACTGGTCTGTGGACTGCGCTTTTGAAACCTCGATTTTGCCATTTTAGGCCGTCGCCATCTTGTTTTTTTTTGGAAGCAGGAGTAACACGCCCTGTGAAAGGGTGAAAGTTGGAAGACGAAAACGCGGGCAGCGCTGTGGTAGCGGCCTGTCAATCACAAGGTCGCCACCCTGCACAAGGTCGCCACCCATCGCTTACAAAATGAACACCATGCTGTATTGAGACCATAAACTCAGGTGATAAATCAAGTGAGAAGCATATAATTATAATTTTAAGGCAGTTCTACATTGGTTTCGTTTTTCATACCCGGAGGTTGCTGCTCGGTATAAACATCTAATCAATAGTTATCAATGGGATCGAGGAATTTGAGGATGACCTTGAGGGTACTGCTGCTCAGTAGCCTGGCTAGTGTCTTTAGAGCCTCAGTCCTCCTAACGCAGTCATCCATCATTACTGACTTGAGACAATGGGGCTTCTCGTGCTATTATGTGACATCTCAAAATACAATATTTGAGTTAGTTTTGCTGCAGGAGATTTCTGTCCGTCAGACTTCTCAACAAAAAAAAAAACTAAAGTCACAATTTCATCTCCCTACCGTCAGTTTTCCACATTCATCACTTCCACAGCAGCGAGGAGATGATGATCGTCTCGCTGGAAGAGAATCATAACAATCAGCATCGCCTGGATCCATCACAACTTCTCCCTCTCAAAGTATTGATTTTTAACCTCTTCCTCAGGAGATCTTGACCAATTTGGGCTCCGATGTGAGTTTTCCCTGCTGGTGCGGATGCTGTGCCATATCGAGGAGAGGAGCTTTGGGGAGATTAAAGCAGGTAGGCCTATCGATTGGCCGATAGACGGTGGTAAGGTGGACATTGATTGGGCAAACAGCCAATTTTTGACCTCGAAGGGCACTGGGTGAATCAATGGCTTTAATCCAGTGGGAGAAGTAAAGAATGAGAGGACTGGGCCCAAAATGTCCTCCAGTTTACTGTATATGGCAGCCTTTTTCGTGTTTTTTCTAATAGGAAATGTGTATTTTATGTGTATATTCTATTAAAGTGTTGATAATGTGGAGATCTTGACTTGCCAATATAATTAGATTCAAGTCCTCTCTGTGCTGTCAAATAACCTAAACGCATGCATTTGTCTATTTAGTCAAATTCATTTTGACCTTTTGAAATGACTGGTCAATCAATTGCATAATAGAAACAGTTCATCTTCTTTCATATTCATGAGGGACCTGAAGAGTGGAGGAACAGTGCCTGCATGATATTACTGTATTAGCCTGATTTACTCTTACCTTTGTATCGCAATAAAAGCACATATTTCAGACATTGGATTTATGGTCCAAAACGTGCACTTTGCGTTGTGTATCAGTGTGTTGGTGCAGGAGATGCCTCTATTAGTCTTTTTTTGATGCACTTTGGCACCTTATTTACATTCAAAGTACATCAAAATATTCCAAATGTGAATCAATTTATTTTTCATGGTCAGCGGGCAACCTATAGAAAAATCAGTGCTACATAGGTCCTGATTTTAAGTCCCTATTATAGGTTAAGCTCCAAAAAAACTGGAAACTCACTTCCCACAGTGCATCTTAATATACTGTACATATTTAACATAATTAACTTTCTTCCTTATTCCCTTGATACTTGAATTTACAACAAAGTAAGAGTCTGATCAGAGATTTAATTCCTGTGTGGCGTCTTTTCTGCAGGTTTTAAAAGGGCTTTGTTTGCAATAAAATAGGATCATTATTTTGTTTTCACCTGACATAAAAAAAAAAAAAGGCATTTTAGAAAAGCTACAACACGGACCAGGATCTCCTCACACACCATCCTGATTTCTCTCCACCTGTCACCCCTAACAGCTGCAGGGAACTTAAGCGGCACGCAGGTTGCTGAAGGTAACATGAGCAGATCAGAGATACTCCACCAAATTAGGTCAGCGCATGTCGGATCATTGCCCCTGTCTGATTGAGAGAGGTCAGCGCTCTCACCTTGTCTCGCAGGCCACACACACGCACATTCCTGCACTGTACACAGGCACGAAGCCAGGAGACAAAGCCGGCCAGAGCAGAGCAATATGGTCACGCTTCAGCGCTCACCACTGTAACCCTGCCCGCAGACTGGATAAAAAAAACAAAACCTAGTGAAGTGTGGCGGGGTTCTGGTTTATAGAGTGTGAGTCATTAAAAGAGGAAAGGACATGTGCACACGTTGATATGTCACAAGGCTTTTATTAATGATACTGCAGACCAAAGGTTACCAGGACTACAGGGAAGCAAGCGGTGAAGAGCGCGGAGAAGATACAAGTTGGACCTGAGTTTGATTGCCAGCTCTAATTTCTTTAGTTGTACAGTAAACACATTGAGTTTAGGGTGCTTAAAGGCCGGTAGTGTCGAAACTACAGAGAATTAGCACCGGAGTCTGCAGTAACCTTTAGCTTTACGGAGCGTTTTAGCGTCTTTAAGCTCATTGTTTTGGATTTCCAGCCTGCAACTTCACTGTTTTGTGTCAAATGTTTCGTTTATACGTTTAGCACACCATGTCAATGTCAATGAACATTGTCATTTACATGAAAGAACCTCATGTGCATATGAAAAGGTTAATATAAAAGATGCAGGATTGTATTTTGAGAACAGTATCGAAAATAATGAAACCAAAACAAAAAAGGAAAATTTTCTGAATAAATTAAATTAATTACTTGCTTATGAAAATTAAGGTTTTTTTCACATCCAAGCTTTTTTCATGAAAATATTTCAGGAAATATTTTTTCACATCCAAGCTTTTTTCATGAAAATTACCTTTTTTTTCTCATCCAAGCTTTTTTCATGAAGATTAAGGTTTTTTTCACATCAAAGCTTTTTTCATGAAAGTTTTATTTTCTTTTTACTTTACGCTTTTTCCGTGAAAATTAAGTATTTTAACATCCAAGCTTTTTTCATGAAAATTAAGTTTTTTTTTCACATCAAAGCTTTTTTCAAGAAAATTTAGTTTTTTTCACATCCAAGCTTTTTACATCAGGGGTTCTCAAACGCACACAAAATCACTTGTCGCTGCGGCTGAACCACTTGCATCAGGACGATGCACCTTGACTGTCGCGTCAGATTTTTCATTTAATTTTCTTCTACCTGACCTGGTCTTGAGCCATCGATCCATCTTGTCAGTTGATGCTCAAATTGACCGCGCAGATCATTTATGACGTAAGATCGCAAAACGAACCCACGTAGCTACGTAACTATGCTACATCTATGCTACACTCTATACTAGTCATTTTTAAACAGTTTGAGAAACACTTTTAAACTTATAATATATTCATTTAAAATGTGACATTTTACCTCTATACTCACGGACCACTAGGGGTCACTCACGGACCACCAGTGGTCCGCGGACCACTCTTTGCTCTAGTATCATCATGAGGTTGACATTTGAAATATGTGTGAAATACTTTGCTTTTCGACTGCATAATTGCAAAACTACTTGTATTTCCATTAGCCTCATCTGTACTTGTTTCTTGTGTGTTTAATGCTAACTAGCTAATTTTAGCAGGCTAACACAATAAACTAAAATGATGAACATGGTAAACATTACCAGTTAAAAGAAAATGAATCCATGAAAACACAAGTTTAATTCCTTTTTTAAAGGAGTAGAATTATACTTTGATGCTAGCGTTCTTTAAGACCTTTCATTTGACCTGATATGCAAACACGTGTAGAAAGCTGTTCGGTCTTTACCACCCTTGACCTTTGTGAGATTTGTCGTGTGGTCACTCAATATTTCCCAAAGGTGCTCTGCCCCTCGGCACAGTATCATGCTGCTGTGTGTAATCCAACCATGAAGAGTTAAATCAGCCCTCGGGTGCCTGATGTGTGATGACTTTGGATCACCTCCAGCTGTCTGCTAACATTATCCACCCTGCTGTTTAATAATGTTGGTTAGCTTTTTGGAGGCTAATTCGTGCATTTAATTGTTTTAGCGCTACCTGGTGGGTGTGCACGGAGACTTTTCATACAGTGTTTCCATCCAGCTGCAGTTATACCTTTTAGACCATGACCTTCTGTAGCCCTGAGAGAATTATTAGAAATACCGTAGTTGTGAAACCCTAACGCCGACATCCTTTCTTCCTGCTCCTGCTGCATCCATTGTATAAGCTCACTATTGTCTCAAAGCCCCATGTGGTCTGTGTAGGTGGCTCTCAGGCAGGATCATCCGAGCGTGTGACAAAGCCAAAGAGACAGCTGACATGAACACATCAATACACATTAGGCTTCACACTGTGCGGACTTGTTTAGCTTCTTGCTCTGATGTGTATGCATCAATTGAATCTTTCATAGCATGGCCTTTCTCATGGCACAAATTTATCAGGGATTTATGTTTCTATGAGGAATTATTTCATCCTCCAGTGGGTTGACAAACAGCAGCATTGTACACTGAGATTAGTTAATATATTACCGTCGGGCATAGAGTGTGAAAACCCATCCCCTCTATCAAACTGTATTAGAGTCACAGGACCGTCGCCTTTCGCACTGAGATGCCACTCTCGCACTTCTAGTATGATATTCAGTTGTTTTGAATGTGAGCTGAAAGCACAGGTTAGCAGGGCATCATGAGCCGGGGCATCGCCGAGCCCCATCCGCACCCTTTGTGCACCATGCAGTCATCACAATGCCGTCTTGTGTCATTCAGCCTGAAGGTGTCGAGGGGTTTCTCACATGGCCCCGGTGGAAGTTGTGGGATCACACTGAAACAACGCTGTGTTCTCACTCCTGCATGATTAGACAGAGCAAAAAAAGTCATTAGAGCCATGTTAGGAAAAAAGACTGACAGTAAAGTCGTCGTTTTGAAAGAATAAATCATAATATTCTGAGGATTAAGGCGTAATATTTTTGGGATTAATGTCACGAAGTTTGAAGAAAATATTTGCAATTGAAGTAGTAATATTTTCAGAATACAGTCGTAATGTTTTTGCAATTACATCATAATATTTTTGAGAGTGTTTTGAGAATAAAGTCTTAAAATGAGTTGAAAATCAGTTGGAAATTTATGAGAAAAAGTCATAATATTTCAGCCTTATTTCTGTTTGTAACTGAATCCTAAAAAATGGATGTAAACAAGTATTAAAATCTACCATAGCAGAAAGAACATCAATTTGTTTGGACAAAAAAATCTCAGCGGATAATAAAATCTTGATTTTTACAAGATATCTGAAACATGTTAATTTGCATCAAACAAACAATTTGACATGACCTTAACGGACGTCCTGGCTGTGCACCAGGTTGCAGTTACAAAATGTGTTTATTCAGGGTGAACTGACCCTTTAACATTCTGTGAAACAAGTAAGCTTGTTATTCCAGTGCTATCTCAAAAGAGTGCTTCAGAGGCTGAAATTACAGCTAAGTATGAAGAAAATATGCCATAACTGTCAAATTGTGGATAATCGCTTCATTAGTATTCAAGCTGTTTTGCTGCTTTTAGATAGCATATCATACATACACAATTTAACATAAGCTACTCAACCAGCCCCTTCTAATACGCCAGACATGGTGTCTATTTTCATTTTCTGTGCATCAGACTTGACAAGTTGGATATTTTTACACACTTTCAGAGAGCTTTCCCTGCACACGCTGCACACACACTGCTGTAATCCGAACAGACAGTGCTGAGACACTGGCAAGGTTTTACGTGCCTTTAGAAATGTCACCCTACCTCTGGTAGCTGAAAAATGATGAGCGCCGACACACATGCACAGATGCCACGCGGATGTACATGAGAATAGAAGTTTCACAAACATTTCTCGCGGTCTTAGCTGATCCAGAGGCAGCAGTAATCTCACGAGTTAAATGTCAGGAGGAAGGACTGCAGCACAGTCAAGGAAATGTTACATTGAGGCCTGGTTTAAAGGCAAGAGATAAGAGAGGAGGACATAAGAAGTCCAGCACTGTTGCTTTCAACATACAGTCTGAAGGTCAGACAAGCGAAGTAGCAGGATCATTTATTACAAAGTTTCATCTTGCTGGAGTGGCTTCTGTGACCGAAGGCTCCTGCTGACCTTCCAAGACCAGGAACTCTGCTTTGCATTACTAAATGAAAAATGATGTCATTGCATTCGTATTTATATTATCTAATTTTCTGCACAAATCAAAAATGCAATGCGATAATTTCCATTCACGTATTTCTACGTGCATTTTGAACGTGTGCTTCCTGTTCTTTGTCTCTGGACAGCATGAAACATGGCCAATAATAGTTGAGATGTAAGAATAATTAAAATAATTCCTTTCTCTCTTGTAGATGGGTTAGATGGCCGAGCCCAACTGCTTTGTTTCCAGTTCGCAACCTCTGCTTCTTCTACTGTTTACGGATGGATTACAGCCATGTGTAGCCTAAAGCGCCAACTGCTGATGAAACTACGCTGTGTCTGAGTTTATTCACTCCAAACCAGTTGATGGAAATGCGGTTAATTCGCTTTTTTTATTTTTGTTGCAACATTTCGAAAGTTGGCTTTAAATTCGCTTGACTATCATGTGGAAACAGATCTCCTGAGAAACTGCTTTTGTCTGAAACCAAAGACCCGTGTTATTTCCTGAGAGTTTAGACATTCCTCAATGCCAGATACATACGGATCATATTGCAGGTATTGGTTCTGCTTCTGGTTGATGGCAGAAATCACAAAACACACAAAGAAGATTAATTCTGAGGTTTTTCAGAAGGACCCTGGTGGAAAAAGCAATCGAGGGAGGAGTGAAAGCATGCAGCAGTTCTGAACGTCTCTGAACGGATGGTCAGAAATATGTGTTTCTATTTATAGCTGCTACTTCCATCTTCTCAGGCTGACGAGAGAAGCAACAGTGTTGGGGAATATCGTTTGAACCAGAATGCCATTAGAGCCCTTTGCTCTGTCGATCTCTGCATTCATGATATGTAAAATGGCATAAATAATCAGGGTACAACATGTTGAAGTGTTCTCATATGCAAACTGTGTAGTAATTATCTTACTCATAATTACTACTCGCCTGAATTTTAATGAAGCCTTTGCTGCATTAAGGAGCAGATTTCAGGTGTGACGTCTGTGTTACTGAACAAAGTAAAACTGAGCAATCAGGGATTCACCAGCATATCAGAATTTTACCAGCAGTCACTAGTGGAGCATCAGTTGGTGCGGGTGGTGCAGCTACGCCCCGAGGCCTTCAATACATATACATAATTTTATGCGCACCGTGCAAGAGCAGACACACACCCACCGCTACCTCATTAGTGACTGCAGCCCTCAGGCTTACAACCAGGAAAAGGCCTAATTGCACAGTTCAGCAGCACTGACAGCGCTCAGAGCGTTTTGGAACAGACTTCGACAAATGAGCATCAGGTGCAAGCACCTACAGTAATATTCTGTTATTTCTGACCCCTCCTGTCACAGTTAACTGCTCGTGCAAACTTTCTGGAGCACCGAGGGACAAGACAAGCTCACCAGAGATTATTGGGAGTCAAGAAGTATGACTGATTAGGTGTCAGTCACTTAGCAGGGCACAAGACCCCTTTAAATGTGTTAAATGTTCTTCATATAGTTCACAATTGTGACAATAACCTACATGTCTGTTGTATTTCAGTATCGGCTAAGCTGTTTTCCCGGGAGTCTCCTGTCTTTCATTGCCCTCTTCCGGAAAGAATTCTTATTTCTTTAAAAGGATTTACAGTTTTAAAGGAAAGGGGCATGCATTTCATCCATTTATTTTAAAATGACCATGGAGAGGGCAGTGGTGTGCACAGACCCTTAAAGGGGCAGGGGTCAACATTAGTTTATGACAAAGATTAACACAAATTCACACCAGATGGTTGAATTATTCTGTACTTTTCCTGAGAGTAAAATTAAAAGTATTTAACATTAAAATGCTGCTGCAGTGCACTTATTCTTTTTTGTTATTTTCCTGCATGTCGTGCTGAACTAGCGACCAACATTAGACCTGCTAACCATCGCCATGTTAGCATGTTAGCATGCCGGACAGCCTTCAGCACTGCTTTGCCTTTGTGGAGCCTCACAGCTGCTCACATGTCTGCAGAGTCTTCAGTCTGCTTGGCAATGTTTTGGCAATCCTAACAAGCCAACATGTTTTATTAAACCAGAAATCATCTCTGCAGCGGTTTATTGCAGCCTCTGTGCTACTTTCTTGGGATATATCATCATACTTGCACCTGGTGCTTATTTGTTAAAATGGATTCCAAAATGCTCTGAGCGTTGTCAGTAGTGCTGAACTCTTCAATTATTTTCCATGTGCAAGCCTGGGGTTTACAGTCTCTAATGATGCAGCACTGTGTATGAGCTGTTATTCTGTGTTCATACAATTATGCATGTTATTGGAGGCGCTGCTCATGAATTTTGCATCAGTGCTCACTGTGTGACCATGTTCACCAAGTTAAGTCAATCAGGGAAGAAAGTGGATGTTGGGTTTAATGTGTAAAAGATTAACCCCATCAATGAATATTGTTTAAAGTGCAAGAACCTATAAACGGCTTTCATTTGAAATATCCCGCTCCGGAGAGCTGGAGATGTGGTCTTGATGTCAGGGATGCAGTAGAGGAGTGGACGCAGAGATGTAACGAATAAGGTCGATTAAATGCCCTTGACAGAAAAAAAACACAAAATGTAAGTGAGGTCATTGAATAATAATTGAGAGTTGGAGACCTGGAGAGATGGGACCATTAAAATGGTAATTGTCTTCCTGCTTGAACTTCTTTTATTTTGTGAAGGTTACATCTATAGCCTCTCGTAATACAAATAAAAGTGTCGTACATAAATACTTTGTCGCATTAGTCACAGGCTTTTTCTTTATGCTTCTCTTTAGTAAGTCTGAAGTAAAATCTCGGCAGTTTAACGTTTGACATTAAAGTGTTTTCTTGGTGCGGCCACATATTACACAAAGTATTTCTGTATCTGCTGCTCTTAAATTTGCAGTGTCCACTTACAATATTATGTGTTATTATGTGTTAATCTGTAAATAGGTTGAAGCAAGCAGAAAAGGCTAAATATTGGTTTCTGTTCGTTGCCTAAGTACCCGCTTAAAATATTACGATGCAAATGCAAATGTAAGATTTACATGTGTAAGTCTTATATAAAGATGTACAGGCAGAAATGCTCAAATATTGTTTTCCGTGCCAAGAGATTAAGAAAGATAATTTCACTAAATGTAGTCGACATCGTGTAAACACGTTGCAGTTTATTAGTGCTAGTTTGTTTTTTTTCCGTTTTTTTTTTCGTGAAGTCTTGTCATTACTGTGATGTTGCCAGGAAACCAGTTAAGATTTAAGAAAGTCATCCAGAAATATTCATCCTGTAACACCGCAATTTGTCGTTTTTACTTTGTTTTTTGTTTGAATTAAACAAGCAAGATTAAATGTGTTAATTAGTACATTTTAGACTGAAGGACTTTGTTCATTTTCATACAGAACTAGCTATCCTCCCTTATTCACAGTCTTGATGCTAAGCGAGGCTAACCAGCTTCATTCCGGACCTGCAAATATGAGAGTATTTCATCCTTTTTGCATTTAATTACTCAACTGATGGGTATTGGTTTACAGCTGCAACATAAATAACCTACTATAGGAATGTAAATGTCACAGGGTTAAGTTTTCTAGTAGTGGCAGAGAACAAAACTAGGGGCTGACGTGGAGGACTGGACCGCAGCCTGGAGATAAAGAGGATTTAAAGCATTACACATGAGTACCACGGTTTTAAATCCAGCACGAGCAAGCATGGACACAAAGTCGAGTGGTAGGGGGAGGAAAACCTGTAACTCTGCAATCCTCATAGGATTGTCATCCTCACACAGCGTGGAGATGGTATATGGACCTTTAATGGTCCTCTCTTTATCATTAGTTGAGGTGCGAGCACAGTTTATAGAGTGCTGACCAAGGCAGGTAGCTCAGAATGTGTGGGATGGAAATGTGTTTTTTTGACAGTGGATGAAACGTTAATAGAAAAGTGCTGATTCCAGACACGATCCGATGTGGCCTGACAGCGAAGCAATAAAAAGACCACGACTGACTCATGGCTTTGTCTGAAGGTCTCAAGGCTTCGCTGCACACCAGAAACCACTGCTGTCCAGGGAACGTGTTTCACAGAAACAACTAGAAGGGCTCTCTGGGAGCGCAGACCTCAGCCAAGGAAATCTCGCCCCGTGATTCAGACTCGCTCCAAAATAAAGTGGGTTCTTCCTGGGCTCATGCTTCACCCTTCCGCCAAGTTTAATGAAAATCTGGCGAGTAGTTTTTCTGTCACCTGCGGACAAAACAGAACAGACAAAACACGGATTGGAATAAGTTACCAGTAAATATACGTTCTTTGTCATTATGTTGCGTATTTAAATGTATTTTCTCTTCTTAAAACAATTGTTCTATGTGTTCAGTAACGCTATCGCTGTTCCTGTTTTTATAGATCCATCCTTTTCCTTTCGATTGTGTCCGGTCTGTTGTTGCAACTCTCTTCTTTTGTCCTTTTGTCCTTTTGTCTTGTTATTTAGTTTGTTACTTGTTTTGGCATTGCTGTAATATATATATATTTTTTACTGTTTTCCATTTGTTTGTTGAGTGTTTGGATGATTCATCTCGAGATGTTCGTCCTGAGATAATACATTTCTGGCAAACAAACAGACAAACCAAAGACAGACCCTCCTGAGTGGAGGTAATAATAATAGACAGATGCTGGACTATTATTTTACTTTAAGTCCATGCTGATTTGATATCACAGCCATAGATAAACAGACTGAAACATACACAGTGAATCGTATCTATTTGCCCATTTGAAATGTTTGGAAGATTGGACTTGGAGTTTTTACTATTTTCTGATATTTTAAAGACAAGTCCACTCATTTGAAACCGAATGGACAGGGTAATCGATAATTTAAAAAATAACCGTAAGGTGCAGCTTTAATGTCAGTCGAGCTGCGTCGTATCTCACTGCATAATAGAGAGTATACATATTGATTCACCTCCAAATAACAACACTGTGGAGAGAGCCTGAGGTAAAGAATTCACTC
>CALSBV010012184.1:6450635-6483542 GCA_943590825.1 Bovichtus diacanthus | reverse complement strand
TATTCTGATTTTCTATCCGAATTCTCAGAATTTTTATCAAGTTTAGTCCTTAAAACAGATAAAGTAATTATTGTAGGTGACTTTAATAGTCA
Organism: Bovichtus diacanthus; assembly: GCA_943590825.1. Lineage (NCBI taxonomy): Eukaryota > Metazoa > Chordata > Actinopteri > Perciformes > Bovichtidae > Bovichtus > Bovichtus diacanthus. The sequence goes on along the minus strand of CALSBV010012184.1, from coordinate 6,483,450 downwards.
TGTGGACGTTGATAATAACAGCCTTAATATTGCGTTTATCTCATTATTAGATTCAATTGGATTCAGTCAGAATGTACATGAACCAACTCATTGTTTAAACCACACTCTGGACCTTGTTCTGGCATATGGTGTTGAAATTGAACATTTATTAATTTGTCCACAAAATCCTCTCTTATCAGACCATTTTTTAATAACTTTTGAAGTCCTGCTACTGGACTGCAAGCCACTAAGCAAAATATCGTACGCTCGATGTTTATCTGATAGTGCTGTAGCTAAATTTAAGGAAGTGATTCCAGCGACACTTGGTTAATTACCATGTCTCAATATCAATGTAACGGAGGACTCCTGTGATAACTTTAGTCCCTCCCAAATTAATCATTTTGTTGATAGTGCTGCAGCCTCACTGCGAATGACACTCAACTCTGTCGCTCCTCTAAAAAAGAAGATAATTAAACAGAGAAAGAAAGCTCCGTGGCTTAACCCCCAAACTAAAACTAAAGTCAAGAAAACTTGAGGAAATGGCGATCTACCAAATTGGAAGAATCTCGTTTAGTCTGGCTAGATAATCTTAAAACATATAAGAAGGCTCTCTGTAAGGCCAGAGCAGCTTATTACTCTTCATTAATAGAAGAAAATAAGAACAACCCCAGGTTTCTTTTCAGCACTGTAGCCAGGCTGACAGAGCCACAGCTCTACTGAGCCTTCTATTCCTACAAAACAATAAAGGGAACACTTAAACAACACATCTTAGATCTCATTTAATGAAATACTGCAGTTGTAAATCGTTATTCAATACACAGTAGAGTGCGTTGAGAACAAAACATAAAAATGATCAATGTAAATCAAAATCATCATCCCATGGAGGTCTGGATTCGGAACCATACTCAAAATAAAAGTGGAAAATCACATTGCAGGCTGCTCCAACGTCAGCGAAAATTCCTCCAGACAAGTCAAAATGACGCTCAGTAATGCGTGTGGCCTCCACGTGCCTGTATGACCTCCCTACAGCGCCTGGGCATGCCTCTGATGAGGCGGCGGATGTTCTCCTGAGGGATCGCCTCCCAGACTTGGATTAAAGCATCAGTCAACTCCTGGACAGTCTGTGGTGCAACGTGGCGTTGGTGAATGGAACGAGACATGATGTCCCAGATGTGCTCAATTGGATTCAGGTCTGGGGAACAGGCAGGCCAGTCCATAGCATCAATACCTTCATCATGGAGGAACTGGTGATACACTAAAGCCACATGAGGCCTGGCATTGTCATGCATTAAAAGGAAACCAGGGCCCACTGCACCAGCATATGGTCTCACAATGGGTCTGAGGATCTCATCACGGTACCTAATGGCAGTCAGGGAACCTCTGGCTAGCACATGGAGGGCTGTGCGGCCATCCAAAGAAATGGCTCCCCACACCATTACTGACCCACCACCAAACCGGTCATGCTGGAGGATGTAGCAGGCAGCATAACGTTCTCCACGGCGTCTCCAGACTCTGTCACGTCTGTCACGTCTGTCACATGTGCTCAGTGTGAACCTGCTCTCATCTGTAAAGAGCGCAGGGCACCACTGACGAATCTGCCAATATTGGTGTTCTCTGGCAAATGCCAATCGCCGTGCACGGTGTCGGGCTGTAAGAACAGGCCCCACTAGTGGACGTCGGGCCCTCATACCACCCTCGTGGAGTCTGTTCCTGACAGTTTGAGCGGAAACATGCACATCAGTGGCCCGCTGGAGGTCATTTTGCAGGGCTCTGGCAGTGCTCCTCCTGTTCCTTCTTGCACAGAGGAGGAGGTAGCGGTCCTGCTGCTGGCTTGTTGCCCTCCTACGGCCCCCTCCACGTCTCTTGGTGTACTGGCCTGTCTCCTGGTATGTCCTCCATGCTCTGGACACTTTGCTGACAGACACAGCAAACCTTCTTGCTACAGCTCGCATTGATGTGCCATCTTGGATGAGCTGCACAACCTGGGCAACTTCTGTTGGTTGTAGACATCGCCTCATGCTACCTCCAGGGCTGCGAACACTAACCAAATTCAAGCGTGACCAAGACAATAGCCAGAAATGACGAGAACAGAGTAATGGTTTATGGTCACCACCTGCTGAACCACTCCTTTTATAGGGGCAGTCTTGCTAATTGCCTCTCATTTCCACCTGTTGTCTGTTTTATTCGCACAACAACAGGTGAAATTGATTCACAATTAGTGTTGCTTCCTAACTGGACAGGTTGATTTCCCACAAGTGTGATACACTTGGAGTTACATTGTGTTGTTTAAGTGTTCCCTTTATTTTTTTGAGCAGTGTATATCGCTCAGTAGCGACGACTTCATGAGCTTCTTTAACCATAAAATTCTAAATATTAGAGACCAAATTAATAAAATAAATCTCCTCTCAATTGGTAATGATTTAGCTTCTAAAACAGGAACCTTAAAAACAACTGTAACACCTGAAATATATCTAGACTGCTTTTCTCCGATCGATCTTAACCAACTAAGTTCAACAATTTCGTCATCTAAACCATCAACCTGTCTCTTAGACCCGATTCCAACTAAGCTGCTTAAAGAAGTTTTACCCTTAATTAACTCCTCGTTATTAAATATGATCAACCTGTCTCTATTATCTGGCTATATACCAGAATCATATAAAGTAGCTGTAATAAAACCTCTTCTTAAAAAGCCCAGTCTTGATCCAGAGGTTTTAGCCAACTATCGACCGATATCTAACCTTCCATTTCTCTCTAAAATTCTTGAGAAAGCAGTCGCAAAACAGTTATGTGATTTTCTACATAACAATACATTATTTGAGGTTTTTCAATCTGGATTTAGAGTTCATCATAGCACAGAGACAGCACTGGTGAAAGTTACCAATGACCTTCTACTGGTATCCCAAAAAATCCCTTAAAACTCTTCAGTTGATTCAAAATGCTGCAGCACGAGTATTGACAAGAACTAGGAAACAAGATCATATTACTCCTGTATTAGCTGCTTTGCACTGGCTCCCGGTAAAATACAGAATAGAATTCAAAATCCTTCTCCTGACCTACAAAGCGATTAATGGTCAGGCTCCAGTTTATCTTAAAGATCTCGTAGTACCTTATAAACCAACTAGAGCATTGCGCTCCCAGAGTGCAGGGCCACTTGTGGTTCCTAGAGTTTCTAAAAGTACAATGGGAGCCAGAGCCTTCAGCTATCAAGCTCCTCTACTGTGGAACCAACTCCCAGTGTGTGTTCGGGAGGCAGACACCCTCTCCACATTTAAGAGCAGGTTAAAGACTTTCCTCTTTGATAAAGCTTATAGTTAGGGCTGGCTCAGGTTTGCCTTGGACTAGCCCCTAGTTACGCTGTTATAGGCTTAGACTGTCGGGGGACTCACTCCTCTCCTCTCTTCCCAATCTTTCTCGTTCTCCTCCTCTCCCTCTCTATTGATATGCATTCATGTCCCTTAAATGCATGTTACTGGGGCATCATCCCCGGAGTTTCTGTGTCCCTCATCTGGCAGGTTGCCACAATTAAAGATTACTTCTGGACCGTGAATCGTGGCTGCACCTGTTGCCCTGGTCCTGCCTGACACCAGGAAGCCTTGACATCCCCCTGGATCCATCTTTTTATATACCATCGTATCATGTTTTCTGTCGCATAGATTGTCCATGCTGTATTTTTAACTATGTTGTTTGTTCTGTACACACGTCACCTATTGCACGTCTGTCTGTCCTGGGAGAGGGATCCCTCCTCAGTTGCTCTTCCTGAGGTTTCTTTCATATTTCCCCCACTAATTGTGGGGTATCTTTTAGGGAGTTTTTCCTTGTGCGATGTGAGGGTCTAAGGACAGAGGGTGTCGTACCTTGTACAGGCTGTAAAGCCCACTGAGACAAATGTATAATTTGTGATATTGGACTATATAAATAAACTTGATTTGGTTTGATTTTGGTCTGCTGCTGACAGGAAGAGACTTAACAAACTGGTAAAGAAGGCCAGCTCTGTCCTGGGGAGCCCTCTGGACACTGTGGAGGTGGTGGGAGACAGGAGAATGATGGCCAAGCTGTCATCCCTGTTGGACAACATGTCCCACCCCCTCCAGGACACTTTGTCCGCACTAAACAATCAGTGACAGGCTGCTTCACCCGCGGTGTCACACGGAGAGATACCGCAGGTCCTTCCTTCCTGCAGCAGTCAAACTGTACAATCTCCACGGCCCCTGGCAGACCACCACACACTCACCAATTCAGACTGTGACATGACACTGCTATGTGCAATATCTCTGTGCAATATTTTTACACTTACTATCCATTGTTGCATTTAGCCCGGTACCTCTGCATTCACACTTTACTTACCTACTTAACCATCCACTTAACTGTAGTGTTCACGTGTGTTTTTATTGTGTCCTTTTTTATCTTTCTGCTGTAACCATGTAAATTTCCCCGCTGTGGGACAAATAAAGGATTTCTGATTCTGATTCTGATATTGAGCTTCATGTGACTTTCTCTACATCGCTCGTTCACACATTAAATCAACAATACAAATACAACTACGGATTCTACAATAATTTCATTCATATGCGATCTAAACGGTAAATGCTGATAGATTTTACACATCATATGAAACGTAGACTACATTTATGACTGAGTTTATGTCCGAGTGAACAGAGCTGCAACTTACTACTGAAAATATAAGCTTTTTTCATAAAATGTTTTATTTTTTTTAAATAAATTATTTTTCCATGAAAATTAAGTTTTTTTTGACATCCAAGATTTCAGTAAAAATAAAAAAATGTTTAAATACATTTTTTTTCCCCTGAAAATTAAGTATTTTCACATCACAGCTTTTTTTTCATGAAAATTAAGTATTTTTGTTTTTTTTACTGAAAGCTTTTTCTGTGAAAATTAAGTATTTTGACATCCAAGCTTTTTTTCATAAATTCTTTTAGTATTTTTTCTAATAAAAGCTTTTTTCAAGAATTATTATTTTATTTTTTTTACATTCAAGCTCTTTTCATGAAAATTAATTTTTTTTTAAAATACATTTTTTTTCCATGAAGATTAAGTATTTTGACATCCAAGCTTTTTTCATGAAAATTAAGTTTTTTTTCACATCCAAGCTTTTTACATCAGGGGTTCTCAAATGCACACAAAATCCCTTGTTGTGTCCAAACTGTGGCAGAGGTCTTCATAAATGGGGATGTGGATGTCCCCAATCGTCTGTGGGAAAGTGACACTTCCCACAGTGCTCTCTTTCAGTCGTTCCAATAGCCCATCAAAATCCACGTTGTATATCTTTGTCTTGGTGGAGTGAGCGATGGGATCCACGAGCTTGATGAGAAAAAAGATGAGAAAGGTCTCGTCTCTCTGTGGCTGCTCTATTTTTTTGTCTTTTCTGGTTGTTTCCTGTGGCTGCTGGTCTATGGCATTGACAGAAAGCTGTAAGAGGTCTCGGGATGGGAAGTCTGAACTGCCTGATGAATAGCAGACTGCTTCTTCCTCCTCTTCTTCTTCTTCGAGTTTTGTGGCTGATTTCTGTGGCAGCTCCTGTGTGGGACTGACAGGAGCCTCTGTGCTGTCACAGGGTGAGAAGCCTTTGGAAAGGTTTTGCCACACGCCCATGCACCTCATCAATATATTGGTGATATAGTAAACTATGCCTTTCGTAGTAGATTCATTGTTTGTTTTCGACCCAGTCAACCGCAGGGTGAGGGGTCTCATCCAGGACCTGGTTCACTCTCTTCATCACCTCTTCTGCGAACATCTCCAGGACTCTTACAGAGTTGTGGGACTCCAAACCAAAACATGTGTTGAATGAATCCCCAAGGCTGCCTTCAATATATATAATATATATATAATCTCTTCGTGTAGATTCCTCCGCCATGAAGAAGTACAATAATGCAGAAGTATGTCAACCGGCTGGTCGGACTCCATACAAAAGCACATGTCAACAGTGTTTTTGTAATAACTCTCACTGCCAGAAGAGGAGACAAAGCTAACAGGTAAAATGTATAAATATTGACAATAAGATGAGACATTTAAATTAACCTGTCTGTGTGCTAGTTCGTTAGATGCTAGCTAGAGTTAGCTATCTATCTAACAAGCTAGCTAGCTTTCGCCAAATAGTTGGTTCTTGATTTAAATGTGTATTATTATTTAATACCTCATGTACGAAAACACTGTTGACCTGTGCTGTTTGTTCACCGACCGGCCGCTCTCACAGCTCCAACAAATATATATAGTAAGTGACAGTATTGCTGCAGTAAAAGTTGTATTAGCAACATTAAAATGATGCCAGTGATCAACACAAAATCCAACCTACACTTTCCAAATGTGTAAAAATAAAATGCATAAGTATACAAGTATATAGTAGAAAAAGGCACACAAGGGGAACAAACACAAAGTGCACAGACCTGTTTTGATCTATACGATCTTCAGCATTTGGCCACATGATCGTCCACATGGCATCTTATTTTGTCTTTCACTATGCACCTTGGATTAAAAAAAAAAATAACTTTGATATGCCTTATCCATCTCTGGCTGTCTATCCTACACAATTTACAATAAATCAGCTATTTCTTAACGTTTTAAAGATCTGTTCATTCATTTCAATATAGCTCTTTAGCTGCGGTTGTTGCAGAAGTAGTATACTATAATTAAGGTTTTGAACATTAGGGTTTCATTTCTGCAAGCATTTGTAAATGAGACGAGAAAGATCCATCATTTTGGTGTTGGGTAAGCTTGTTTGTAAAGAAAATGTAAGCATTTCAGAAACGTGTTTATTGACTACATATCCTGTGAAAACAACATGTGTTATGTTTGTGGTATAGTCCTCAACAGACGGATGTTGTGCTAATTGTTTTAGAGTTTTGAAAATATAACTAAGGACAAAAGGATGTTGATGTTTGTGAAATAAAAACTAACAATCTTCATACAGAGGTTCAGTCGGCCCTGGGACCTTAAGATAAATGCAGTTATGTCATGTAACATCAGTCTCTGAAGATCCAAAAAAACAAGATAATTGATTTCACAAGCAATTTAATATGACAAAACCTCAGGAAATACACAAACATAGTTAAACAAATCAGTCACATTAATACTGTTACAACTTTGACACTTATCTTAAATAAATATCACGAAAAAGCTTCAACAAATTGTGAAATTGTCAGAGGAGGGAGGGGGGGAACCTAACTTGAAGGGAAGATGCTACAGTTGTTTTATTGTGTTCGTTCAAACCACAAGTTAAAACAGTTCATTGCATTTCTGTGACTTTCTTGATAAAATACAAAAAAATACAATGATAATAGGACATTTTCAAAAGAAAAAAAGTGTCCTTTTATAAGGATGGAGGTTCCCTCTCAAACATGTCCGGCTGCAAAGATGGAGATGACGATGTAGCTCAGCGTTGCAGGAACAAACCCTCCACTCGAGCTGAGCAGAGGAGAAGTCGAGGAGAAGACGGCGCTGCTCGCATTCCTCGGCACCAACACGTTACAGATGGTCCCCTCACAGCAGGACGAGCACATCTGACGGATGAGATTTAAATGTGGAGGTGTCCTGAAGACGGCTTCTTTTTCACAAGCCGAGTTTAAAGTCCTAAATGCGGTTTAATCTTCACATACCTGATAGCCATTATCGGTGACGCCAGCACAGCCGGTAAACCGACAGTCCTTGAGGCTCACGCAGCGCTTGGTCACAGACACACTGTCTCCACGGTTGTCCATCATGTGGAGTGTGTGGCAGTATCTGGCATCTGGAAGACATGGCACGTCGTCATTTCTGGATTATTTACCTACTGAAAATAAGCAAATCTAATCTTTTGGGATGTACGTTTTTATTAGCTCAGTCTAGCTGCACACAAAGAGACAAATGAGGAAGTGCTGACACACCTTTAGGACAGTAAACATCCGGCGCCCAGCGATTACACTCATAGTTATCTGCAGCGTCTTCACACGTGAAGCACTTGAAGCTGCCAGGATGAGGTGTAGCTGTCAAGGACGGACACACACTTCAATAATAGTTTGTAATGTTGACATTTTCTGCAAAACGTAAGCTCGCGAGAAAAGAGAAGGAGAAGTTTGAATGAAAGGATTAAATTAATGAGAGTAAATTACAGCGAATACAAAAATAAAACTGTTAAGCTGGAGTTTTTAATTTTGAGATGGAATATAAAACACAGACAGATGACATATTTTTTTGACATAAATTTCGAATGTTGCGCATCATTTCATATGACGTCACTATATAGATTGACTTCCAGCGTCCCTGTGCACAGACAGTTGGATTATCTACGTAGTGACATTATGCTCCTACTTGAAGGATGCAGCAGGATGATGTCCGTCATAGTGAAGTCCCGGGACTGGACAGTTTTCAGCCAATCAGCAATGTTGGTCATTAGCAGGACCCAGGCCACTGTTGGCCAGGCCTCCATCTTTGGCTGGAAGTTCCTTCATGCACTTTTCTGTTTGGGCAGGCAAACCCTGTGGAAAAGAAGGGACGAGAAGCTGAAATACACCACAGAGGTGTTTTCAAATAAATCCCCTAAAAGAGTTTTTTTTTTTTTTTTTCCTTAAAAAGATGTGTATATGTCCTAACTTCGTAGATGCACGGAATGGAAAAGAGAAACCAACATCTTCTAATAGAAGGAATTAGTCTAGAAAAGTGACCAGCTGTGTGTGCTGCTCATGCTGTGAGCGGCTTCATTATTCAAATGTCACAAGAAACCCTACCAGTGTGCAGACAAAGCATAGGAAGTGATGTATTATAACTATTAACACTGTCACTTCTGACATAAACATGAGTTATGTTTCAATTACAAAACCTATTTTGCCCTCTGGGGATTTAACCATTAGTCCTTGCTTGCCAGATGGTTTTTTTTCTATCATGCAATGGATCATTCAGTGGTAAGCATGGGTATTGTCTTTTAGTCTGACTCCTTTAAACCCTCTTGGCCTTTTTTTTCATTTCCAAATCAGTTACTTAGCTCAACAGATTCACTGCCCTATAAATAAAATACCCACATTCTTTATTATGAGACTGACTTTGTTGAAGAATTCAAGAATTATCCTCTAAGCTGCCTTATTAATCCTCTTAAAAATCTCTAAATCAGGTTCAACTACGGCCATATTTATGCGGCAGGAAATGATTTGTTTTCGTTCCAGACTCCCAAGGAGGTTTGGACAAGTGAGTGATGAACATATACTGTGGAGATTAACATGAACCATAGACTTCAAACAGGGCGTAATGACATGTATCATTTCAACGGCGGCTGAACAAAAACACTTCAGGTGGGGGGGCATTCCTGCAAAAATATGAGTGCTTTGTCAATATATGAGAATAATTCAAATTGTCGGAGAGACAATACCTGAGCGCCCTTGGTTTATTAAGCAGTGTTATAAAGAATAAAAGTGTCATTCAATGATATAAAATTGAAATGTAAAAAACATATTTTTTTCTATGGGCTTTGGTACGTGTTCCAGCAGTTCTTTTCATTAGTATTAACAGACTTCTATGTCATATTGTTAGATTTTATTCAAGCCCTTGAATACATCTAACAATATCACAGTGAAGGCAGAAGACTTTCTAACAAATGCTCTCCTTAGATTCACTGAGACGTCAGTCAATGAATTACACACCAGATGACCTGGTTTGGCCCCGGAATTGAGATCAGTAGTGTAAGATCAGCGCTGAGTTCAGATGCCTCTGACTCCATTTCATGTTTTAACCCCAGGCGTCGTGCTGGCTGTGTGGATGTAAATGTTTGTTTCTTTAGCATTATGCATGCCCCAATAACATTGATCCATCTCTGAGCTGCACACAGAATAACCATACTGTCACCCACATTTAACATGTGGGCATTGTACGATGAGAAAATGTACACAATAATTAAGAGGAAAATCACTTTCAATGCTATACACATATATTTAATATTAATAAGTTAATTCAATTCATATTCATCATTTTTAAGTCTAAAATGGCAAATTTCCTCTAGTTCTCGCTTCTCTAATGTGAAGATTTGCTGTTTTCGTAAGTGTTTTATGATATTAAACTTTATATATTAGAGTTTTGGACCGTTGCTTCGACAAAACAAGACTAGTGACGCATTTATCTTCATTTTCAGACATTTTATAGACTAAATAACTAGAGAAAATAAACAACCCAGCACATGAGCTACAATGAAGTCTATGTAGAAATACTTGTGTTGCTCATTTAAAGCTGAAGTCAGTGGATGTTTGTTTCAGTGCTAACTTGTCTAATGGATTTAAAAATTTCAGTATTGCAAAAAAAATATATAATCGCATTGTTAAAATCTGGCTCGCACAGAAGTTGAGTTTTGGAAACGCGGCCTAATTACATGATCGGTATTATTTGAGTCAGAAAGTGCTTCAGTCCATGTGCTTGCATTCATTAAGCTCCTCATAGCACCAGTGCTACTGTATAGCTCTTAATTTTATTCTGTACGCTGAAAGGAAAGACGTGAGATTAGTTCTCCAATTTTGAGCTGTCTGAGAGATGCGGGTCCTTGACTGGAGAAAAAGAAATTGGAGTGCGGGGATTAAATACAATGGCTCCCTGTTACAACTGGAGAGGATTTATATCACTCAGGGTTCAATCAGCACCGACCAACTCCTTCAGGGTCGCAGGGCTGAAAGAATCTGAAGGAGAGCCGCTTTTAAATCTTTCTGTCACCCCTGACAACAGGGGAGAAAGTTTGCAGATTGTGAGTGTAAAAGTTGATGAGTGGGGCTGACGCAGTGTTTTGCAGACACAACTGCAATAAAAGTTTTAGGCTTGGTGGTGGTACAAACATCACAAACCTTATCTTTCTATCTAAACTTTACATTACAAATACCGTCTATAGTTGTGTTTATCTGCTGTAAATCAGTCGTCAGAGGTTCAGAGGTTAAACTGTGCTTTCTGCAATTACATTACTTGAAATATATATCCTTAGTCAGTGCTAAGCTGCCTTCAAGTGCTGTCAGAGATATCATATTTATGGCTGAAACACACATGAATGACCCAAAACATTGTAAATATCAGTGGGAAAATCATCTTCATCCAAAATCACACAGAAAACAATAGTTAAAGAACTTTTATCGCTCTGATTTCACCTGATTCTGCTCTTTATTCTGTGGTTCTTTTTGTACTTTTATTTTTTATTGCTCTGTTTTTTTTTTATTTGAAGCACTTTGTAACTTTGTTATGATTAGTGCTGTATAAATAAAAATATTAATAGTACGTTATTATTATCCTTGACTCTCTTTTCGTGGATGCTGTGGTCTTACTTGTGTGAGTTGCTCGTATGCAGGAACAATTAGACGAACACGTTTATTAGACATCAGTTGCCCTTGTGTGCGAAATAGAAACCATTTAAATGTGCAGAAACACAAGTTTACAGCTTAGAAAGTCAGGAGACGTAGTATTATATATGAGGAGCACATAAAGGCAGGTTAACTGACGGGCCAGAGAAACAGAGACGTGGTTTAAACACCCGGAGCCTCAGTTGCTCAAACCCATTCTGTCACACTTGAATGCATCACATGGGAAAACAACATTGGAGAGAATTTTCTTGGTTGGAAAAAGAATCCCTGTAATAATCATGAAGTGATCTCGGCTCCTAAATGACACATGTGAACTGCATTTCTTAGATGAAGGATAATTGCTCCATGTTTGGTCGTGCGTGTCAAAAAGAACACAAGATTCAGGCCACCGGGGTCCCCTTTGAAGTGCAGCCCATATCCAGCAGCTCAGATCTAACCTCCAGACACATATGGCAGGGGCTTAACTTCTGACCTACAACTGCTCATGTTTTTCACTTCTACACTGAAGTCTGAGATACATGACTGCACCAGAGAAATGACAGAAAGCGTTGCTGGATTCTTCTGTCTTAAGCTGTTTCACACTCGGCCGTTGACTGAAACACCTGAAGGCTGCAGTGTATGATAGCTTCAATATTTAACACACACACACACAGTGAAACTAAACTGTGCATCTCATGAAGTAAATTCTCTTCCATCTTTTCAGTTTATAAAACCTCGTGAAAAATATATATTTTCCTCCTCGTGCAGTGGTAGTAGGATTCAGATTGTTAAGTAAAAGTACCAACAATGTAAAAATAATAGTCCTCAATTTAAAATACTTAATTATGCAAAGAAAAGTCAATTTAGTGGTATATAATTGTGTACTATATTAATGGATTTCTATCACTGATGGGTTACTGTGTTAGCAGTATGTTGATAGCTGATGGAAAAAAAGCTACTATTAAGTATTTTATGCAGTTGGGTAGTTTAATAAATGAAACTGCATCATATTGCATATTATAAAGTGTTTTTATGTTAAATCAAGCTATTGTTGTCGAGTAAATGTAGGCTGGTGGAGTGAAATGGACAATATTTCCCTCTGAATTGTAGTGTTATTATATTATTATTTAATTATAAAGTAGAGTAAAATGGAAATCAAGTGCAAGTTTTAAGTATTCTTAAACATTTTACTTAACAGAGTTACATTTATTCATCATAAATAAGCCTGTCACACGAAGTCCTCATGGAAAACCGACATAATCAAAATCAATGCAGTGTCAATGCAACCCTATACATATAGACAACTGTGAAGACAACATGTATTTCATTACTATAATTAAGTAATTTACTATTATATTAATATGTTTGATTAAACATGCCTACTCAAACATCCAGCCACTACACATCACTTAAAACAGCCTGAATAATTAGAAAAGCACATTAATGTGACGGCTTCCGCGCCATAAACACGAAAGTGAAGCTGTTCACACTCTCATATCATACTCTCACTTAAATGACGATTAATAACTAATATTTCCTCTCAGAAAAACGGATTTAAGTCCCACGATCAATCCATAAGTGGCTTTTATATCCTTAATTAATCCTAAATTAGCGCGCGTAATGACACCGATGCATGACATTTACAGACGCATTAACTCTGACTTATTATGCTTATTGTATATAGTACTTTATATTAGAACTTACCGGCTTTATTTCCTCGGTAAACCCGCAGGAGAGTGCGGCGCAGATGAAAATACTACACTACTGTGGTGCTGGGTGCAGCTGGTGGAGGAGGGTGCTGCAACGTCACTGTTACGTCACTACTACTCCCATCAGCAACACTGCAGCTGGATAATATGTTGACATTTTACACACATTATAATCCAGTGGTGTCATGGAACTAAGTTTTTTTGAGTTATTGTACTTTATCTGAGTATTTTTCCTTTTCTAGTTTATATTTCTTCTAAATATTGTACTTTTTTTTTTTTATCTCATGTTACTTTGCTCATTGATATTTTACACACACAACACACAACACATGATATTGATCAGTTTATTTTTTAGATTAAACTCTGTTTATTTGCCCTAATTTTTTTTTTGTAAAGCACTTTCAGCTGCTTCTAAGTATTAAAAGTATTAGCATCAAGATATACTTAAAGTACCAAAAGTACTCATTCTGTTCAACGTCCCATTTCAGAATAATAGGCTGTATGTTCAATTATTAATGTTTTATTAATGTGTTCATCACTGGTAAAGGCATGTTGCAGGCTTGTGAATCTCACAAAGAGATCAATAAAACTGATCTTAACCTATAATAATAAATGATAAATTATTTGTTGATTATAATTTAATTATTAATCTGTATCTAATCTTTAAAGTATAGAGCTGCAACATAAATATAGTGCAGTACAAAAATACAATATTTTCCTCTTGAGGGGAGTAGAAGTATAAAGAAGCATAAAATAGAAATACTCAAGTAAAATGACCTCAAATTTGTACTTATGTACAGTACTTGAGTAAATATACTTACTTACTTACTGTCCACCACTGTTTCGTATATATTAATGCATCAGTATTAAAAACATAATAATATAACACTCACAGGGGGCATTTTTCTGAAAATACACGCAACATTGAGTGCTAGATGCAACCACTAGGCTACAAGTTTAACATAAACTTAATTAATACGAGGCAAGGCAAGTTTATTTATAGCACATTTCAGCAACAAGGCAACACAACATCAAAAGCATCAAAACAAAGTGCAAAAGAAACACATGATAAAAGGACATTTAAGTACAATTAAAAACAGTCATTAAAAAGCCACTAACATCTGTGTCTTTCAGAAATTCAGATATGTAAAATTTATGCTTCAAGGCTTTGCTCAGGATGAAAAGAGATCAAACAGTAAATCTTCTCTGTGCTATAATGAGCATGCATTATTTCTGTAGGCAAATTACATCAAGATCCTCCAAACCACTTGCATTTTCATTCACAGTCCCTGGGTGAAACCCACAGTATGAGGAAGACGGCAGCCCTTCAGACCCTTGTCAAACAGAGGAATTTAAATAGCAGATGTGTCATATAATATCTGGACAGACGGCTGGTCCATCCTGGTAAAAAGCTCAGCAAGCACCTCAGAAAAATGCTCAAATTACAAAAAATGGCAGAAGAATTTTATGTAAGGATCAGAAAAAATGTATGTTTGTGTTGGAAATAAGGGATTAAGGGGCAGTAACAGGTCTCCCGGGTTTAGTTCATATATTACTTGGGAGCTTATATTGTATCCCATTGTGCAAACTGTGATAACTTAATGAGTGGCAGAGTGCGTGTGGTGTAAGGGGCTGTAAGGATACAGTTGTATTCTTTACAGATTGTAAAGTCCACTTGTGATTTTGGACTATATTAATAAAACAATGACTTGACATTACTTGACTTGCAGGCTGTAGGGATTCTGCACTGTTTCCATTTAAAATAGCAGGGTTTAGAGCTGAAATGTTTAGTTGATTAATCAATGAGTCCATTGACAGAACATTAATCAGCAATTATTTTGAAAATTTATTAATTCTGTCATTAATTTTTAAAGCCAACCATTTGCTTTCATTTATTTATACTTATTAAATGTTGTTGTATCAATGTTAATAGAATATATTTGGGCTTTGGAGTGTAGGTCAGACAAAATAAGAAGTTTGAAGATGTTATTTAGGGCAAATTGTTAGTCATTCTCATTTTATTTTCTATTTTCCTAAATTAGTTTTTGGCACATTCATTGATCAGGAAAATTATGATTTTTCTAGCTTAACTTCATTTAATTTAACTTAACTTAACTTAACTTAACTTTAATTGGAGGGGGGGACTCACATACAAGTCCAGTTGGTGTCCAACTTTTGTATTTCCGCCCTTGGCTGGATCATAATAACAAATTGCGCGCGCAGCCATCGCCATTTTTGAAACTCGGGAGGTGTGCGCCATCAACACTGGTCGACAAGCCTGTTCCTCAAAGTTAATTTAATTTAGACAACGTTACATAAAGCTACTTTGTCCAAGAATGGCTAACCGAAATATGCAACAAGTGAACATGCAAAGCAGTAATTCTCCTCAGCCGGGGAGACGCGGGACCGACTCCCCGGCCCCGGCGCAGTCCCCGGCGAACAAAGGCAGCCCAGCGCCGCCGCAGCAGCAGTCACCCGCGGCCGAACAAGGGGAAGGAGCCGGAGAAGGAAGCGAAGAAGGCCGAGCTGAAATGACTCTGGATATCACGAGTTTTCGGAAGCCAGGTGAGAAGACTTTCACCCAGCGATCACGTCTTTTTGTCGGTAATCTCCCGGTGGATATCCCGGAGGAGGAATTCAAAAACATGTTCGCTAAATATGGAAACATTAGCGAAGTTTTCATCAACAGAGACCGGGGGTTCGGCTTCATTCGCTTGGTAAGTCACGTTCATTGGTTTTAAACTGTGCTGTTGTGAGTTACCAAAGTGTGTGTTGGTTTTAATTTTCTTAAACTAACCTACATAACGTTATGTGTATATGTGCTGCTAGCTCGTGGAGCTAGCTAGTGGAGCTAGCTATGTTAGCATAAGCACAAGATGCTGGTTGACATGACAACCATTCATGTCTTACCGTGTTTTATATTTAACGGTGACATTATTTTCGGTTACCAGTTGTATGTTTCCTCGACTAAATCTTTTCTTAGTTGACTGAGTTTCTCCTAAAAAATAAACACATGCAAAAACACCCGTTTAAATCACGTGTTTACCAGAGATGAGCTCATAAGTCATTCAGCATGAAATAAGCAGAACAAAATGACTTTTAGACTCGGACTAAAACGACCGATTAATCGACTAACAGAAGCACTTTATACACTTTTTTTTTTTTTTTTTACACTTTATGAAAGTAGGTTCCCTTAATGTCTTGTTTCTCTTCTCTTCTGCGACATTAAATTGCAATGTAGTTTGTTTGTACACCTGGCAGTGTTATGTAGTAAATAATTATACAACAATATAGTTTGAACCTATGGCACACTTTCATTGATCATCTTAGAAAATACAGCTGTGCAAGGTTTTATACATGGTTGCAAATTAATCTGGACGGTCAAATAATAGGTGAAGATAACGCTTTCACTTTATTCTGCAGCTGAATGAATGTCATAATGTGCCTCACTGGGGTATCATCATCCATTTCCTTTTTGCGTCCCTTGTCTTCCAGGAAACCCGGACGCTGGCAGAGATCGCTAAAGTTGAGCTGGATGGGACTATTTTGAATAATCGTCCAATGAGGATCCGCTTTGCTACGCACGGTGCAGCGCTTACAGTTCGCAACCTGTTGCCTGCAGTAACAAATGAGCTGCTGGAACATGTATGGACACAAGCTTTAACATTTCTGAAATTCAACAGCATTTGGATGTTTGACAATTTAACTTCCTTTGTCTGCTGCTCTGTAGAATTGCTGATTTCTCTGCAGTGATATGTAATCTGAAAACCACCTTCTTCCATCAGGCGTTTTCTCAGTTTGGGCCGGTGGAACGGGCTATTGTCGTGACAGATGACCGCGGCCGTCCTACTGGAAGAGGCATTGTGGAGTTTGCGAACAAAGCAGCTGCACGTAAAGCCCTGGAGCTCTGCACCGAGGGAGCGCTGCTGCTGACAAAGTAAGGAGTGAAGGGATGAAGGCGCTAGACACAGGGTCATTCCATACCAACGCACCAAAAGTCATGTGAAAACTCCTCATAAATTCATGGACCTTGCAAAGTCATATAGCTTGACTCCAAATACTTTTTTAGTTTTAAAATGTGTGTATTGTAAGCCTCACTAAGGCCTTATTTTTTACTGGATTGGCTTGAAATTTGTACTCAATATCCAAGAAACCGTAAGGATAATTTGCAGTATGTATTCATATAAATAGTTGTTGCTGAATGTGTTACAGTAATCTTTAATTTTCTAAAATTAATATCTAAGATATGATAAGATAGAACTTTATTTATCCCGAGGGAAATTGCTGTGCAACAGTTGCAATACACAGTAGGAGACAGTATAACAATTCTGAAATGTACAAATAGTGCAATGTTTTTTACAATATATATATATATATCTATATCTATATATATATAGATAGATAGATAGATAGATAGATAGATAGATAGATAGATAGATATAGATATATAGATAGATCTATATCTCAAAAAAAGATGTAAACATAAGATGAGCTCCACTAGTTTTCACTTTTTTGTAACCAAATTGTTATTCTGTGTAGTATTAATATAGTTCTATCACAAATAGAAGTGATTTTGTGCTGCATAAAAATAATTAGTGCCACAGATCTTGCTAAATATAGCTTCAGGGTTGAAAAACCCACTTTTTAATATATTTTCACTGTATATTTTCCCAAGAAGGATTATTTAATCTCCGTGAAACTTTTTTTCTATGATAAAGTGTTAATATTAATTGCAGATATAGAAAAAAAAATTAAAGATGTTATTGCTCTGTCATTTAATATTTCTTTGAAAGTAGCTAATATTTCGTACTTTTACTATGCTGACTTCAAGGTTTTCTTTAAGTTTGTACAAAAAACAAGCTCATTATCAGGCTTTTAGTCTTTTTCTAATGCATGACTGACCATCTTTCTTGTAATATCACAGGATTAATTCAGCGTTGTGTCCCTTTCTTCAGCACACCGTGTCCAGCTATTGTGGAGCCCTCGGAGCACTTTGATGATGAGGATGGACAGCCTGAAAAACTGCTGCCCAAGACACCAAAGTACTATAAGTAAGTAAAGTGGTGATTTCTAGTCATCTTTTAGTGCAAAGGCATGTATAGACTTTTGTTACATTAAAATGTGCTTAGATTAAAAGTTTCTTCCTGCTGTTTTTTGTTTTTCGAACATTTTGAACTCCAGCATGCTCATTCTGTCTATTGGTCAATGGTGTCTGTCAGTAAATCACTGGTTGTATTTTTGTATATATCTTCCCAGGGAACGCGAGCAGATGCCACATTTTGCTCAGCCGGGGACATTTGAGTTTGAATATTCGTCTCGCTGGAAAGCGCTTCATGAGATGGAGAAACAGCAAAGAGACCAGGTGGACAAGAACATTAAAGAGGCCAAAGAGAAACTGGAGGCTGAGCTGGAGTCGGCCAAACATGAACATCAGCTCATGTTAATGAGACAAGGTAGGGGCTGCTGTAGCGTTCTTGTAACTCGCATTTGCTCAGGTGGAAAACCCGAACAAAACGAACTAAATAAGTGTGAACATTTGTTTGCTTATGTTGTGTTGCTTGAAACACTGCCATAAGTCATGCATGTTCCCCGTTGGTTTTGATCCTCATGTGATTGTCTTACTAATGTTGTCTTCGTCCCTTCTTCCAGATCTAATGAGACGTCAGGAGGAGCTGAGGAGACTGGAGGAGCTACGCAACCAGGAGCTGCAGAGACGACAGCAGATAGAGCTGAGGTGTGTTTCCTTTCTTGAGCAAACCATTAAGACGGTGTGAGAAAGCTGTTAAGAGTCCAGTGGTTTGATTTGATTGTATTTTATTTGACTATTTTCTGTGTTTACTGTCTCTGCCTGTAGGCATGAAGAGGAGAGGAGGAGGAGAGAGGAGGAAATGATGAGACACAGAGAACAGGAGGAACAGAGACGCCAACCAGACGGCTTCAAACCAAACTACCAGGACAACGTGAGTACAGCTGGAAGGCAAATCAAACGCACTGAGAAACACACTAAAGCTCGTCCAGTTTCACGTGCACTTTTGATGCATATTATAGTACCATACACACACCTGCAATCAGGAATTACACTAATCAAAGAGTTAAGTTGTTGGGTTAATAATGTATTATTCTACAAATGCATACATAGCCTTTCTCTCTACCTTTGAGCGTCACCTCAGCACACACTGTTCTTTTTAATTCACACATAGAAATCACTGCAGCATCCTCAGTTATTTCTCTTTGATATAACCGTAGCTGCAGAGTTATATTCATTTATATATTTATATTTTTCCAGCAGTTTTCATCTATCAAATCTATTCCATTGAAGCAAATCATGAAGAACATTTTTTTTAACATGCAGTACCACAAAAATCTGCCAAAAAAGATTAAATACATACTATCAAGCGAGCCCCTTTCTTAATGTTTGATTCGCTTGCTTTTCCTACATTCGGGCAGCACCTCGACTGAGTTGTGTGGCTGCGCAGGGATTTCTTATACCCTCACAGTTTTATAGCAGCTTTCAGTATTGTTCAGGCTGCTAGTAACACATCACTGTAATACTGTGGTTCATTGTGTCAAACTGCACATGGGATTGGACAAAAAGTTAAATACTAAATCATAAAAACAAAACTCACTTGTACTGTTCTTCATTATTATTTTGTACACCTGTACACTGCCTTGTACAGGTGTTGCTTTTATGTCCGCCCACCGAACAAATAAGAGGAGTAAACAAATGTGAGCTCACAATCAAAGGTTGTGATTAGCTGTTGAACAATGCCTTTTATGTATTTTGGTATAGCAGGTTATTCTTGGACTCTACTGCTTTGTGTGCAGTTGTTTTGGTTAGTTTGATGATTCTGTATTCATCAGTGTTTTCATTGATGAACTTCCATAGTATTCTCTTTCAAAAGTACAGATCGAGAAGGTATAGATCTCTGCCATTGCCAGCTTTGCTTGTTCATTTTGAATATATTAAAATAAACCTGAACATGGTTGGATATATGAATATAAACAGCCTGTCCAAGAATAAGGAAACAAAATCGATGGAGCTTAAATAAATAAATAATCACAAATACTAGTTTGACTACTGACCCTAGATCATTTCTAGCTTTAGGGCCTTGCAATCCATAATTCTTCATAGAATAGAGAATAGTTTCATGGCACAGTGCTGTAACAGCAATGAGCAGGTTTTAAAAACAAAACAAAAGAAGTGCAGATTAATAAGAGTGGATTTGCAGTGAGAATAAGCCATAATGTAGTCTGTATGATTATTTTTATTTGATCAAAAACAAAGTTTGGGTGAATCCTAGGTGCCTTAACTGTCAGTATGAGTGTCTGTTGGTGTGATATGTTGTTGATTTCTATGTTATAACTTTTCTCTTCAAATCCTTTGCTCTGTTTAGAGGTCCTGTTGGAGTCTGCGTCTTTACATACAACACACACACAACATCCGTCCAATTCACACGGACTCCTCGCAAACTGTCCTCAAAATAGTAGTTTTTAAAAACTGTCTTCCCTTAGTTGACTAATGTAAAATAACACCTATGATGAGTCTTATCGATGAACTTGTTTCATTTGTATTGATTTTTTTGAAACGTGTGTGTGTCATACAGTTGGTGTGGATTATGAATAAAATAATACTCTTTACTTTTTTAAACAAAAATGGTATGAACTCCACATTACCTTCCGCTGCTGTCTTGTAAAATATAAAATTTAATTTAAAGTTGCATTTTACACATTGGTTGACCACTTCAGAATAATAACAAGAAAGCATATTGATGCACATCATTTAACATGGAATATAAAGTATTTTACATTTGATTGCTAACCTACTCCTTCTGATGTTCTAGTTTGTGATTTGTGTTTGCTGCCAGGATTATTAAATATTTTTATATTATTATATTATTATTATTGTTAAAGAGTGATATTTAAATGCTATCTGCTGCCATTAGCTGCAGCTTGTGTCATAGATGTTAGTGAAACAATGACATAAGGCTCTTCCCACTTTGAATACATTCACATTTCTACTTATTATAGTTGCAACATATTGACGATTTTAAAAGGTAAGTATATAAAGCACACACAGGTTGAGCATTACGATATTTGCAGTCATTTAATATATTGTCCCAATTTATTAGATTACTACTGTTGCTGTAGCTGTATAGTTTTGACACAGCAAATTAAACTTTCATACCAATATGAGTTAATGTCCATATTCTCCACCTAACAACATATATACATTTAGTAGGTAGAGATTGTAACAGTGCAAGTCTTGACCTACAGCTTCATTATTTGTGATGAGATAGTGAAAAAATATATATATATATTGTTGATGACATTTATTGACCCATTATAGTGAGTTTATAACGTTTACTTGGTCATTAATGTCCAGTTGGTTTCACTGAGTTGGATTAAGCCTTGTCTAGATGTTTAATTTGAGATTTTTCAGTAAAAACTTTAATCCTAAAACAGACTCAATCCAGTTCAATGAATTCTATTATTGTTGAATTGTATTCACTTTGTGTGTTTGCAAGATTATGTGTGTATGTGTGGAACAGAGAGAGAGGATTGTGTGTCAGTTTGCGTGTGAATGAAATGTATCCATAATTGTGTTTATTGTGAGAGAATGAATGAATGAAGAGATGATGGAGCGTCTCTGTTTTTGCGTGTTTGGGTCCTGAAACACCAGGCGGACGTCACCTTTTTATTTACACGCTAACTTCTTCATGCTTTCTGTCCCGAACGCCTGTACGGGAATTAGAAATTGGAAAAGGGGCATTTGTGTATTCTGCACCCTCGGCATGGATTATATTGCAGAAAGAAACTGAATGTTTTTAAATCCAAGAAAATTAAAGATTGCGAGGCAGAATCCTTAAGATTTTTTAAAGAATTTACCTAGTAAAACGACTTGATTTATAAAAAAAAAATAAAAGTGGTTCCTTAAATTTTAGTTTGCTGCTCGTCCTTGGTCAGGTCTCCCTTGAAAAATAGATTATTATTATTATTATTTTTTTTTTTATCTCAATAGGACTCTCCTGGTTAAATAAAGGTTAAAACATTTTTTATGTCCAACCAGTCAACCATTCTCAACAGAGTGTGTTCAAGTGCAATTTATAGATTTATATGTCTTTTGTTTTCGCTCATTTCTAGGTCGACTTGCTGTGTCAGGACCCTGTGTGAATGGCTGAATGCTGTAAAGATTTTTGACAACTTAATTTGGGTTGGGTCTAGACAGAAATGTGTTCATAAAATAGCCTGAAGACCATTTTATGTGGCTCAATTTGCAGAGGAGATTGTAATAAGCTTGTCCTGTCAACCTACAGACCAGCAGGAGGATGGAAAATGTTTATATAATAAGTTTAATTTGGGGCAAGGAAGCATTGAAGCTGAACCTTAAATTCACCATTTCCAGTCCATAAGTTTCCCAGAATGATAATTAAATTCACTAAGAGCCATGGGCAATTTCTATCCTCAGTTTTGTGTAGAAAATTAATATTTCTATTGCAGTGCGAGTGTTGGACAATAGCCTATCCGCTGAAGAATTGTACTTTAGCAGAGTTTTGTTCTGAAGGCTCTTCTTCACTTCCAACAGAGAGAACAGGAAATGAGAGTGGGTGATCTGGGCCCTCGTGGAGCCATTAATATGGGAGGTACGGGCATGATTGTGTAAAGGCTGGTTGATACAAAAACCAGATTAAGTGACGATGAGTGAATTATGACTGCCTTAATGTAATTTATCACTATTATTTGTCTTGCATCCCAAGTGGGTCCCAGATGTATTCACATTTTTGTAATACAAAGTAATGCTTTGTATATTTTCACTCCCTTTTGGTGTAAATGGACTCA
The DNA here is from genome assembly GCA_943590825.1 of Bovichtus diacanthus. NCBI lineage: Eukaryota > Metazoa > Chordata > Actinopteri > Perciformes > Bovichtidae > Bovichtus > Bovichtus diacanthus. The sequence continues at coordinate 6,460,637 of CALSBV010012184.1, read as the reverse complement.
CATGGGATGCAATGCAATGGAGAAAAAACCCATAAAACACCACATGACAACATAATGTCTACACTAACAGAATATACGGTGTACTGAGCGGGGTTGTTGTTTGTCGGGGTGAGGTTTCATAGTTTGAGAAATATTCGGTCCCTGAGCTCTCATCCTCAGTTATATGCAGATTTGAAAAGAGGTTAAATAGTCTGATAACGGTGCTGAAATTGTATTTAAAATTTAAGCATGACATTAATTGCCTGCACTGGCTTTTGAGTTTTTTTTTTTTCAGTATATATTTTTTAAAATAACCCTAAAAGCCGCAGCAGTTATTTCGCAGCTTTTTGTGATTTTTAAGTGACTCATGGCTGGAAATAATTGGAGACAAGAAGCAAAGACAAACGTCAGGACTTTGAAATTAAATGTTGATCTGCTGGGTGCAGGATGAGGGGCTGGGGACGGAGGTTTTAGTCTATAATGTGGGACACATGGTGCGAGGTTCATGGTGGATCTTCACCATGCAGAGATCATAACCTTGGATTGCACAACATCCATATGAACAAAAGTGCTGCGACTACAGTAGCATCCAGTTTTTACTTAAAATGTCAGTTCTTCTCTGAAACAGCATCTGGGGAATGTGTTCCCACACTGCAATGGGTTTCCCCTCGTCTTGGCTGTCCTGTCTTCAGTAGTATTTACTGGTGTATGTGTGTGTCTGTGTGTGTGTGCAGTGACTTTCAAACTTCAAATTAAAACATGATGGAAATATGGCATTTCTGTTTGTGCCATTAAACAATGTAAGAAGGCTCCACACAGATCTGATAGTTTCGTCTGCTGCTCGTGTGCGTTTTCGTGCCACATTCTTCGTCATGATTTATTTGCCGAGTCTGTTTCCATCACGCTAACTTTATACCTCAGCCAAGCATGGAAACCTTATTGCGGTATTTCATCTTTTTATTCGAATTTCCATTATTTCCACTCAGGTTTTTAACGTGCAAATAACAAATGCACATAAAAACAGGTGGATGGAAACGCACTTATTGCAAATTTCTTACCTCGTACCGTATTTTGAATGCAATGTTATAAAGTGTTAAAATCCAACATATAAAATGAGCTGATTGGATTGTTTTAGTGTTAATATTAGACTTTATTTGTCTGTAAATGCCAGCCTTTTTTCCAACATTGTGTTGACATTTCTGTATTTTTTTTTCACAGAGTGGGAGATATCGGTGTGATAAATTTCCGTTATTGCTGACTCTGAACGTGGTTTTTCACACTCGTAATTACAGCTTAAACTATACGTGTTTATCAGCATTTCAACATTTTTTTTTGCCTCGCTTGTCCACGCTGTGTAGTTTACATCAGTCGTCATGCTGCAACACGTGGGGAAGTTGCAGTCAAATGTCTGATTGTACTTCTTAGAAGTGTGTGTACACTCTGGGATCGAACCTGTGGCTCCGGTGACGGTCTGACTGCTTTTCAAAATGGTTGTTTCCTCACAACTCTGAATGCTCAACGACTAAGATGATGTGCAATCCAAGGTTTAGTTAGCAAAAGATGTGGATGTTGGCTCTTGGCCTCAAAGTGAGAACCTCTCGTTATTAATTACACAATATGCTGTCTCTGCCTATTCTATCTGTAAAATGTGACCGTTGATGTATATGTTAACATAATATATTACCTGTTGACTATTTTAAATTAAAGGAGTACTTCACCCGCAAAATTACTATTTGTACATGAATGACTCACCATGTGTTGCCTTGAGTTCTTCAAGGAAACTTCGTTTTTCTCACATGCCTCCACGTTGAACGAAGAATCAAAGAACGTAGTAGTTTTGATTATTAAGGTAAAGGCTTTGGAGTTAGGAAATAGTTTTGCTGCTGTTAAACGCGGCCCCCTATTTACTTCAATTTATCAAGACTTTCGCCGTTTTTTGAGTCTTAATTCCCAGTGGACGCTTGCGAGAAACGGTTTCCTTCAAGAGTTCAAGGTAATGCTTTGGGTGAAGTATTCCTTTAACGTTGGTTTTTGGTTGTGTTGTATATTTATATATTTATTCAAATGAACTGGCAGGATGTTGCTGGAGGACAGAACTGGTTTGTTAAGGTCTGACTTCAAACTGATTTATTAACGAGTAGCAAAGTTGTTTTAAAAACTAAATACCAGTTCTTAATGATAGTCTTCATCGGATGACAGATGCTCATTAGCCGTCGACCAAAAGCCAACGTTAACTTTTACTGTGAAGTCACTGAGGTTAGTTGCAGCGTTCAGCTCCCACAGTTCTTGCGGGGGCGTGGGATACATTACACTGAGCCACCAAATGACCAACCAATGCTCCGTTGTTTTGCGTGTAGATGGCTATAACCAGGGCTCTCCGGGGCCCAGTGGTAACCAGGGTCAAATGATGGGCATGAGTGGAAGGGGCGGAGCCATTGGCCCAGAGGGAGCTGCAAATATGGGGTCACCATTGATGTCAGAGAATGGAGCCATGGTAAAGTATCAGGAAAAATAGATCAATGAGTCCAACTTTGACATTAACGCCGTCTTCTCTATAGACTATACTACGAGAACAAGGGTACATTAGTCAAACTGTCTGTTTACATATAAAAATAAAAGTCTTTGTTTGGATCCTAAGGTATTCCTAAATACATTTAATTTTATTTTAGCATACGCCTACCCTTAGAAGCTTTATTTTGAAGCAGAAGTAAAAAATAATACTATATCTGTAAAAAAAAACCTGAAGTTTTGAAGGACTTTAAAATGTATCTTAACTGTAGACTTATCTAATAGTCGTATTCCTTTCTCTCCCTCTGTCTGCTTGTGTCTCTTTTACTCTCGGATGGCGACACTTGGATCAAACCCTGACGGATGAACTTTGAAATCGCGTTTTGTAACGCTGCGATACCTCAGCGAAACGATAGATTCCCGCAGGGTGGATCAATGGGGGGGCGACCAGAAGTTGAGTCTCCAAAGCAGCAGCAGCAACAACAGCAACAACACCAACAACAACAACAGCAGCAGCAACAGCAACAACAGCAGCAGCAGCAGCCATTGGGCCCTCAAGCTGGACCAGCCCCAGGATTTGGGAGGGGGAGTCCAGCAGGGGGAGTCTTTGATGGGCCAAATAACAAGCGCCGCAGATTCTGACTTTTCTCTGATTACGGAGACACGGTTCTCCTGGATCTTTGTTGCTGCCTCAGCCCGATCATCTTCTTCTGTTTTACGTCGACCCACGCGTCTCCCTGTGGGAAACGCATCGGACAGATTTTCTTTTTGTCAGTTTTGTATTTTTCTTATTTTATTTTTCCATGTAACGCAAGTTGTCACTGAGAGGCATCTATTTTGTGATGGATAAAACAACAAAACGCTTTTTAACGACACGTACTTGAAATATTTATACGCAATATTTTTTAACGGCATATGTGTCCCATCTGTTTTCTGAATGAAACGGTTTGAGACGTTTTGTCTGCTGAATATTAAATGTGCATTAAATTAAAAGGCCTTTTGCGGGAACACACATTTGCAGTTGCTATGGCTGCTATTCTCTCAGATACACTTTATGAAGCTGCTACATGGAGTGTTGCATTTTACATAAAGATGAGTTAGAAGAAACTTTGATTAGAGTCAAAACAAGATGCTGACATCTCAAACTGAAAAGTAGTGTAACAAAAGATGTTCCCTGAGTACTTTGTGGTCCTCCCTTTAAGCATATACTGTTCCTCTTAGCTAATTAGATGTTCAATCACATAGTGAGGGAATGTTTCTGCAGCTTCGGTGCGTCCTGTATTTGATGGTTACGAGAAATAAAACATTTCTAGGAAGTTCTGTCTCTGTGATTTGAAAGAATTGTCATTTATTCATAAACTTGAGAGTAAATAAACCAAATCCTGCACCAAAACACCCAACAGCCGCCTCACATATACTTAGCTGGATACATCTTGTACAGTAAGAGGTCAGTTCTCCTCCAGAATGTTTTGTGAGTCAACTCCATCTGAAATGGAAATCTAAGCATCTGTGGGTTGAGCTGAGTCGCAGCTTAACACAAATCAGCTTCACTATGGAGTAACTTTAAAAGGCCGTTCTACACTTATACCGTAGCTTTGGTCTTCTCACAATTCCACCTTTTAAATTGTAATTGTAGAAAAAGAACATTTGACGTTTTCCCAATTATCTTGGTAGAAATTGGCTCCATCGAAAAATATTTCCTCTTACAAAACCTTAAATCAGCCGATACAGATTTAAGTGTTTGGACAAGATTGTGGTCACGGTTCATACAAAGGTGAACTTCTCCCGCAGGAAAGTGGGACGAGTTTCACTTACTCGGCTTCCTGCATTGGCACTAAATCATGATATTACATTGTGAGATCATCCACGATAAGTCTAACTCGTACTGAGAGCATTTCTCTTTGACTCGGAAACTAAGTTTAGACAAATGCATGTTAAGTATTTTAATGTTTTGTGATTTTTGGACGCCTGCTACCTTGGCCTTGCTGAGTTGGTACTTGCTGAGTTTTGAAGATGGGTTGTTTGAGATGTGTGTGTGTGTGTGTGCGTGTGACCTATCAAATAATGCATGAACGTGCCAATTTTATGACGGTTTAAATGCCACTATTAGCCCCCACACTGTCCACCTTTTTATATGGACATTGATTCACTTTTAATAATGAAGTGTTTTCAAAATATGCTGCAAAAAAAACAATCTTTTAAGAAGACAAGATGAATTCTCCATCGTGTTTGTGTGCGTCTAGATATATTTGCAAGGTGCGTGCGTGCGGTCCTGGATCTCTATGCTTGAACATATAATCTCCGTTTCACTGGATCTGACCAGGTGTCATGGAATCTAAAGAATAGTTTTATTACAGGGAATAACATTTCATTTATTTTCTTCCTGCCTTGCATCTTTTGTGTTGTAAAACGCACACAAAGCAATTCTGCGTTTCACTTGAGCTGTATTGTTGCACAGTCTGCCTCTGTGTCAGTGTCAGGAAGCAGTAATCCAGATAAATCTTTGCTTCTGCATCAACATAATAACATCAGCCAGTGTATGTTGTGTATTACAAAAGGCTGATTGATCAAATGAGAGCTGTGTGATGTTTATGAGTGTATGTGATGGATGTGAAACGTACAAGTTATTTGTTTATGAGGGATTTCTGTACAGTAAATAGTTTGAATGTCAGACTACGGACTGAGATGTGCTCTTGTTTCGCAGTCGAAATGTTGAGCGTGAAGTCAAACTTTTGGTATCAGTTCAAGACATACGAAAAAAAAATCAGATAAGGATTTATTTTTAGTTTCTTGCATTTTGAGGATAAAGTTGAAATGTCAAGAATATGTGTCGGATTTTTAAGAATAAATCCAACTACTCGCGTTAGAGCATAGGCTGAAAGTTGGACTTTATTCTTGAAATGTAAAAATAAAGCTAGGAAGCTGTTTTGGCTGTAGATGCAGTTTATAGATTTGAGCATGAATGCACTTTTATTTGGTAAACCATGACGAGCTGTGTATTGTACAATTTGTATGATATCGCAGATAAAAGTGCAAGTAAAGCTTAAAGAAAGTGCCAACTACATAAAGTAAGAAATGCTACTTTGACTATGATTTATGTCTAAACAGGAGCAGCTTTTGAGAAATGAGCCAGGTTTGCCACTGTTTGTAAATCATATCCTCGCTTTCATCAGACATCCGGTGAAGTTCACTCTACTTTCATATTTGGGAAAAGCTGGTCTTTCATCACAAATTGCTCCACTACTTCCTGGATATCCATGTTTTGCGTCAGATACATTTTGTGCTGCATTAATATTTTGTATTTGCCAAAATCTGATTTGCGTCACCTGATGATGATGAACCAGTTTGGGGTTTATTTGCTGCTACTTGTTAGTGGTTTGCTCCTGCAGACTTTGCCTCGTCGGGTAGTTCATCTATATTTTGCAAACATATTTCAGAGGCTGTATGAAATTGCAAAGTTTATGAAATGTCACTTTTAGTTGGATGCTCAGTGTTAAAGAATACTTGTTTTTAAATTGTCTTCTGTCTCTTATAGGTCCAGACTGTGTCCTGCCTCCAGTGAAGGAATAGGTAAATCTCAACACACACACAAACACACACACACACACACACACACACACACACACACACACAGTCTGCACACGAGATTGAATATGCCTTTGAAATATTTATGACAAAATAAATCTGAGAATCCCTTAATTTTTTGTTAAAATTGTGAAAACATGTCATGCTTTTTTACATGTTTTTTACTGGCCTATTAAAACACATTATTCATGAGATTAGATGCTATGACAGTAAACTAAATAACAACCTCGGACATTAGATTTATTAATTGGGTCGTGCCTGTAATTGATGTACAAAAATTGTTATATTGTGGCAGGATCATCTTTTCTTCAGACTTTTTGGTATTTTGTAGAGAAACAGAAGAACTTGTATTGTGTTGTATACAGTATATAAGGTATAACATAGGGCTGTCACGATATACTGGTAATGAGAACCATGATATTTAAACAGTGAAATCTTAATATAATGTCAGTAATACACATACGATAATAGCATGTAAATAATCCAGCACCTCTTAAATAATTTCAGTTATGAACAGTTGTGTGTACAGACTCTCTCCACCTCCCATACGCTCATGTTTTGAGTGCCCAGAAAGAGACAAAACGCACAATAAAAAAAGTTTAAGAAGAATTGAACTGATAACGTTTTTTGTCTTTAGGATCAGGAAGGTTTGGAGCCGGTGAGGAGGAGCGCGCTGCTTTTCTCTGCCGTGCCCAAGGCTGCTCATTATCAACACGAGGGAAGGTAATCATTGAAGTGATCCAGTTTTAACGGGGCTGATTGTGGCCAATTTGGGGAATGAATACTCTCCGTCTTCACTATCTGGCCTTGTTCTGCTTTAGCCCAGTTTGTGGCCCACTTATTTTTCTAGAAGGACAATCGATTTTGGGGCATTTGTCATTTTTGAAAACGTCCTTTTTGTGCAGATTTCCTCCCTCCATATTTATTTGGACATCCACCGATATGAATGTGATTATTCACCGAGTGTTTCATCTCATCTGTGGAACATTAATATTTAGCTTTACAGGTCACAGCTGGTCACTCTAAATACTGTAGAGTTCATCGAAGCATAGTTACTTCATTTATGTTTTTAATGTGTCCTACATTACAACCTTTTGGCCTAGATTGCAGTTTGTACTATTCATGACGGTTTCCCAGAGAGAGGAATCTAATAATGTGGCTTCAGACTGAGGAGAGATCAACTCACAGTGAGCATCACCCGTCATCTGATAACCCATCTAAAGAACTTCTTTTAGTTTAGTAAATGTCCCCAGGATTCCTTTAAGTGTGTTCCTCTGCACAGATTTGAACCCTTGTGTGTTTCTTTTTCTCCTCATGGTTTTTGCTCCCACAGGATCCAGTGCCGTTTGTGTAAACAATAATAATAACTACAAAGACAAACTTTATTTTTTAATGCCCGATATGTGAAAAAGTTCTGTAGTTGTCTTCCTTGCCTTTGCTGCAAAACTGGACTGGACTGAAAGAGTCGCAAGATAAATCTGAGGAGTCGCCAGAGAAGGAAAGAGAAACAACTCTGTTGCACTAAATGTTTTGTGCTTTTCTCTTATTTCTGCTTTTTCTAGTAGTTTTTTTTGTCCCTCTAAAAATACTTCAAATGAAACTTTTTTTTTTGTGTGATTATTTTAGATTATATTGATTTGTTCTTTAAATAACTGACTGTGACACACACACACACACACACACACACACCTCTAATCCCCAGATAACAAATATTTAACATCTATTTATTTATATCAATAATATTTGACCTCTGTACGTTTTTTAAATGTTTAGATTTAAGTGCATTTTGTTTTTATTACTGCTTTTGTTTGGAAGCCTTGCACATGTTTCTTGTATCTGAGTATAATGACAATAAAGATGATTCTGAAGATAATGTAATAAAACAATGTTTTGTTTAAATATGTAATGCTAACATATTTTCACTAAACCATTAAATTGGGCTTTTTGTTTTAGGGTGGGAGGAAATATAAGCATAAATATTCTATAGTTAAAGTTAATATTTTACACTTTATTATTATCTATTATATTATATTATATATTCAACTTCATATTAGATGATGTGAGATCATTCTACTGAGAAATGTTTGAATGATTAATCTTCTAAGAGAATAATCTTGTTTCTGCTAATAGCCAACAGTGATTTGCGGACTGATCCATAAATACTTTCACTTGGTGGCACTTTGTCTAATCCGCTGGACTTCTTGAAGAAAGCAGATCCCCAAAGCAAACAGCTCTTCGTACCCAAAGTCTTCCCTTTGTTGTTGTTTGTTTTAGGGTGAATCTGATTGTCTGCAGAATGAATGGAACAATTTGGTTAAAAATAGATAGACCTATTTTTTGCAGCGTACTGGCGCCGCCTCCCTTCGGTGCGTAAAGGCGCATTAAGAAGTGGCACAGAAACTGATAATCCAGACAGGAGGTGCTTTTTGTTACAGCACAGCCTTCCATTGATGGTGAAGAGACAGAGATAGCTGTGTTGTAACTTTTTAATTCTTTTTTTAACTCTAATTTTCCCTCCTCGCAGATCACATTTACGCGCCCTTCTCGCAGACTTAAACGTTTCCAGTGACTTCTAACAAGCTCGCGTTGGGATGGTTTCTTCCTTCCGGAGACGGAGGGTATTAATGGAATTTCTCTCCCCCCTGCATCACCTGAGGGCAGTCGGACAGTGAGCCGCTGGGTGTCCGGAGGCTGGATGGACAACATGTCTCCGCAGCAGCAGGACAGCCGAGGCGGTGCGGAGCAAGAAAACAAACGGGTATGTTTGAATCATTTCTATAGATGTCATTAAGTAACGTTAATTCATCAGGATTCAAGAGTTTCACGTGCACTTTTCGTCATTAATTTCGCTTGACTTAACTTTAACACGAGCGCGCTCACAGTCTGCTATTTTCTGCCAACAATTCAACTAACACATCAGTTTAGCTCATCATGTACATTATTTGGTCTTTTTCACCCACTGTGGTCACATTTTATTTGAAACCTCCTCTCCCATAGTATTCATAAGCAGTATAATAAGTTTTTAAGCGATTAATAACACAGCTGTAAGCAGATATATGGAGATTTAACGTATTTAAAATGTAACTAACAACTACAAGCATCCGTTACTAATGTATAAAAACATGAATGCTTGGTATAAATATATAATGTCTTTATTAAACTTAATAAAATACCTAATACAGCATCTATGTTATATTGTGTTATCAAGCAAGTTAGTGCGTTATAATAATGTTTTATGTGTCTTAAAATGAATCATGTCTATAATGCAATATAAAGTAAAATCTGTATCATTATAGTTATGAGCACTCATAAATGTTCCTAATGTTTTATAACAATAATCACAACACTCATAATACATACTACTTATAATTCCCATAGTTGTCATAGTTGATATATCTTTTTTATAATGCATTATAGTCGTATACTCTGGGCAGTATAATCATATTACCTATTATAAGTATGTTTGTAATGCTTTAAAGGCAAGTGCGTCATACACGGTGCCACCATAATTATAAATGTATTTAGTTCTTGGATAACTTGGCAACCTTTGAAAAATAGTGGAGGTTTATAGATCAAACAAGGAGAAAATGCTCTGCAGATTAATAGATGATAAGAGATAATTGTTAGTTGCAGTGCTACTGGTTGTGCTTGTTTAGTATGTTCAACTTTCCATTGGCTGTAGTTTGTTGTGCATCTATAGTTAACTTGACTGTTGTGTGACAAATACTCGATCTGAGGAAGGCACACGGCTGAAACATGCATAACATTATGTAAATCTACATATGACCCCACTTTTTCAAAAAAAATTTAAATAATTTTTTAAATGTCTTTATTCACTTCTTAACAGTCAGTAACTTTAGTGGTTGTAAGAAGTCCTGGTAATGTATAGATGACTTTCCTGCGTCCTTTTTTTCATTAATGATTTTACCT
>CALSBV010012184.1:6366992-6435064 GCA_943590825.1 Bovichtus diacanthus | reverse complement strand
TGTTTTAAAAGCTCCACCAAACACTTTTTTCAGATCAAACAGCTCAGAGATACAAGACGGCTCAGAAACACTCAAGTTGTTGTTTTGATCCTGATGAGGTGAAGTTTTATGTTCAACAACCCAAGTGAGAAAGTCAATAAGTACCAAACAACATCAGATAACTCAGACGCCTCAGAAGACCTGAAAAATGAAGAAGTGAAACACTAGAACAATAACTTATTACACAAACAATACACATAAGTATGCACAGAAACATCATTTTAAATATATCTTTTTTTACATCTTTTATGGACATACACATATTAATTTTACCTCCTTTATTGGTATATCATGCCATATTTAAATTGTTTACATTTCTTATGACACACAGAATCATTCAAATAAAAAAATCATGTAATTTGACTGTTACAGTTGAACAGACTAGTTTTGACACTATGTATTTTTTTTTTTTAAATAACATGCTGACAATAGTTGTTGCCTCTAAATTTCTTCAAGAATAAAAGACACAGAACAGTTGTTTCCAACTATGTTCCTGACAGATACAGTGGTGGAATAATTCAATCAGCCAACCATTAATCTATTAATAACCAGTCACTGGATATGTTGTCGCACCAGTGGTAGAAGATCTTACTGGAGAAGAGAGGATTTGACTTTGTCCCAATAGTTTTTAGGAGTGCTTCATTTATAATTAATGTCTACAAACATGATATTTTGCTGTGTCATATGGTCAATCAATATATCCACAAGTCTTTAAATCACTGCGCAAACTGATAGACTATTACAAGCATATTAACCTCCTGAATTGTAATAATTCGGATTAAACGTCACAATATCTAAACAGTTGATAATGCGAGGCAATAACGCATCATATGCCGTGAATTAAAACTGCGCCATAACTAATGAAACTGCTGAACATGTCACACACGCAGATTATGTTTCTCAAACAATCATTCACTAATTATGAGTTCTGTGTTTATTACCCTCCACTATCTTTGTCTTTCCTCCGGTTGTTTGAGTTTGAACTTTTGTCGCTTTCTCTCAGCGCTCATCCGCAGGTGGCGTTGATTACCTCGGACAATAACGGAAGAAAAAGTCTAACAAAAGCGATATAAACGCCATATTCTCACAATAATCTCTACGTTAGGCCTTTTTCGGGTGAATTTGACCGCTGGGCCGTTTGTTTATTTGCCCCAAAACAACCAAAGTACAATTTTTCCAAATGTTAGCATAAATTTGCTGTAAGCTAGCTAGCATAAGTTCGCTGTAAAACAGCATAAATTCACTGTAAGATAGCTAGTATAAATTTGCTGTAAAATAGCTAGCATAAGTTCTCTGTAAAATAGCTACCATAAATTTGCTGTAAAATAGCTAGCATAAATTCTCTGTAAAATAGCTACCATAAATTCGCTGTAAAATAGCTAGCATAAGTTCTCTGTAAAATAGCTACCATAAATTCGCTGTAAAATAGCTACCATAAATTCGCTGTAAAATAGCTAGCATAAATTCTCTGTAAAATAGCTAGTATAAATTTGCTGTAAACTAGCATAAGTTCTCTGTAAGACAGCTAGCATAAATTTGCTGTAAACTAGCATAAATTTGCTGTAAAATAGCTAGCATAAGTTCGCTGTAAGCTAGCTAGCAACAGCGGCATCGACCCTGTGTTTGTTTGTTTGTGTGGCCGTTCAGCCTCTGACTGACCTCATACTTCACAGGAAACTCCAATTCTTTCTGTTGTTTATCCCCAATTTATCTCCTTTTACATGTCGTCCTTTATATGTCTTTTTGGAGCAGATTTATACAGAGCCGGGACCAGCGCGAAGTCGCGTCTCGGTGAGATGACTGCCCACCACAGGAAGTACTTTGCGTGGTGTCATTCAAAATCTATTATCACTCATCGTTCGTCTATCTGGCTGGGCTGTGCGCTGCAGTCGTTGTTTGGTTGGATCCATGCCAATGCTACAAGTTGTCTTTTGGTGTTTCTGGGACAATGGTACTGGTGTCTGGCATGCCACTGGAATCGAACCTGAGAGCTTACTTTCTGTCCATTGCTCCAGAAGGGCCAGCAGACTCCCTTTGTGCTTAAATTGCAGAGCAATTCCTGCACAGAATGTTCGCTCTTCTTCCCCATAATACTGACAATAACAACATGGGAAATAGTCAGAAAGTTTAACTTCATTATCAGCATATGTAATGTTTATTTGGATTAGAATGGACTTCTCCGCAGTTAGAAATGAACAGAAGTCTAAAACACATTGTGGAGAAATATACTGTGGCTTTATTTGAACTTTGCACGACGAAGACATCATTTGACAGACACATTTAAAGGGAACTCAGATTCAACTGTTCAATGGCTCTTTGACTAAAGGCACTAATGCTTCTTTGTACTTATTTAAAGACTTTCAAACCTTGAACTGTGGTATTGTGAGAGTGTTTGTTTTATGGATTTGAGCTAGATATGTTTTGCAGTGTGCAAAAAGTAAATAATTTCTTACGTTGACATGAATAAAGAGGACAGGACAAGAACGCATTACAGAAACATTTACTTCATGCATTTCCTCTGTTGGTGACGTACTGAAGTAGCCGCAAATTCTTGTGCCAGGGATTGCTAAAAAATGACAATATTAAGCAGATGAAATGTTTACTATGTTCACCATCTTATTTTAGCATACCAACATTTGTTAGTTAACACAAAACAATGTTCAAAACCTGCAGTGTGGGAATAGTGTCATTGTGCATTTTACCACAAGGGGGCACCGGTTGCACACATTCCCCTCACTTATGGGAACCTGGTGAGTAAAACCACAGACTTTATGTTGAGGTTTGGCTCCAGTGGAGATGTTACAGGTTAAGTGCCTTGCATTAAGAGTGGCATGAGGTTACTCTGATCTTCATGCTCCTGCAGGCACAAATCTATACAGATAAAAAACAAAAAAAAAAACGGGGCCAAATCCAATTCACCCATTGCCCTCTGCACCACAAAGTATTAGACTACACTGGCTTCTTCTGGCATTTAGGTGGAGACCAATACATAAACATACCATGATCCCAGTACAGAAATCTGGACCTCACTCACGACTACATTTAAGCACTTCCCGTGCTGTGAGAAGAGCCTCTATGTGCCAGACTTGGTTTGCCTGTTCACTGTGAAACCCTTGAAGCTACAAGCTGTCTCCGGCCTCCTGACAGACAAGGCTCAGGTGTTGCTCTTGCCTTCCTGTGTAAATTATACGGCAGGATTTGATAGGTGTCACATTAGACAGGATGTTGTCCCCCCCCCCCTTCTGTCTCTCTCTTGCTTTTTTCTTTTTCACGTGACCTGCCAGGACTGGATCTACGACGGGCAACTTATAACACCACAAAGCCATGTGCACACTGTATATTATGGAGGGTTGATTTGTATGTGGGGAACATATGGCTTTATGTGGTTAATTTCACGGGAATAGACAAACATTTTTCGGCATTGTTGTCAGTAAATGGTCATTTAAGGCGAAATACTACAGACAAAAGCATCATTTTTTCATGCACTGGTCAATTTTGAGAGTTTGTGCTATTTCGCTCCTTTCAGAATAGTGGAAAGAAAACATAGCGTTTCAAAAAAACTTGTAATAAAAATTGTCTTAATGTAAGTAATCAACTGGGCAAGTTTCATGGAGATATATGTTATTGTTTCTGAGACTCTGAGCCAGAAATCTCCACTTCAGTATCACTTACATACACCAAACTTTCCGGGTTTGTTTATATAACATTCATAGCCCAATTTCAACAAAATGAAGCAAAAATGTTGAACCTGGCTTTATCCAATGTTCAGATTTCTGTTCCGGAAATGTGAAGCAAACTAGCAGGTATTTGATAAGATGATGCCTCATTTTCACTTTCAATTCCAGAAAACTCGTCATAAATTATCCTCTTAATGTAAGTAATCAACTGGGGAAGTTTCATGAGGATGTCTATTCGCATTTCTTTTACCCCATTCCCCTGTAGTATCTCCCCTTAGAAAAAATGTCTTCTGCGTAGGTTTTCTTCAATTCCCCGTGAAGTCCTGCTGTGTTGATGTATCCGAAAACCATAGTAACACAGAAGCACACTGAATAACAATCAGTGTGTGAAAGGATGAGTCAAGTGAAAGCCTCATTGCTGCAGGAAATACTGTAACGACTGCGTTGAGATATTCTTGGTGTGTGCACCTATTGCTGATATTACCCTATAAGTAAATATTGTAAAACTGTAAGAAGAAAAAAGGAAAAAGAAAGAGGAGCTTACGTTGAACAGAGAAGCCTATTCACATAATGGGTTTATGTTCCCTACTTGCCTACCCGCCTGCCCCTGGCCCCAATCTGGCCTCCTCTCTTTTAGAAGGCCTTAATGACTGACCCATTTACATAACTCCCTTCCGGTTTGCAAATGTTTCCCTTTATGAGGCCCTCTCCTGTCTCCGAACTCATTCTCCTCATCCTTTCTCGCTCTCCCTCTCTCTATCTGAAAGTCTCTCGCCCACGTTCTGACCAGGTGGAGCCTGGTCGGGGTCTAGTCCGAGCCCAAAGTAAACTCTGTCACATGCAGAGAGAGAAAGGAAGCCAGGGAACTGTGCTGATAATCTCTGTCAACAACATATCTGAGGGCCTCGGCTGCCTGGCTACTGCCGAGTGTGTGTGTGTGTGTGTGTGTGTGTGTGTGTGTGTGTGTGTGTGAGGATGTGTGTGCTCAAACCAACTGGTGAAGTGTGTGTCCACTTCACCGTGCTCACCCAGCTGCTTTCCGGTGTGTGGGTGTTTCTATTGATAGCCAACAGCTTCCTTTAGCCAAAAAAAGCATGTGTGCTAAAATGTGAAAGTTTCAGAACAAAAGACAATACAGGGATCACTGCCTGGACCCAGAAGTGAGCCGTGTCCAGCCGTACCATGCAGTGCGGGAACACATTTTGTCTGACAATTTGTTGGCGGGCCAAAGCATTCAAAAAATAGTTCGATGAATATGCTTGTTCGCTTTCTTGCCGATAGTTAGATGAGAAGATCGATACCAGTCTCATGTCTGTGTCTTAACTGTGGCGCTAGCACTGGGAGGCGCTTAGCTTAGCATAACGACTGGAAACAGGGGGAAACAGCTAGCGGGCTAGCTGAACCTCAAAAACACACCTACCAGCACTTCTCAATTTGACTAATTAATATGTGTCCAGTTTGTTTAATCTATACACATGTCAACATGTATAAATGAGAAGTTTTGGTTTTACAGGAAGTTACATGAGGAAGCTATTGCTTGGTGACCACCAGCCAGTTTCAATGACTTCCTTGAAAGAAAAAATGGAAAATCCCCACATTTAAATACAGACAAGCACTGAAGTGATGCGCTCATACACAGAATTGTACCAAATGTCTCTGCACCAGCCCTGTCAAGCCACATCAAAAAAACCCACAAAATGTTGAACTATTCCTTTAAAGTTTCTGCTGATTATTTCTTAAAATTTCTCCGTGAATGTATGTATAAAAAAGATTCAAAATAAGTTCTGCCGCTGAGCCCTCCATTCACTCGCAACAACAGTCTCCCACACGAGAGCAAAACTTCTCAGCCCTGTGGCACTAAGGGAGGAAACATGTAATCTCTCTGGCACAAGGCAGCAGCGCTGCTTTCAAGTGGGCACGAAACAAGGTGTTGCGGAAGAACAGAATGGCTGTGTGTTCCGCTTTTTGGCATTCACATGTACACACACGCCTCCTTCATTCAGGAGTCACTACAAACAGCAGGGCCTCGGGGCATCTTTCATACATACAGGAAGAATGGGTTTGGAACGGCTTCCAGGACACATACCTGTCTGTTGTCGAACGTCAAGCATGGGACTGTGACATTTCACAAGACTGCACGCACTCAGAACACACTCCTAATGCACACAGACAGGGGTTTTTAGGGCATTTCCCACAACTGTGAAACCTCAAATGTGGCCAGTAGGTTATGTCTTTAAAAGAACAAGGAATGTGTCAATGGGATGTGAATATCTCTCCAAAGTCTTGAACCAAATATTGTATAATAAATGTGTGGGGTAATTCTTCGTGGGTGGTTCGTCCTGCATTGGCAAGTTTACTTCACTTCTTTTTCCGGGAATTGTTTAAACTTTTTTGTACAATTCTGTGCAGAAAAACCACACCCATTTGTTACCAAAATAGACATGGGGATTACAAAAAGGGATTAAAAACTGTATTTAATCCATGTCTTTGAAGACACAGAAATATATTTTGAAAAATCAAACAGTTGTACAGTAGTGGCAGCAGCCGAGCGATGTCACATTAGGAAAAAAAACTTGTGTTAGAAGTGTGTGTACAGTTTGGCAGGAGGAATTGTTAAAGTACATGTCAACAAATCCACCTAAAAACCCCTTTTCAGCAGCTAATATTGCTAACGAAGGACCAACAAGTGAAACTCTAGCGTCACTGTCCTACACCCAACGTCACACCTCTTTGCTGGAGGACAGCAGTTAGACCCAGACTGATCAACAAACATACAACCTGCCTCTTTTTTTATGTTTTGTTTGACTTCTGCACCATTTATCCCTTGTTCCCATGCAGCAGTGTTTCTGGAACAACACTTATAATATGCACACAAGCTCAACGTCAGCAAATATTGACATTCTCCAGTGGATGCCACCTGGTCTGCCAGGTGAGGAATAATATACCAACGATCCACCCGCTCATTTATCCGCAAAAGTCACATGACACAGACACGTTTCACATAAGTAAGTGTCCAGGTTGCGTCTCGTTCCCAACAGCAGGAAGAGCTTATGTTTAAGACATTAAAAAGCAGCTAAAATAGGTATTTAGAATGAGCAGTGATTGCCAAAATGATTAAATAGACAAAGCAAAGAGAGATTTATTTTCAGTGAGCAGTCTGTGTCCCTCATTGAGTGTTTTGCTTTCATTTTGTTTCTTTGTGAAAGCAGAAAAACTGCTCAAGCATGTAATTAGTTTCCATGCGCACAATAATAGAGAGGTATTAAGTTGACTATAGAGTATGTTATGAGCCAACTGCAGCAGACTGTAGTGTGAGTTGTTATATTTGCACTGACATAATCAACTCCACCCATAAAAAGTGAGCAGAGTACAAGCTTTCTGATTGAGTTTCATGTTAGAACTAAAATAAATGTTGATGGGCAAACTCCCTGGAAATAACTTACAAGATACTGTGTGCGTGGCACGTACGATGAATAGTTATCCCTCTCGCACGCGGCTGCATAGAGGGCTTGTAGGGATGCAAAAGTGTGAATGGGATGGTGTGAGGTGGCCAGTTGGTGAAAACAATGGTGTGTTGTGTTCACCAGGAGCAGGGGGTTGGGCGAGAGGCTGCGAGGGTAAAGAGTGTAGCTCATGTCCTGGATAACAGAGACGTATATCCGAACTTGAGCATCTCTCTCCGAAAGCCGCGGACTGCTTGGTGCGTTGACAAAAATCTTCCATTTAGTGTCTACAGAGCAGCTCACTTTAAGCCTGGTGACATTTCAAGTTTCGAGTCCGAGCTGTCTGGTTTCCGGAGAGACCTGCATTCCCTTTAACTCCTTCATGTGTGGAGAGCCTTGACACGTGGAGTCGTGGAACTCCTGGAGAGCGACGTCTTCGTATTTTCACAGTAAACAGCCCCTGCGAAAGCTCTCGCTGCCTCTCCTCCGTCTCCGAACAGTGGCCTCCTTTCAGGGCCATCACTTAAGGGCCCTATTAATAATTTGACAAGTTTTCTCAAAGATTAATTACGGCCAGCTTCGAGGCTGCAATTATGCAGGGTGGAGAGACTCCGTAAACCTTCTCCAGCTCCATTTCCAGGCCCAATTTTCCACTTATCAAGATGTCAATTGGGAGGAGAGGATGTCTAACAGTCTCCTTGCTGCATAGATCCCCATTAGTTAGAAGGAATAAACAGTACTTACTGGCAAATGCTCTCCAATTCCCTTGCAGGCAGCTGAGATTGAATGCGGGATGGGAGTCAATAGGACCAATCTTTTAAGTCCAGGACAAAATAATCTGGACCTGGTTTCATTATAGTTAGGATGATAATGCTAAAATTTGTGTTTTCTCTTGACATGAGCACGTGCATAAAGTGTTATCAGGGTCTATGTTTAGCAGGTATAATGTTTACCATGTTGGTCATCGTGGTTTCACCATATTAGCACGCGAACATTTGCTAATTAGCACAAAACAACAGCTACGGCTGGTGGAAATGTCATTAGTTTAGCAGGCACAAACATTTGACCTGATGATGACACTAAAGAAAAAATTAAGGGATCAGCAAGGTTGTTATGATTAATAAATGTTGTAAAACAAATCCATCCAAGAGTTTTTCGGGCTATTTCACAAAAAAACCCCCTCAAATGTCAACCTCATTGTGACGCTATAGGAAAAGTCAAGAGATCACCAAAGTTGCTACAATTCACCCTGTGTGAATGTCCGTCCCACAGTTCATGATAATCTATAAATACTTGTGGAAACAAGACAAAACAAGAGAAAACAGACAACAGTCATTAGGGTTCATCCTCTGGTGACCAGGAAGAGAAATTCAATGGCAAACCATAAGACTCCATTGAATAAACACCCGCTGCTCTCAGAAACCACTAATCAACGGAGTAAAATGCCGCAAACCATCATAAGACTCAGAATTGATAATATTGACATGTACTATTGACCTTCAAGATAAATTTCAACCGGAAAGACAAACCCCAGTAGTTCTTAGTAAGCAGACAAAGTAACGCCGTCAAACACTCAAAGCAATTAGTGCTGGAGTTTGACCCACTTCTGGTTCTATATGATGAAGTGTTGAACTTGTGACTGCTGGGTGAGGTGGCAAGTAGCAGCCAGACACCATACATCACCACCGTAGAGTGGAAGGCTCCTGTCCCCCACAGCAGATGGTTGGTACCGAGCCAGCCGGCCTGTGCTCGAGTGTGTAAGTGTGTGTGTGTGTGTGTGTGTGTGTGAGAGAGAGCGGGAGAATACAATGCAGCGAGTGTCCCCGTGCTGTGTTCTGCCAGAGATAAGAGCCACCTGCCTGCCCCATTCTCCCCTCTGCTGAGTTCAAACAGAGCCCTCAGTCTCACTACAACTCACATACGTTACCTCACAAATAAAGCGTGAACATGTGAATTATCCATGCGCACAATTTGGGGTGTAAATATTAATTGTCACATCAAAAAATACAACTTTTTTTTTGTAGATGATGCTATTTTTCGCTTCTCTTAAGTTTAAAAGGTTCAATTCTTTTCCCATTTTTTTATCATGCATCTTTAGAATAAACAAAGTCTACCTACTGCTACCTTCTAATTTTAGTATCATTATCAAATCTTCGTTTTTTTGAGACGTAAATATTCTCCTCTTTGTGTTGCATGTTGAAACATTATCATCTATGTATGCACTCAGTGAGAAAGAGGGGGACGGAGAGGTGAACTTGGAGCACAAAGCCCAGATTGTTCCTGCTCGCTGTCTGTCCGCGATAACAATGAGCCATTCATTTGCCCTCCGATGGGCCCTAATTAATTCCAACTTTACGTTCTGACCTACAATCTCCCCCTACTCATCCCCTGTTTTCCCCGGATCCATCAATGAATGCACCCGGGCAGATGACTTCACCCTGTCTTCATCTCCTTTAATTCCCTCCTTTTTTTCCCGTCAAAAATGCTAGTTTACTTCTGCGCCTAGCCAAATATCCTTACATGCTATCCAGGATGACTTTTTATTTTTTTGGAAAGATCGCTTCTGCATATTTTTACACAGCTACTTACCAATCTGTGATATTTAATACAAGACTTAAAGCTGCACCTAACAGTAGCACAATTTGACGTAAATATTTATGGCTCTTTAGGTGCCAAATCCTACCTAAAGTCCTGAACTTTGTCAGGATAATGTTTGGTACTGTGCAAGTACTGAACGGTGGGTTCATCAGGGCGTTTTTTGCTGAAAATAGCTGCCTGTTGTGGTTGGTGTGAGACAGAACCAAAACATTAAAATTGCGGGCCTGAAAACCAAAACAAAGAGCTGAAAGATGCTAAAATGCTCCGCAGAGCTGAAGGGAACTGAATATGGCGACAATTCTCTAGGGGATTGAAACTGCTTGCGACACCTTTCACATTACTAATAGTCATTTGAGAAATTGTTGGTTTAAAAATATTGATCAGTGTAACTTTAAGTTTGACAAACATGCTTTTTCCAGAGCTTTTAACTGCTTCTGGTCTTTATTCGTGGACGGCCCTGTCTCTGTTCAAGGATGGTTTTTCGACGTGGGATGTGGATGGCCTGCTTTGACCCCTTCCCAGTCGATCCTGTCGTCCAAAAAATAACTTTTTATGTTTTATAGTACACATTTTGACCCACCTTAAAGTCTTTAAAAAACAGTGTTCTCTTCAGTTTTGAAGATGTGTTGTGGAAGGCTGACATTTACCATTCATGCTCCACGTCACAAAAAGATTCTGCTGCATACTCCACTGCTGCGGCTCTGTGACGTTAACTCAATGTGTCATTGATGAGCAAAAGTCATATAGATACACCGCCACAAGAAATAGACACAAAACACAAGGTTCATTATCATTTCGATTGACTACCCACACGGCCTCATTCCAGAATAGGATGTTTACAAGGACAAACCGAGTTGCACCCTGCAGGTTTTGAACCCCCTCCCTGATCTAAAACAGATCTTCCCATCCCTCCTCTCCTCTTTGCCCACACTCCCCCCTTGACACCTCACTCTAGTCACCATGCAGCGACACACACACACACATATCAAAAAGGTCCCTTTGCCGCAGTCTCAGCCCCTGCTCTCCCCCTCACAAACAGAGCTTGGCGCTGTTTCCTTTTTCCTGCCCTACATCCGAAGTGCGAGGAGCGAGAGGAGAGGGGAGAAGTGAGCTGAATTAAGAGAGAGGAGGGAGAAAGGGAGGAGGCTGACAGAAGAGAGAGAGAGGATGGAGCATGGTGGAGGGGGTTGACATGGAGACAGAGAAGAGAGGCGAGAGAGCGATATAGGAGGGAAAAGGCATGAAATGTGTGGGAGGAGGAGGAGGAGGAGGAGGAGGAGGAGGAAGGCGTCTGTGGTGGGTTGGGGGGGGCACAAAATGAAGAACAGAGGCTGCTTTGTCGATAGCAACAGCAAACTTTACGGCGATCATTTGCTGCTTTCGCTTTGCGGCCTCAAAGAGCAGCAGTCTGTTTGTGCTCGGAGTGTGTGTGCAAGTGTGAGTGTGCGGTTGTGTGTCTGCGACGACGTGTGTGTCTGTTTGAGGCTAAACATGAAGGAGCTGTAGTCCGTCTCCTTCCAAGAAACACATGGAAAACACACGCTCCCACACACACACACACACACTCAGGATATTGGGTTGGTTAAAGAGGCAGTAACATGAAGCTTAGCTTGGCACAGGTAGACCAGATCCTTGATAAGTAACTTCCTCTTTTGCTCAGAGGGGATTATGGGGAGGCCTACAAAAATAAGATTATAGACAGAAGTTCTCTGGCTAGAAAGAATAGGCCATGAAATGGTTCTTTGGCTCAAGGCCATTATACACATAATATTTCATAATTTAAATAAGATCATGCCAAAATACTGGTTGCAGCTCTTTATATGTTATGCCCTTGTGCTTGATTACACATCTTGATTCATAAAGTCAAAATGTTACCCAAATATTTAATTGGTATTCTATCCACAGCATTACAGGACAGAGACGGGACTGATTTGGTAGCTGAGATCTCATTGGACAGCTTTGACTTTCATTAACTTGCGAGAGAGTCAAACTTCAAAATGCTGGATCCTACAATTTCCCACAATGCAACTCAACAGCATCTTTCAAACCTCCGTGTCCCCGGGTTGCTACACGTTTTGTAAGGTTTTCTGTCAAATTTGGCCGTGATGACATCATCAAGTTTGTCAAATAACAGCATTTGGTGAAAGTTAAGGAAACTCTGCGGTCATGGCAACTACTGCTTGGCTCTGATTAGACAACTAAACATCACCAGAAAAAGCTGATTAGTTTGCAGTGGAAAAATACCTTGTTCCCTAAACTTAATGGTCCCATATCTGTAAAAATGTGAGTCTTTTTATGATTATAAAGCATAAATAAAGTGCTATAAATACTGTGACTGTGTCGAAATGCTCAATCCACGGAGAAATGCACACAGCCCGCATTCAGAAACGAAAATTAAAGCCAACATGTTCTAGTAGAAACCCAAAATACAAGTATGAACCTAAAAACTGAGCATGATATATCTTTTGACAGAACTCTGACTCTACATGATCAAGTCAAGCTGTGCTGTCTGTCAAATGTCAAACTGGTTGGATTCCTTTTCTTGTAGAACAGCACATCTGGTTGTTGTTTGTTTTTCAAACCAGCAAAAGGTTGTCCTTGCTTGTCTTCCTGGCCATAAAATGACAGCGCTGCTCCCTCGAGGGACCGTAAAACAAATAGCGCTTGACTGTTTTTATTTGAGTGCTCAAATTTTAGAGAGGGGACAAAGTTGCCATGCCGAAACACCAATGGGCCCTCACTTCTCCCATAGCCTCTTAGATGTCACCTTTTATATTGTAACCTACTTCGTATGTTACAGTGACAAGCCCACACTTACCAAATCACCAAACCACCCACCCTCACATTGACCCACTCTCGGCAGGAACATTGCTTGGCCCTGTGACCTCTTAACTAACCTCAGTCTCTCTTCGGCTCGTTAGCACATCAACAGTTCTCGTCAGTCTTGACTGTGTTGGAGCCTTTTTGCATCTTGTCCTGTGACAGATTGTGTGGCCAGCAAGGACAAGCTGAAGCTTAAATCAAGCCTTCACGTGGTCATTCTCAATTATTCCTCAGTCAATTTATTTTGAAATTTCGCCGGATTACTAAAATGACATTTGACAATCAGAGCCCCCAAACATATTTCCTCCAATTCCTCATCTCAGTGTCAGTTTTAACACCTGAACACCGCTTGTTACCATGGAGAGTGCGTGAAGCCAGAACTTCAAACAGTGAGCTAAAAGTAACGAAGACACAGTTGAAATTGTTGTTAAAAGTAATGTATAAAGTGTTGAAACGTATTTTCTGCCACTCCGAGTTGTAGTAGTATGAACGCAAAGTTGACCAAACTGAACTAATTTCAAATTGTATTAAATTTGTTTTATATATACAGTATATATCCACTTTAATACAAGCAATAGTGTTAAATAACAACAGAAAGAAGTAGGGAATAACTGATATAACATATAATATATGTGCAAACTGGCCATGTCAGTTTATTCTACTACAGTTTGAGCTGATTAAAGCAAACACAAAAGTTAAGCCTACAAGGGCGTATTATTTTCTCTAGGAATGTGAAAATGCCCCAACTCCTGCTCGTGTTAAATACAGAATTCATCACACAACCGCTTTGGCTTTCTGTGTTGAATGCAGCCACGGAACCTGCCCACAGGCGTGGACACCTAATAGTCCACCCAACAGCGTTAAATAAGCAAAACTCAAGTAGGCATGATGATTTCATTGACTGTGCCCTGTGCCAAGAAAAAGGGGAAACTTATAGAATCTGACTCGGCTGTGTGTAGTAATTTCATGCAGATTTTAGTCAATGGAATGCAGTTACTGTTGTGTTTTTAGGAAGATTTAAGTGAAAAATAAATGCTTATTTGAAGATGTCAACAAGATTTAAAGGATTGCTGGGTTGAATAATTTTTTCGCAGCGTTCCCTCCCTCTCTAGCCCGTCACAGTGAAGGTTTCTCTGAGGGCCCCATTCATCCTCCTTTCCCTGTGTGTCACAGCCAAGCCCCAGCTACAACCATGCCTGGGTAGTACAGTGTGTGTATGAGAGAGAGACAGTGAGTTTTGGTTTGTAAGGGTCTCTTTCTTCAGGGTCATTGAGCGCAGGTGACCACAGGAAGTTGTTTTCCAGAGCTTTTCCAGTGGTGTGTGTGTATGTGTGTGTGCGTGTGTGTGTTCAGCTTAGGGCCGTCTCACCACAGGAACTTCCTCTTTGGGCAAACACACATACATGCATACACACTCACCTGTGCACACAAAATTCCTACAGGACAAGCACTCCCATGTGTGTTATTCATCCAGTGTTGGTGTCAGCGCGTGCAGAGGAAAATCAATGTTAATGGCGGTGTGTTCATGAGACCTTGGAGACTAAAGCATTGATTCTGACTTTGGCTTTGATAGTACATGACAAAGAGTCGATTTAGTGTGAGTGGTTGAGACTTCACAGGAAGGCAGGTTTTAGAAGGTGTTTGGGCGAAAAATTCTGCCAACTTTACATTACTTTACAAGCGACTTCTGATACATTTTCCTCATCAAAGCAGTCCAATATTGAAAACTGTATCTAAAAGCTGATTATAGTGTAAAAGAGTGCTCTGGCCTTAAATGGCCAAGTCCTTCCCCGTCATGGCAGACATGCATAGTTATTTTGATAGGCAACTTAACTAGCAGGAAAGTGCCACACTTCTACACCAAATGAGCTCAAGCAAGACTCTGTTTTCTATATTAATCAAGCAGGCATTCCAAGCTGAAGGAATTCTGTTGTTTTTGGCTCCGGGCCAGACGCAGCGCTACTTCTTAAGACGCCTCGCAGTGAGATGACATGTTAAGTGTGCGGCATGTTTTCTCTAACTTTGGGGTCCCTGCAATGAGGCAATCTCTGTCTCGTGGCCTACAGCAAATCAGAGATGGAACGTGGGGCAAAGTTCTATAAACACATACTTACACTTACTTTGTCAGAACAAAATGCACTTCAGCATTACAAGAGCTTCATTATGGAACATTTTGTTCACAGTTCAAGTGGCTATCAGTTCAAATTAAATGTGATTTCTCACTTCTTTTGGAAGGAAATATGAACTACACTGATACTGCAGCTCTTATATAGAAATCACATATACATTCTCCAAATTTATTTTGATAGTACCTCCTAAAACGATCCACATAATTCACCCTGTGACAAGTGGAAGTGATTAGTTTCTTGCGATGATTTAAGGCAATGTAACCAGATGTGATCAAAAACGTTACAGCTCTGCAGCCCACAGTGTTATCCATTTTCATTGTGTTCTTTTTCAGCATCCCAAAGCTGCTTTCCCCTGCTGCCTCTAAATAATCTCTGTATATCATGGCTGTAAAGCAGCGTTTTTCTCCAAACAGAGGGGCCTTTATCTTGTGAAATATTGCACCTGTGCCTGTTACAGAGTGCACAGCTTTGGCAGAGAGCCTCTCCCTCTCTTATATGCCTCTCTGTCTTGTCACTGGCTGTTAGGAATCTAGAGGAATCCCAGGTATGCCGACAATCTCTGCAGCCATTGACAAATTTCTGTCTTCGGCCCGGAGAAACACACACACGTACGCTCTCATGTGCACGTTACGGACACACAGACACATACACACACCTTGGCTCGGCTGTCATCATGGGCTTGTCAGCGTGTCGCACCTGTGAACGGTAACCAGAGCCTGTGGCTTGCAGCGCTCTCACAGCTGCCTGACAGACTCAAGAGATCAATTTCCTCCAGCAGAGAGAGCATCGGGAATGGAAAAAGTTAGCCTCAGATTTTAAGCAATAAGCACACTATAACATACCTTCATATTAAAAAATATACATAATCGCCTAAATAGGATTCTTTTAAATGACAACACCGCAGATGTTCATAAAACAACAAGCTCTCATATAGGACAGAAGTGTTTGAGTAGACTCTCAGCAAAGCATTTTACCATTTCCTGTGCAACGTGTACTTGCACGCATTTTGTGGTCAACACTTCTAAATAACGAGGCATTTAGAGATGTCATAACCAATAATATAAAGCCACAGATCACACGCATTACCGTTACACGGATCTAAAAGCACATAAACTTAGATTCAACCCAGTTCCTGGACATAATGCTAAATTTGATCCACCTATTTTCGATCTACATATATTTTTCTGGGCTAACTTTAAACAGCAGAAAAAATAAGATTTGAAAATGTGTTTTGTGGTTGTGGTATAACTTGATCTAAACATAAAATGACCTCACTGAGATCAAACATCTCTTTTTACAGAGTCCCCTGGCAAATGTATTAGGTTACATTTTTTTAATTATCTATTTAAAAAAAAAAAATCTCAACTATCTTTGAGTTGGAAAACAACAACAATCCTAACCATATAAAATCCTTTTAGTCTGCTCTTTATATCCGCCACCCCTTTTTACCACAATGACCAGTTATATGGGAACAACTTACCATTCTAAAGCACTGAAAATATTGGGATCTCAACCTCCAATAAATGTGTTTAACAGTCTGTGTGGATATCAGGTAATATCCAGGCCAAAATATGAGCAGAATATCATTGTGTACTAAAGCTGAAAGCGTCAACCAGCCTTCCCACAGACTTTGCTGTCAAAACAAAGCCATTAAAAAAAAAAAGAAATTATGCTCCTGCGCCTTTCTGAGAATTTACTAAAGGCAAAATACAATTAAATACAAAACACATGCCTGGAGGTCTCAAGTGTATATCAGTATTTCACACTTAATGGCACATTGCGGTTCAGTGCAGCCCGTCTTAGTTACAGTCTTTTAACCTCCAAGACATACCCAACGCATCATTAAGTTTGAGCCATAGAAAGGGGGAATCTGTTTTTAATGGAGCTAAATGGAACACAGGTTGATCATATCTTTTTCTTCCACAGCTTTGTTCCACATGATCTCACTCTCTCCCTTCAAACAACCTCCAGCTTACTACGGACGGATGACAATGGAGACATGTATAGTAATATCAGCCTTTAATTCCTCTGAACTCTTCACTGGCTTTCTCTCAGTATGTATTCTGCAACATCGTTTATTTAAATCTTTCTTTTTTTACCACAGCATCAGTTATGTCAGTGTAGATTTGACTTACAAATGCCTTCACCCTCCTTCCTTGTGCTGTAATTTGAATAATTTCATACGGGTCTCAATGACACTATTCAGGGATACAAGATGCCACTGAGGTGAATGGGGCACCTGGAAAAGTTGGCTTGCAAATATGGCCAGCATAAGAGAAGAAATACTCAAATATGGAAATATATTTTCCTATTGCATCTTAAAGTCCCAATGTGTCTGTAGCCATATAATATAGTGTTTAATAACTATATCTCAACCTTTACTTAGACAACTGTTTTTAGAGTCCTGAAAAGGTAAAACTCACATCGAAAAAGCAGAAATTTGGGGAAATTGTTTTATAAAAATGTACAAATGATGAAGAAATGTTTGTAATGTCATCTCACAGCCCCTCTCAGATTCACCGGCGACCCCTTCGCGGGTCCTGACCCAAGGTTTGGCGCCACTGTATTAAACCGCACAAATCAATATTCTAACAATCAATGACATTAGTATGTTAAATGTGAAAGGTGTCGCACATAACCCACATTTAAACCTGCACTTTCTTTCAGCTGTTAAGAGCGTTTTTAGCAACATTCAGGTCATTGATTTGCTTTTTTTGGCCTGCAGCTTTAATGTTTTGCTTCAATTTCACTCTCAGGGTTTTCCCAGCAGCAGGCAGATGGTTTTTAGGAAATGAAACTCTGATAAACCCACTGTACGCTACCTGCTCAGCACTAACAAACAACGTTGGCAGGTAGCTAGTGAAGCATTTACTGTAGCAAGCTAAGAAGTTATGATTTCCCTCAGGCATTGATGGAGACCAAAGCAAAGCTAAAAGCAGAGTGCGTTGGATTTAAATTCCAGGAACTATGCTAATGCTACTGAATGCTAATGCTGCTCCACGTCCGCTGGATGTGTAAATAGGCATTTGTTTGCTTTTGCCATATCAACTGAGAGCTATATGAATGCTAAATGGCCGCTATTCTCTTCATGGAAAGTACACTCTTACTATATAATTCAAAGTCTGTTAGTGATTGTACACATGCATCCACACACACACACATATAATTGCCACCATCACACCGGTACACACACTAAATGCGATGTGGTATAGTGAGCTGTCAGACCGCACTAATTCCTCTTTTTATGTGTGTCTGTCCTACTGTGTAGCAGAGGGATCAGGATTGCCTTTCAGGATAACAACTGAAGCTCTAAGCTCTTAGTGTGTGTGTGCGTGTGTGTATCTGGGTGAACAACAATTGGCTGCTAAGCTGTAAAGAGCCTTGCAGCCACGGTGTCGCCAACAAATATCCACTGGCTGTCAGCAACGGACCAACTCCGAGTGTGTGTGTGTGTGTGTGTGTACGCGTGCAGATGAGCCAACTTCCTGTGGTGGATTGAAGTTAAGTGCTGCTATTAGACTTAGGCCTCCAGTCGGGCTTCATTGTCTGGGCGAAGGACTCGATTATGCTGACAGAAACACACGCGTGTGCAAGAACACACATGTATATGTGAACATTAGCACGCCTGCAGGTCCGGTTCTTAAAGTTCTCAACACGTGCAAAGACTTTTGTGCAGCCTTTTATGCTGCACACACACCCTCCGTCTCTTCACACTCACTAAACTTTTATGACAGATACACTCTCTAGTGTCTCTCTTACTCCCTGTATTTGCTCTCTTTGCCTTCCTGGCTGCCGTAATCTTCCTCCTCAAGGCATAACAGTAGTTGAGCTGTCACTGAGATAGAACCGGGGGTTGCATAAGATTTTTAACTGCAGGCGTTCCTCATAATTCACCTCGCAAAAGCTGCACGCTCTCACAAAGCTGCAGGGGTGAACGTGTCTCCTGGCATCAAAAGTGAATATGAAATTCAAAAAGGGCAAAAGCTGTAATATAACAGGAGCCCGTTTGCACATTTTAGTACTTGGGATTTGTCCCGAAAAGTCAGGTGTCACTTATTCCATATTCTGGAAGGAAACTTTCCTTAATATCATTGGAATGAATACATATTACATTATTATTAAAGGTCATTTAGCAGACGCTGTTATCCAGAGCGACTTACAGTGAACTAAGTACAGGGCCAGTCCCCCCCGGAGCAGCTCGGGGTTAAGTGCCTTACTCGGGGGCTCAATGGGGGCAACACTGTTATTGAGCTCACAACCTTCCGGTGTTCTATTTGTAAGCCTAAATAGACCACTAGACCACCACCCCTAAATAGTGAGAGTAGCGGAGGACAAACTCAATGGAAAGTAAGAGCACAGTCAGGTGGGGGCGACGCGCTTAAGCTTCAAGCTCTAGATGTGTGCATCTCTCGCCGCCCACGTCGGAAAAACAGAAAGAAAAGTTCAGCTTCTGAGAAAACGTTTTTCACAGGTAGAGAAGAGAGAATGGCGTTTCTTTTTCTTTTAGCCCTACGTTCTTTAGCCTCTTTACAGCCACGTTGATGCGTTGAAGTCACTTTTCTGCAACAAGCTACAACCACAAGACGTCATTAAAAACGTGCACGATTCGAATTGAACAGTATTAAAAGTTGGGTTTGATGTTTTTGGGCATGTATCTCTCCAGACACTACGAGAACACTGAATGCATCTTCTCAGTTCAGTAACAGAGGTTGTGTAACTCGGAGAACATGACAAACCACAGTGGCAAAGTCCAGCCACTTTCAGGAAGATGATTTACCACCAAAGAAAAGAACACTCCCTTTTGATGATCGCTCCAAGAACAGAACTAAACAAAAGGAAACTATTTCACTGTCACCAAGTACCTTGATTTATCTAGCGTCTGCCAACGGTGGCAAAGTTAAATGACCATAAATCACTTAAAGTATTATTAGTTCATTTACTGTATTTCGAATCACAAGCACAAAAGTGGATGAAGTAACTTTTCCCATACGCCTGACTCATAATCTGCATAATGTGTTTAAAGTACAGGGATTTGAAGTCGCACTGAAGTTGGAATTCTCCTCACTTTTATCCAAACTATAATGACACTGCAGCTATTGTGCACATTTCGCCCATTTTTCTAAACACACGGTACGAAAAAGCACATTCTAAAAGAAGGGGGCGCTTTCACTGAAGAAAAATAAATGAAACTTGATTTTCCTCACCAAGGTTACAACCACACAATACACACACAAACAATACGACACTTTAAGGATGTAAACACGGATTTCTTTTTGTTTGACTTACACAGCACTTAATTACAGTACATCTTAAACACGAGCAGTTTGCTTTTTCACATTTTTACGTTTTCTTTTACTATACCTTAGCACTACATCGTTTCATTTACATGCCTATAAACTCAGAAAATTATGACGCATTGTCACTTGTTAAACCGAACAGTGCATGAGGCAGTTAAAACGTTATTTTCTAAAACAGGTAAGAAGCAACAGGTACCACCATTACGTACTCGGCTCTATGGGACACTAATGCGAGCGCTTCTACTTGCATCCTACATTTGATTCCTTTGTAATCTTTATATTCCCCACAGTTGTAATGCTTTCACATGGTGGCACACATCTCCCTCAGCGCCCTGCATGTCCTCTCTTTTGCCTCTCTCACACACACAGTGCTGTTTGATTGCTTAAGCCTGGCCGTCAGACAGACAGACAATGCGTCCATGAAGAATAGCCTCGCTTCCTTCCTGTCTTCCTGTGCTGCGTTCTGCCTTGGTGAGCAGGGTGAATAGGCCGCTCTGCCCCACAGCCGCCATGAGCCGCAGGGGCCACGGCGGATAAAACCAACAAAGAGAGCCGTTCTGGGGCCTTTTTATTTTTTTTCAAATTCACATCCCCTCCTCCTCCTCCCGCTACTCTGCTGCCAAATCACTGGGACTGTCGGCGGATCAACAATCTCTCTCCGTGTATCTTGTTTGTATTCTTTTATGCTCTAACAGTCATTTCTTTTGTCAGAATGTCTTCCTTTCTACCCTAATTCTCACCTTTTTTGTCGGTTTATTGGCTGAATAACTGTGTATGCCTGGTATTTGACTCTAGTAGATTATAAAAGTTGAACATGAAAGTAGCATCAGTAGTAGAAACTAAATGATTTTGAATGTAAAAACTGGTTTTTCTCAACATATTCCTGATTGAAGTCACTATTTTTGGATGCACCGTGAACATCAGGTTACACTTTTCCAAAATGAGGTGTACAGCCTTTTGCCAAGAAAGTTACTTTCAGATGTCAAAAAAAAAAAAAAAAGCACAGGAACTGAAATGACCTGAAAAACCTAAGAGGGCCCTTATGCTTTACAAAAATGACTTCCAGACACTTTGTGATCCAAGTGTGCCACTGAGCATTTTGCTCACAGCTGAGACGCAGACTTGAAAGAGACAAACGTTGCAGCAATAAAGAGGAAAACACTGTTTCAGATATAATGGGAGCAATGTGTGGAGACATGAGTTTTAAGTGAGTAAAACTACTTTTTCCTCAAGTGAAAAAACACCTCATCTTGCTCTATAACTGCATGTCCCAACAGCACAACACAACCAACTGATTGCCCCCCCCCCCCCCCACCCCCCCCTCCCCCCCCGGGAATACCAAGTAGGAGCAGGTAGCTGAGAGGAGCGTCGGGGAGCCAAAATGACCCCCCGACTATTGAAAACAGGATGAATGCATGCCGGGCTGAATACGGGGGTAAACTGTTAGGTCTTTGTCATTCAAAGTGATGCTTTTAACCCTTTGCGGTCCCTCTTCCTAACAACCCACCCCCTCCACACCCACCCCTTCCCTCTTCATTCACAGCTGAGACAATGGAGGGAGAGAGGAGGCCTGCGACTGGAGAGATAAAGAGTAAACGCAAGATCAACTCTCCCTTTTCTGTCTCTAATGGGATTCTGCCCGTTAGGTTTCCATCTCCTCCAGCGGCGCTGTAAAATAGGTGAAAGTTGATAATAATATAAAGCAAACCCCCGTCAGTCAAAGGCTGGGGATGAATAACAAACAAGTGAGCGCAGGTTGGGCCCCGGCGTGTCCATCACGGCTCTGAATGCATACCGTGCCGCAAACACGTCCGTATGCTGTCAACAAGTGTCAGGGGCTTATGTTTCAGGCTTATGTTTCGCCTGCAGGGACATTCAAGACTAAGGAATTCCTGAACAAACCTTTGATTAAAAAAAAAAAAAAAAAAGGTGGAAAAAAAAGGGTGCATTATCTGCAGGACATTAGAAGTGTATGAAATGAACTTGAAGCCAGGACAGTGTAAAAAGTAGTCCTACATGAATGCATATTTACAAAAAACAAACAAACAGCTGCTGTGCTTGATTTAGAAGATTAAAAAAAAATAAGTGATTGGACCTAAAAGGATAGAAATCCTTTTCAAGAGGCGTTTTCTGGAGTGCACATGAGCACATTCCTGTACACACATGGCTTTACCAGAGCCAGGTGTTTTTCTTAAAAAAGGGCCCAAGGTGAACATTAATGCGTCCTTGTTTGATCTCTGTAAACATCGTGGAGCGATTGTGTTGCAGAGCCGGGTTGATGATAGCTCTACTCGAGGTGTTCGTGCAGAGGTTCAATTAAAAATGTCAAAAACTGTGCTTAAGTCTGGCTCAAACCACCTGGAAACGTCTCTAGGCAAAACCGGCACTTCTACATGTTCAGATAGAGGTGTGGAAATACATTATGGTCATATCTATAAACACGAAGAGTACACGAGACAATGCAGAAATAAAAACAGGAAAAATACTCCGTCAGACTTCAATGTTGTTTAATTTCAAACGTTAATATATTTGTCTTCTAATTCATAGTGAACTATTCATCCAGCTTTGACACTCCTACAGGTCACCTCAAAATCTGCAGCGGCTACAGAGTATAAGAGGTGACGCATTAACAATGCTTTCTCAAAATAAATATTTTTCATTATAAAATAATAAACCTTCAAATAAATATATATTTTTTTTAACTTTACACTAAACAATGTTGGAATTAGAAAATAAAATTTTCATATAAGGTCACTGTACAATTTACAAGTAGAAGGGATAAGATTTTTTCCTTTGTAAATTACATTAAATGATTGATATACATTCCAGTGAATGTACAAACATTGTATGAATGAAGTTACTGATTCATATAAATGTGGATTTATCGAGGTGCCATCTGGCATGGCACGAAAAACTTTTCACAGTTGAAGTATTATTATATGTACAAAAATAAAACATCTGTCAAACTAATTTCCTAATGTACATACCCTTTGCATTTACTACTTTACATACAGTTAGTAATAGGAGTCTGTTCTTAGCATATAAGTTGTATTAAATGTTAAAAGGAAAGGCTATCCATTTGGACTCTCATAGCAACGACACGATATCTGGGCACTTGAGTGAAGAAATTATTGTTCAGGACAAAACAGTAGTTGGATATGTCTCTTAACATGCGGAGCGCTTATTTTGGTTTACCTTTCAAGTGAAACTCATAATGCTAGGCTGAGTGAACGCACCTCCAGTGCCTTTTGTGCTCACATTTTTGTTTTTTGTCAACCAGCCTTAAAAGTTGACAAATTGAAGGCAAAATGTGACTCTGCCCAGGTGTGGTAGGCATGACGACCTCCATGGAAAACACAAAAAACTCAAGCGTCACAAGCTCTCTAATCAAACATTTCAACTACAGAACTACGGGGCCATCTATCAGTTCAGTCTTTCCATCCTTCTGCATCTCAACATACACCTGCGTCTCGTCTACGTGGGCTTGCCAACATCCTCACAGTGGATTGGGTTCGTGTTCTTGCACCGACAGCCGGGTCGTGTGACTTGGTCATAGCAGCTCTGGCACACGCCGACACATATTTTAGCTGGGAGGTAGCACAGGAGACAGGGGAAGAGCAGGGACAAGAGCGACACGGTGGTCCAGCGGACGCAGCAGTGCGACTGCGTGCACGAGAAGGGATATTCGGTGCAGGTGTCCTCGTCGTCGCTGGAGCAGTGGTAGAAAAGCCCCTTGACGCAGCAGACGCACGTGCAGTCCTCCACCGCGTTCTGCATTGAGCACATGCACTGGCGGCCGCACATCCAGCAGGAAGGAAGCACCCGCGGGCGACGACACTCAGGGCAACAGCACCGACCGCAGTCCTCACACTTGTAGGTGTGTATGCCTTGATTTTTATAGCGTCCGCTGCCTGGCACGGCCAACACAGCCCTGGACTCATTGTTCAGGGGCTTCAGCTCCTCGTAGCTTAGCTCTGCACGATTGGGCTGGGCTCTGATTATCTGGTTGCTGCCTGTCGAGCTGCTGAAGAGCCTCTGGCCTGAAGAAGTGCTGGTCCTGATGCTACTCTGGGAGTCCTCTGCACTGGAGAACCACAGCATGCCCTCCCTGGAGGAGATGGACGCATTTGTGTTTCCATACAGAGTCAATGAATGCAGGTTACGGAGATTATTAGAGCCCTCTTCCCGAGTCTCCTGATGCACGCTGGTCCTTGAACCTGGTGTCGTAACCAAGTCACTCTTCTGTTGCCTCTGCTGCGAGGCGGGAGAACTTTGGGCAACTGTGGGCCCGTCTGTGTACTTATTACTGCTCCCAGTTATCCGGATCTGATCCAGAGATAGCACTGCTGGAGTATGGAGCGGCTGCCTGTTGGTCAACCCAGGATCTGGCGAACCATCGTGGGTCTGCGGAGGCTGTGGTTGCGGTCTCCCTTCGTCATGCGGCGTGCCCGGCGATGGCGGCGACTGCCCTTGGCGTCCTCCTCCCCCATCGCTGTCGTTCTGACTCGTGGAATCCATCTCGGGACTGAAGGGCCACTCTGGCTGGCATGGGACACATCTGAAGTCCTGTAACAGAAGCACACTGTTTATATCCGGCTGTGACAAGCCATGCAAATGATGTCATGCAAATCATAACTGATATCTGTACGAGCACCACTATGGAAATAAGGCCCGACAAACGCCTCACAGTGATGTAATGTTTGGAGCCAGTAGACAGACGTGGTTGGGCTTTTACAATCAGTTTTTGGCTCCAACTCAAGAGTGGGTCTATGGAACGACAGCTACGCATGTGTATATAAAAACATAAACGATAACAAACGTTGTATACTCAAAGCTGATTCAAGTTCTATATCCAGGCGCCATGTTTACAAATTGATATCTTTATTGAATTTAGATGCTTCCCTGCCAGTAGTTCGTGCAAACTTCCCGTTTCCTCACATCCATGAAACAACAGTGACCTGCCAGGGAAGGTAAAATCAGCTCATTTGTTTAGGAAATGAGAGAAATGATTTATTGATTAATCAATGAGTCGATTGACAGACACACTCCTGTAGCTTCAGACATCTACCACGAAGTCACTACACTAACTGGTTATTTTATGTTATAGCCTAAAACTTTACATCTTCCTGTATATCTTATGGTGCAAACGGTTAAATCAAGAAAAAAAATTATCCAAATTTGAGCTGCAACAATTAGTCGATTCAGTGAATAAATCGCTCGTCATTTTTTAAGCTGCAGTGTCAAACATTTGCTGCTTCCAGCTTCTCAAACGTGAGATGTTTATGCTTTTCTTTGCCATATTAAAAGTAATGTAATTACCTTACAAATGGTAGCAAATATGCATTTACAATTTCACCCACTAAATATCTTAGTCCAACGTAGTCTCTGTGAGGACAAATACTTCCATTCTCAGTGGCTGAGTAAGGAGATCATCAAAATTCAGTTTTTATGTTTCGGGAAGTGGGTACTTTACGGAAGACTGACAGCGAAACAGATAAAGCAGACATGGAAAGTTAAAGCTACGCGTAAGAGTGAGTGTTAAAGGCAGAACAAGGCCTCTATATATTTATTTTTTCAAGTTTCTAAACCATGACCCAAATTCTGTCCGCCAGTCTACATGTAGCCACAGCCCCACATCAGTTATATTCTCACAGATTTGTCGTATGGAGAGAGTACGTATCAGATAAATGCAGAGTGACAGGGCAATATGCTAACATATTCAAATGCACAGCCTTGTTTTCACCAACATATCACACCAAAGTAAAGAAACTGACAGTGTTGGCCTTAATTCTCCTTCCTTGTGGTAATTAGCTTTCAAATGGCATCTTCCCCCCTTTTCAATGACAATACAGGAAGGGCTTTTGTTTGTCGCATGACAAATGGCCTGCAGCAACCTTCCCCATTCTTACACATTTTACATTGTGACACTCTCGATAAAGAAGATGAGTGACAAGATAAAAAAGTTTGGAGCATGAAAGGGAGTCCATGTGAAATGTGAGTGATGCGTTCAAGGGTGGTGGGTGGTTTCAAAGCACTGGGTTCTTTAGGATTTATGAGCCTTTTTGCTCCAAATGAAGGGGCTTGCAGGAACACTCAAATGTTAACCTGTTAGGGGGGGGCGCGCGTGCAGCCATGTTGGCCACAGTGGGTGGGTGAAGTGTGGGGCAAACTGGAGCAAACTCATGGCATCAGATGTTAATAGTGACAGGTTAGAGATATGCAAAGATAAAGCTTTTTACAGCAAAAAAAAAAAAAAAAAAAAAAAAGGCTGACTGTGCTGAGTTAAATATAGAAATCCAATCGGTCATATTGTATCTGATGCACAGATTAATATTGCAAATACACAAGGGTGCAGGAGATTAATAGTATCATACTGAGAGAGAGAGAGAGAGAGCACATATGAGCAAACACGTGCAAATTTGGACACGACTTTTCCCTAATAAAGCTGACACCAGCAGTGAGAAGAACTATTAAAATTAGACATTAGACTCAGCCCCGGCAAAGAAATTAGCTCATTTTAAAATGCAGGAAAACCGCACCTTTAAATTAAAAAAAAAAATAGCCACAGATAAAAAGCTTTAAAATCTGACTGACAGCCGCTTCTGCAAAAAGCAGAATATCATATGCATCCGCATGTAGTAAACTAGAGAAATAAGAGTTGAAAAGAGGCTCCACGCGCAAGCTGTACACGTTTTCTATAAGCATGTTTCATGACACAACTTCAGCCAAGAAATATGTATCGTCGTTACAGTTTGTGTGTCATAAAAAGGCAACACTCACCGTGCTTTCGACACTTCAGCCCCCGTTTAGGTGAAATAAATCCAATTCGAGAGAGAGTTTATTCCACACATCAGTAACTCAGTCTGGAGAGCCGTCGGTAAAATCCATTGAGAAAGTTTCCAGCCGGAGCGCATTTTCATGAAAGGCAGCGCTAAAACGTAAATCCCATGTTTTGCGCAAGAGCACGAGGTATTAAAAACGGGAGAAAACTTCACTCAGTCACCGCCGGAGTGCAAACTTCACTACACTTTGCTCGCAGAAGAAGAAGAAACTCCAGCTCAGAAGTATTTGTAATTCGCTGTGTTTTATCCGCTCGACTCTGAGGGTTTGCGAGTACTTTTTTTTTTTTTTTTTTTTTTTTTTTTTTTGTTTGGTTGTTTTTTTTTTTTTTTTTTTTTTTTTTGCTCTTTCCGGAGAGGAGGTCGAGATTTGGGCTGTAAATGGCGTCAAGCTGAAGGGGAACAGAGCGCTTGTTGTTGCAGCGGATATCTCGCATCCGGTGCTCAGCCATTGGCTGCGAGAGAGCAGCCATTCACACACAGTCTTATCAATTATACTGCAGGGGCCAAACACTGAGGGAATATGAGGCCTGCCCTCCTAAAGTCCTGCACTTCTTATCCTTACTGACCCATTTTTCAAGCTGCACTTATGCATATCTACATATCACTTCCCTGAAATTAATGTGTACAGCACCGTGTGTGTGTACAGTAGTTCATGCTGGTGGGGTAGTTTTGGGATAGTTCAACTTTCAAAAATGGCACTTATAATGGAATTTAAAGTGCTACAACACAAAACAAGTAGTAATAAAATAATACTATGAGTTTCCTGAGAAAAAGGGTGTTTTAAACAAAATCTAGCTAATTCTAACTAAGATGTTTGGTTACTCTGCTTAACAGAATAACATTTCAAATACAAAATATACTTATACAATAAGTTGTATTTTTATAGATCTAACTACCCGGCAGTATATGAAGTAGTTACAATTAGCTCCACTTTGATCAGCTACAACATTAAAATGCTGCTTAACTGTAATTAATCCGTAACAACAATAATAATCCAATAATATAATATATGAAATGGGCTATTTTGAATAAAGAGTACTTTTCATACTTTGTGCATATTTTGCTGGTGATACTTTAAGATATAGTGCATGTTTCCCAAATTTCCCTCACAAAGAAATACAAAGTAAAATAAAATTGACATACCCAAGTACCTTAAAATTATTAGAGTTAGTATTAGAGGTAATGTAGTTTTATTTTTATTTTGCCCACATATGAAAAGTAAAGTAAAGAAAAAGTGTTTAGTACCAGTTTGACAGAGAGTTTAACATAAATTAAAGGCCCTGGACTGTGTGCGATGTGCATATTGACTTGCCTTTGGTTTACAGGGCAGGATGTTCATCATGCTGGACATCTGTGGACACTTTCATGATCATTTTTAACCATTTAAAGTTATTTACCGGGCTGCTATATATTTAAGGTTAAACGCAATCCATGGTAACTGATACAACTAATTAGCAAACCAATGAAGTTTTACTCTCAGCTGTTGTGAATAATAGTGGAGCAGCACCCCCTCGTGGTTGTTCCCAGGTACTGCACACTGCAATGACTAGAGGATGGATTTGACACTCCAAAAATAAACCATCAAATCTGACAGTCGTCTGGAAAGTTTCCCAAATAATCCGTAATGCAGACTGATGTTCTGACTGTTTTTGTGATGTAATTTGTCCTGTTAGGAAAGCGGTGAAGTACATGTACGTGCACACAAACACATGGAATGTGACCAAGAGACCAAGAGGTGAAGACAAATCATGAGAAAATCAGATGTGAATCAATAAGTTTGATATAAGATTCAAGGTTTAAAAGTCAATCCACACACATACGCACCTTATAAGTCACACAGTGTTACCCAGCTGAAGTAAAGCTAATGAAAGTGAGACCTTTTCTAAAGAAATAATAAAAAGACCAATTAGCCTGTGTCGGTCTGGGACATGGAGAAAAAGAGCCGACCTTCCATAAAAACAACGAGAGCTTGGACATCTCTCTCCTCCGTCTGTTTTTAGTAATAGAGTGTCAGATCATTTACTGCCAGTGTAATTATATTTAATTATTATTAAGTTGTGACCACAGAGTACAACCTGGCAAATGAACTTGGATCCTGGTCAGGAAGCTTTCAAGACTTCCCTCTTTCTTCAAACTGCTTATGTTCCTTCTCCTGTCTCCCTGGCTGCTCTTCATTTACCTTTAAAGCTTGTGTTCATGGTGTTAAAGATAAGAATGAAAATGCTACATGGTGGCAGCTGGAACGTACGACGGAAAAAATCATTGACGCCGTGTCAATATTTCATTTTTCAATTACCCCGGTTTTCGTCAATACCTGCATATTAAAGTTATGGAACAATGAAGAAACTGACTGAAATAATTTAATATATTTCTGTAAGTTAAAGTGTCCTGTCAACGCGCTTCATACAGGGTTCCCACACCTTCTAAAACATCAAACTAAAGGACTTTTCAAAGACTTCCCAGGCCCAATTCCCTCAAATTCAAGGTCCCAACACGGCGTAGTTTGAGACACGGATCAAGGTTAATTACTGTTACAACACTGAGAAGTTTTATAATGAGATCTAGCAGGCTTTACAGAAGCTCACAGACAACAATTAAAAAGAGAGCGAGGGAGGCTGGGGTGTGTGCACACTTCTCAATTGTGCTGTGTTACAGTGGAGGAGTAAAAAAAAAAGAAAAAAAAAAAAATCTAAATAACTTGTTTTCTAAGCTAAATTCAAGCACTTTCAATGACCCATGTCTATTTATGTCTATTTTCAAAAACTTCAACGCCTTGTTTGTTCCCCCTCAGATTCTCAAACTTTGAAGGATTACTAAAACACTTCAGTGCTTCCTTGTTTAGACACAGGATTCACTCCTTTTTGCTTTTCCATGAGTCCTGCTTCCTGTCTAGTGAAGGCCCAACATGGCCTATAGGGGCCACTGGCGCAGCTTGTAGATCATCTAAATGATGATATTTTGTCGGGTGTCTTTAAAGCACAAGACATGCAGTTTTAGTGTGAGAACTGCCCGAACAAAAGGCAAGAATAAAGAGGCATTATCTGCAGGAGCACACGATGTTCCCTTTTGCCTCAGCGATTTTTTTCCCTCGATTATTCTCGAGGATTTCAAAGTAAACAACACGTTTCAAACCGATTAGGAAGGGATCCTCAGCAGACGCGCTTTTTGCTGATGAGCTACGCAGACATGCACAAGCATGAGTGAAGGCTGAAGATTTAGGCTGATGACTCATTTTCATTTGATTTCACACTCACACCTTGCCGACTACGCAACGCTGAGTTTGTTTTTCTCGGAGAGTTTTACACTGAATCGGACAGACACCTGTCATTTCCCCTTCTTACTTAGGGCGCACCGGCACTTATCATCAGAACTGTGTTTCCTTAAGGGTGCACGTCGAGCACTTAATCTCTTTATTTCCTACACTGCAGGTCCGAGTTAGAAGACCTCGCGGCCATTAAATTAAGACACCTTAAGGATTTGTTTCCACTGCGTAAATGCTGAAAAATGTGTTTACTGTAAACTGAGATTCATGCAGTCGCAGCACCAAGTTGATTATAGCTTGGTGACAGACAATAACGTTATTTCACCTCTCCTGTCCCCAGAAGATTTGTTGATCCACCTTGACAATAAAAGGCCACTTAATTGAATTTAGCTCGCATTCCAGTGTCCATCTGTCATGTACGCCGGCCCAGCCATCTGCAGGCTGCTGCACCAACCATGATAAATGTCCCTCTGCCGCGGCGCCAGCAAGGTCTGAAAATTGAGTATTTAATGACGGCTGACTTACAGCAATTCCAAAAGTTTTTGTCCCGCACAGCGAGCAATGCCCCTTTCTTTTCTTCTTCCAGAATACCTGAGCAGTGAATCTCGCTCCCGCAGAGCCCGGCAGAATGCCCTGCACATAAAAAGAAGGAAGAGAAAATAGAAATGAAACCCTAAAACCCCCGCTGATACAGGAGATGAACTGCGTCTGGATTGTCAAGCAGACTCTGCAAACTGTTTGAAATGGCTTTGTAAAAAGGACAGAGTCTCAAAGTCCATCACCTCTCCTCCCTCGCTGGCAACGCACGCTGCGACTGAGCCCAAGCTGCTGCATTGCTGTGATAATCCTGTGGCCTGATGAGTGGGCCATTACAGCTGCCAGGTGAAGCACCGTACT
Organism: Bovichtus diacanthus; assembly: GCA_943590825.1. Classification (NCBI taxonomy): domain Eukaryota; kingdom Metazoa; phylum Chordata; class Actinopteri; order Perciformes; family Bovichtidae; genus Bovichtus; species Bovichtus diacanthus. Next base: position 6,404,057 of record CALSBV010012184.1, on the reverse strand, counting down.
GCCACATCTATTCACACGTGTCCACCGCGGGCGCAGCAAGGAGTTGTGCGTTTCCGTGGCATGTACTGTATCCCTTTATGGATCAGTGAATCTAACCTGCATCCACGTTTTATGTTCGCTCCGTGACTGGCTCGAAGACTTTTTTTTTCTCCAGCATCTCTCACTTGTTTTAAAACAATAATCCTGTAAAAGAGGTTTTAAATAGCGCTCAATGGCTACATGCACGTTGTCGTGCTAAAAGACGAAAGGCCAGAGCGAACACGTCCTGGGTAAAAGGAAAGGTGAAAAAAAAATATATATATATTTCTGCTGCAATCTACTTGTATTATGCTTTCAAAAAAGAAAGAAAAGTTGTCTACTTTCTCTGGGTGCCTTAGCTTTATATTTATTTGGCAACTGATTGGCTGGTAGTGCTTGAGTTTAAAGTTAGAGACACGGAACAATATCTGACCGGCTCAGATCAAGAGTTATATTGTAGCTGACTCTGGGGCAGTGACCTAAATAACATGAATTGGATTTTTCACTTCACATGTCTGAACTAGAAATTGGATTGTCACATCTTAGGACATCTGCTATTTAATTCAGCAAATAGAGAACTGTGAGCACATAATAAATGAACCGAAATAGTCCCTTTCTGAAAAAATAAAACCAACAACTTCCCACTTCTGCACACAGACACATCGCTCTTTATATCCATTCTTTTTTTCATTCCGTATTTGTGCATTTATATGAATAGCATGACCCTATGGAGTTCACAACTTTGAATACTAACTCGGTTCCAGCTCTTGTTGACTTCTCTGCTGCCTCTCCTCTTCATTACAAAACAGAGAATACATAAAGTACACAAAGGCTATGCTGAAGCGTCTCAGCGGATGCTCATAGCATGCTTGGTCGGGGCAGAATTGGAGAGGAGAAAAAGGGAATCACAGAATAGTTGCTGTTGGTGCTATGGTCGTGATATGGGTACTGAGTGAGGCTCGGGTCGCCATGCTTTTGTCTGGCCGGGTGAGAACCTGGCTATTGACTTGGCTGAACACTACACAAATGTCCATCTTGACAAAGTCATTTAATACGGTGCATTTTAAACTTGCATTTAAAAGGCCACCCAATATGTAAAAATGACTTTATTTGGCTCCAGTACATTTTTAGATTGTCTCAATATTGACTTTCCTCGTCTGTTCAGAAAATCTAAATTCGGTAAGAATGAACTTTCCCTTCCTGTTTGTAAGAGCTTTCTCTCCCAGAGACCGTCTGGTCCCTCTGACCTTTGCACTGCTCAGCGCTCGCTTCTTCCTCTCGACACTCATGTGGATCGACAGTGAGGCTCTTCTCGAGCTCATTATCTGCTGCGGACGAGAGGTTAGCTATAGTTCTTTTGCTGACCCCCGCATGAGAAAAGACGTCTCTCGAATCTGGTTTTGATACAATATAATCCTTTAGGAAAAGCTCATGTATACAAAAGAAATTTGAAAAGCGTCTTCCTCGCTCTAAGAAATGTCACAGATTAGTAGCAGGGAGGGTGTGGAAACCTCAAGGGCGCTCGACTGACGCAGCTGCATTCATTCTGTTTTTGGAAGCCTGTGTGTGCCAGCGTAGTGTCAGCGAGCACAGAGACGTTGCTTTTCTGCTTGCACGGGGTTATCAGCTTTTCACAAATATGAAATATGTATATTGATGCTCGACTGTCAGGGCTTTACGTCTGCAGAACTTTTGTGTTTCAACAGCAGGAAACGAAGAAGCTTAAATCTTTGTTAAAATTGCACAAAGGCATATTGCATTCGTCACGGGACATTACTCCTATAGATGGCTCAAACGGGAACAAGGGCCAGCTGCACTTGCGGAAGAGAGCAAAACAGCTAGCAGAGAATAATGCAAGCAGACAAAGACGGTGCAGATACTCCATGCAATCCCTCATCCTGTGATCCTGTGGTAGCCGAAAGCCTCTGCATCAGTCTTTCCTTTCTCTGGGTGAAGTGATAGAAAAGGGTTAGAGGTGTGACCGCTGTGGGAGCTGCAGAGAAGCCAAACAAACCCAGACATGGTATCACATCTCAGGGTTGAAGCTATCCAGCTGGGGTCACTGTTGTGGTATGTTTAATGAGTCTGTGTGTTTGTGAGTCATTCGGCGTCTCGTCATCTATCACAATAAGAGGTACAGGACTAGTAGGCTGAAGGCGGAGGAGGGGACTCACTTTGAGAGGAAGCTGTTTACAACCTTCGCCAACATCTATAATGTGTGTGTGTGTGTGTGTGTGTGTGTGTGTTGATGTTTTATGTGTTTGGGAAGCTGATGTTACACAAGGCTAAGAGTCAACAGCCAGTGAGGCTGTGCGTGACGCTTTTTTGCAAAAGTCTAACGTAAACGTGAATTATCCTTGTCTGTAACTCATTTTTACGATTATTCCAACACCGCATGAATGTTGCCAAAATGCAGGGTCACACAATGTGAACAAAACAAACATAATGCATGTATCCACAATATGATCTGCATTACAAACGAGAGGAGCAGGGATTTGACAGAGGTCTAATTAAAGATGCTATCAATTTGCATTACGGGGAATGTAGGAGGTAGTGTTTTGGGAGTTTGACTTGTATATTTTGACTCCCCCCCCCTCAACCTTATAGGAATGATGCGCCAATGCGCTGCTTTAAGATCGGTGGCTCTACATGTGTCGTGTTTCCTGGTGCGGCACAATGAGGTGACATCCAAAGTGGTCATCCCTCTCGATAAGACACAAGAGAAAGTTAATCAAGTCATTTGCTCTTTGTGCGAGCTGAATGTGTTCGAGACAGTGGAACGACTTTTGTCCCGCGTCCCTGTTACATGATGTCCTCACAGCTACTTCAGCCTGTGTGAGTTCACCATCACATAAAAAAAAAAAACGCTCCCCAGCTTTGCTAAAAATGGATTTTTTATCCCCACCAGAAAGAAGTACACCATCACATAACCAATTTTCTGTGTTGACACCAAGCTTCCAGCAACTACCTCAGAGGTGCAAAAAGGTTGCACTCGTTCTCTAATTCTGTTTTATAAACTGGGAAAAAAACGGCTGCACAAAATATAGAGCAGCAGCTGAAATTATATCCCTAGGCAAAACTGTTACAATGGTGATATTTTAATAATTGTACACGAGGAAAGAGCCGAGTTGAATACACGGAAACTAAGAGTGAAATCTCATTGTCATGGCAACCTTTTTGGCAGAAGAGCCTTGCAACGGCATATTTCTTCACTCCCCAGGGAGTTGGGTAAACTGTGAATATAATAATGTGATAATGCATCTGACAAATACACGAGGTGTGGTGGCGTGCTCTGTGGGTTCTCTCGGTTGCCCTGATACTAACGTGTTTCTCTAATTTCCTGTCTTTATATAAGGGCGGGAGGTGTCACTCTACACGGAGTTATCAGCTTTACCTTTTGAACGCTATCTGTGCAGTGATGGCTTTCATATTGCAGTTACAGGTAAGTGTACCACATTGTTTTTTGTTTTTTTTTATTATACCCTCCCTCTAGTATTGCAGAGCAAGTGAATTATCCAAATGGCAAATAGTGACGGAGTAAATGGATGTTGCTCTCTGGGTCCATTAGAGCAGTGTGGGCAACACACTGGAAAATATCTGGATATGATTTAATCGAGAAGTGATTGATTCTTATTATTATTTGTCTTACTTTGATTCGGGAGATAATTATGCTCTACATTTGTTTTGAACAGGAAATATAAGTTGCTTACATTTTGGCAAATTGGCACCATTAAAAACAAGCAGAATTATCCATTAGCACTTCCTGTTTGTAGTGTGCACATGGATGTGGAGGAAACTACCACTGGATTACGTTGATGCTGAAGAAAACTTAAAAATCTGATGATTTTGAGGCAAGTTCTGGAGTTTTAAAGAGGTGCGTTTGTTTCGATGATTTCTAGGTGGATTGGTGGGCGTTTATTCGCAGTGGACACTGGCGGTGTTATCCCCAAATAGTGGAAGTGAATCCAAATCTAAGAATATGTATATCATGTCTGTGTTGAGTTATGAGTCTGAGTTGGAGTGCGATTTTTCCACGCAAATTGCCGCTGACCCTGAGAGAAAACCATCACATTAGAGTTTATGCATCTAAAATAAAGAATCAAAGCAAAAACAAACAAAGCGACTAACTAGCATCTGGCTGCTGTTGGCGAAAAGCAACTTGCAAAGCCCGTGTCCATCAGGCAGCTTGGCTCAAACTACCCATCGGGCACTTTCGTGTATAAAAGGAGCCTAGAGTGGGACGAAGCAATTTTGTAAAAAGCACTTTCCACTATAGTGAGATTGCATCTTTTACGGGAGACTGTAAAGAATAGTAGACATGCAGACAAGACGCCCACACGCTAACACATATATGGACTCTCACAGATCCTCGTACGCACGTAACACACAACAATTTCTACCGTATCAAGAACGGTGCAGTCCCATACACCTTATATCCTCCCTCTCCTCACAGTCACTGGTAGCAAAATTTGATTTCCGCCTCATAACTCTCTCCATAATGCGATATCGCCAGCACTAAATTGCCAAGATAACCTTTATCAGAGTAGAGGTGAAAGCTCTGAATCGTTGAGTGATTATTCCTCTGCCAGGCAAGAAAAACAAGTAGGGGGGGGATAATAGATATTTTCCCTCGGGCAGAACCACGGACACCTCAGCGGCGTCACTGAGCCATTTGAATTGACGCCAGGGGGTAAAGAAATGTTTGGAGGAAATGGAAACGAACGGACAAAGACTCGGAATAATCCTCCCGCCAGGTGCCGCTCGCAGAACTTTATTCTTGTTTCCTTCTTTTTGCCACATCTGAGGAGTCATTTGCCAAGTGTGTCTGTGTGTATGTTTGTGTGTGGGCTGCGAATTATGCTCTTTCAATAAATCTTTGTTTACTCAACCTTAGAAAAAAGCATCAAAAGAGCCAGGCCTCTTGTGGCTCGCTGTGATCTCTGAAAATACCCAGAACCAAAGAGCTCGTTTCCTCTTTGTCATTCTCCATCTGAGGAATTATTCCAGTAGATTAACATATTCAAAAATTAAAATAAAAAAACCCGGAAAAACCATGTTCGGCGTAATAGTAGTCGCCTCATTGCCGAGCCACAGTCACACTTTCCGTTTCATTAACACTGCTCATATTCCAAATGGGGTTGAAACAAGGGCCGTATTCAATGGAGCAACGGAGACCAGCACTCTGACTGTGTGCGAGCGAGAGAGAGCAGCGTTGTAAGCAAAGTTGCTGCCAATTCACTCATGCAAATCATCAATAATGCCTCTATCTGCTGTGATTTAGAATCACATAATTATTTTTGAGCAACACTTTCAACATTGGCTCCAGAAGCTAATTATGGAACAGGAATAAAAAGGCTTTTAGATGAGCGTTATCGTATAAGAATAGGAAATTATAGGACGAAGATGTACTTTGTTTAGGCTGAGAAATGGCCCCGGTAACCGAGATAATAAGCGTTTTGATTATTCACAGATATTGCACTCCTATATTGAGCTCGGCATGACGTTAATGGACTGGTAGAAAACGGGAAACAGGGACATTTATTATCTTGTGTTTGTTCTCAGTGTAAAATCTGGTTAGCCGTGTTTCAACCACCACCAGGTGATGGATGAGGTGGAGGGGAAATCCAGCAGCTCAGAGCCAACACGTCTGGATTTTGGCAGGACGGGGTAATAGCGAGCAAGGTACATCGCTCCTACTCTGCCAAGCAACCCACAACTCTTCCAGTTAACTCTGAGCCATGGGCATTGAAAGCAGAAATATCTCCCGACTTCATTGATTTAAATCCAGAAGTTCGAAACCATAAATATCAATAACTTTTAAACGAGGAGTGCATCAGCGAGCGGGTTCTATTCTGAAAGTGGTCACAACTCATGACTTAAATCACAAGCCATCAGCTCTGGAGTGCTGTGTCTTTATTTTGTCCAAAATACGTTTGGAAAATCTCAAATTGTTGCCAATGCTGCAGCAATGAAATAGGATTTAATGTCACAGCGGGAACAAGGACTTATTCTGAGGATGTGTACAGGAAAAGACGAGTGGATTTTTTAGCCTAATGCACCCTAGATCGCGTCCATTCTCTGTCTTAAACAACTATTAGTTCTGGGTCATATGAGGAGAAAGATGTGACTTTTCTGTTCCTGGTGTGAATAAAGCCTAAGACGCCCGGCGCATATGAATCCCAAAGCCCCCAGAAAAAAAAAAAGAAGCTCTCTGGCTCGGGCTATATGTCTATCAGTGAGCATTATGTGAGCACCAGTTGGCCGATGTGTCACTCTTTCCCTCCTCTTCCTCCCTGCTTTTCAATCCGTCCTCATTCTTTCTTTATGGCACAAAAGGGTCTATAGCGGGCCGTCTGAGCAGCAGAAAAGGTTTTTCAGGAAGCCGATGATGCCTCAGCCATACCCAATGTGCCACGAGCCAATAGTGGCGCTGCGTTCGGGCAGGCAGGGCAATCTGCTGTTGGGCCCAACGTGAGCAGACTTGTGAGCAGCGGCCTCGACTGGCGTTTAATGGGCGAGCCCAGAGTCAGCCGGGACTGTGAGACAAGTCCCTCTGGTTATGGATTAACATTGTAATAGAAAACACACCGAGTTGTTATTAAGGCAGTGTAGTGTACACGTTTTCTGATTATATATATATGCTGGCTTTAACTCTTTGAAAATAGAGCAAAAACAGCCTGCGGGAAACTCTGTGCGGCTTTATAGCTTTTAGAAAATAAAGAAAAAGGAAAAAATAAAAATGTTTGATCCAAATTGGAAACTATATTTCTCTGCCTCGATGTTCAAAGGTTTTCAGCGGCTGGATGGAGGACAGAACCTCGTCGACGGAAACATTTCGAGCCTTTTTTTTCTTCTCTTCTTTTTCTGCAGCTGATTGTCATGATTATAACTCCTATTCTTCGTTTTCTTTTTTTTTATAGACTTTTGGGATTTTTACCACCAGCGTTCCCAACTTGTTTTGGGTGATGCAAACACAAAATATTATGTTGCCATGGAGTAGGTCAGTTAGCCGCGGGCTACACCTGGGCCTGTTTTTTGTTTTTGTTTCGCACCTTTCAAGCACAGAGGCTATTCAAGGCGCTTCAAGGCAAAGAAAAACACGAGAAAAACATTTAAAAACAATACAAATCGAAATAGAATAAAATGTGTTTTAAATAGACGGAAATATAGTTAGAGTGCAGTTATTAGTGGCCTCTAAATTCAATACAGGAGATAAAAGTGGAGCAAATAAATTACTCAAAGAACAGGAAAAACCTATATTAGAAAGCTTTAAATTAATTTAAAGGGTTTTGTATAGTTTCCCAGTGGATTTATGGTCATTTTTCCGATTCCTGCAGTTTGTGATGTTTGAGTAATTTGATTTGACTGAGATGTAACAAAGTATAACTCAGATTGCTTTATGGCACAAGGGGAGTTTACGGCACCAAAGAAGAGAAGGCGACTTTATGAGCTTCTTGCAACAGGAGATAAACAGTAAGAAAAACAAAATTCCTCTTCTGAGAAATCAAAAAACAAACACCGTGAAACGAGTTCAATCAGCGGGTTTTGTGGGAAAATGAGGGAGCCAAAATAGTTTGGCATTATTCAAAATGATACCTTTTAAAAACAGAGTCACACAGCAGCACTGAGAGGAAATCTTCTTGTTGTGACAGCTCGTCACACTTGAGGTGACATCCCATGTGCTACGTGTTACTTTGTAAGTTAATAGTCATTTCTGCAGAGAGCCAGAGGTGGAGGAAGTGACCCGAAATCCATTTGCAGTTAAAATTTCATAAACAAGATTGCGCGGCTTTCGTTCCGGAGAAAATGTGAAGACGGAGAAGTTGCAACAACTGGGAACGGACATCATTGCGGCCACAATGAACACCTGCCGTCCATGTGGCACGAGCGCGAAAGGCTAATTGGAGCCAAAAGTCAGGGGAGACTGGTCCCAGGATGGACGAGAAGCTGTTGTTGATGCTTGCTCTTCATGAAAGAAGATGAAAAGCTTCTCTTTATCTCTAATCTCCCACCAACCTCTCACAGAGTTATTTCTTTGAAAACATTTTCTTTTTTTGGTCAGATCCTACTTATAATATGAATCTGTGCTCTGAAAGCAGCAACAATACTCACAGAGAGTCAAAGTTAAAAGCTTCTGTGCACCAGGAAATGATTCTTTTTGCTGATAGTTGGGCATTGAGAGTCCAGGCATACAGCAGTAAACATAAACAGACTCCCACACAAGCTCTTCACTTTAAAAACAACAGGTTCGTTAGGCGGCAATTTGGCTCGGGAAGTTCATTAAACTGCGTCGGCGTATTTTTGCATTTGTTAGGACAGTGTAACTCGTTCTCCTCATGCATGTTTGACCTTTTTTTGGTTTTCATTTTCAAAGAAAATAAATTAAATATTTCCAAATAACATATAATGCTGGTTAAACTGTTGTAATCCTCTCAGTGTTGCAGCTGCAGGTATTGCATCAAAGCATCAGAGTAAAGAGTTGGATTCTGGCTTTGAACAGAGAAAACAACGAGTTGAAATATGACGGGTTGAAAAGAAAAGATTCATGAAATGTAATTATTTAAGGTTGGAACCGTGTCAGAGGACTTGCAGCTGCAGATACAGGCCAGACAATAACTTATGTCGCAATAAACACTACAAAACGAGACCAGGATCAATAAATCATGCAATAAAGTGACAGCACATGTCATTTATTAATCCCCAAAAGTAGATTTAGTGTTGCTCTTTAACAAGCATCAGCGAGTGCTTTGTGTTTCCCTCTGAGGCAAAATAGAGTCTTAACTTCCTTTTGGAGGTTGTTGTGGAGAGGGAAATATATATATATATCATTATTATTTTTATTATTATTACAGGTCTTTCTTCTCTTCTGTGTTAAGATATTTCTAACTCTGCATGTTAATGATTTTATTAAGATATCACCTCTGTGCCTATTACTTTATATTCATTTTCTAATGGCTCCAATGTTACATGCACAATTGTAGGAAAGTATGAAGATTAAATGTAAATAAAATGTATGTGAAATATAACCGCTCACTAAAAAGATGAGAAAAATTTGAGGGAAAACATTTTTTTCCCTGTAATTATTCTCCTAATAATTGGAGCCCGACAGACATAAAAAATTAATTCCTGCAAACAAGTTTGACGTCAACATATGGCGTCCAGGTGTTGCGTTTAAAAGAAAATTAAAAATCAAATCACACTTTCTATTTTGTTTCTGTCAAATTACTTGAGACGTCCCTCGGGCTGCATGTACAAAAAAAAACAAATCTGCACTTTCCCACAAACTGTTAATCATAAAGGAGAAAGTGTTTTTATTTACATGCGAGACATCCTCTCTTCCTTCTATCCTCAAGCTCCCTAAATGTTTTACGGATCACCCTTCTGACTTTTAATAACGATGATTGGCAGATCACCGCAGTGGGTTACAGATACATGATGAATAAGTGGTATGGGTGCTATAAATAGCCACAGCCGCGTGCAATGGTCGCTCCATAATGACGGCTGTTCTGGCGCTAGTGGAGATCACACTTATTTGCTTCTCCATGTCCGGTTGTTCCAGAGGAGATGTTGAAGGCTGTTTCTACATCCACTCACGGGCCAACTGTGGCAGTGGAAATGGGGCTCGTGCACGCGTGCCCAGCTCCGCAGGGATGGAGGTTTACAAGGCGGCTAAGTGCAGCCTTGTAAATCTGGCAAAAAAAGAGCACACGTCTCTGTGCGTCGTGCACACCCCTCGGAGTGTAACTCCATCCCGGGAGAACGACCAGAAGTCAAATTCCGTCGAATCACTTTGCACTGGTGCCAATCATGGCATCGCCTCAGCTGACAGCAGAGGGAGCCCCGGCATGCTGCGGATGCTAAAGAGCAGCTTTTCAGTCGAGCCCCAAATGTGTGTCCACCCACACACCGCAAGAGAGAGGGAGCAGCAATTAAAACAAACAACATATGATAGATAACCCTTTTGTTGCGTCTTAGTTATTTGCGTCTTAAAACTAGAGCTGCGCGGCGCTCGCTCCCCTCTTCCTCCTCTCAGTCGCAGTTTGTTATTGACCCAGTTTGAGGCGGCCGTGTGAAGTCTTGCTGCCTGTCATCTTCGGGATGAGGAAGGGAAGGGGGTGGTGGGCAAATGACGTGGCGGGAAAGGAGAAAAGTTCTGTTCTATAAGGAGAGCTGGGTGGAGATTTCACTGACAGCGGCGCGGAATCTTTTTTGGATTCGAGCGGTAATGAGTTCAGAGCCACAGGCTGCGCTCCTGCTCCAGAAATGGTTTCCACTCCCCCAATCAAACCTCTCCGTCTGTTGTTCCTCATAAACTGCCATTTACAGAACTTAAATGGCAGCATCTGCTCGCCTCGGAAACCATCCTCTACACTTATCTTGTCATTTTACACGTGTAAACAAGGAGGCCGCACGGGAGACGGGACGCGTATTTGGAACACATGCTGAAATCTATCTGGAGTGCAAGGGACCAGGAGCGACCAGAGAGATAAAAGGAAGGAAAAAGGACGTGTATCATAGCAACTGGTGTCACAAGTAATGTTGTTGTTATGATTTTCCTCAAATTACAGGATCACAGACCTGTAACTGGCAAGTGTCCACAGCAACGTCTCTTCGTTTGTTTTAATGCGCAACTTAAAGAATTATTTTGAACGAACAGCACGATTCAGTACAAACAACAACATTCTTAATTGCTTCCCCAGAATAAAGCTCAATATTTCTTTTATGTTGACAATGGACAAAATGAATGTGTGTTATTGTGTATGTGTCTCGCAGACAAACCCAGCACAACTCTGCAGCTCCGCTCTTCTCTTCTGCATCTTTGAACTTATTGCTGTGGTTTTTTACGGCCTTTACTAGTTAAAGCTAAAAAAGGCACTAAAAAATCCACTGCGTACGACCTGCTCAGCACCATGTGTCTGACAGGCAAAGATAGACAGAGCAGAGCATTAAGCAACTGAAATAGACAAATAGGCACAAAAATCAACATCTATTTCAATTAGTCAATTACTGCAGTTTTCAGTTTTTTAAAGATTATTGCATGAGAGAAATTATTGGGTTTGAATGCTGCCTACAAGACAGTGACAGCTACCCAACTCCAACTGGATTGGTCATTTTGATGCATAATCTTTTAAAAACGAGTCCGGTTTTGGTTATTTTCAAATGTAACATGGTTTCTCCCTCTCTCTCTCTCTCTCTCTCTGTCTCTCTCTCTCTCTCTCTCTCTCTCTCTCTCTGTGTGTGCCATCAACTGGATCCCAGTGGGAAGACGGGACACGCAACTGGAGCCAACGCCGATGAGCTAACAGTCACTAATGAATGAAATGAAACAGAAATTATTGCTTTGGGTGTCGTTCAACAGCCCAGTATTCTCGAAATTACCAATAATGAACTATTCTGCACCTCATGATTTATCAACGCAGGGAGCAGTGTCGCCCTTTTCCCAGGATTGACCTATATAAAAGTTCTTTCTGCTGATAGTTTAGGGTCTTAAAGACATGGGCACAGGTGTTCCGGTCTCCCATGCAGGACGCAGCACGTACAGCTGAAGAAGTTTTTCAAAACTGACACCTGAGACATCCAAAATAGGTATTATTAGTCATTGCTGTGAAGGAAAAGGTGAACTTCGGGCGGGAGAGTGTCCTCTGGGCCACGCGGAAAGTGGCAGAACTAAACCAGCGTATGACTAATTCTAGTGGAAACAGAATGAATCCCCATCTGAAACCCCTGCACAGTTTGTGGCAATTATTATCTGCTTATGATTCCCTTGGAGAAGCGTACCAATTTCACAGAAGTGTTTTTCAAAGAGTGAGGCGATCCAGCCAAACATTATTTATTTAATGACAATCCCCAGCTTTCAGGAGAAGCCAAAGTGGCCCCCTGCTGTCATTTTGACGTCGCAGTTTGTTGTTGGCCACTTCCTCTCGGTCTTGCAAGGACTTCCTCGCTTTTAATTTGTTAATTCACCCGACGATTTACGAAGCTGTCATATCTGTCCCTTGTGTTTTTTTTGTTTTTTTTTCTTCTTTTTTTAAATCTGATGATGAAGATGCAGCTATTCAGCTCAGCACTCTGAAACCATCCTGTGTAATTTCATTCGAAGACTCATCCTATTCTTGAAATTAGTTTTGTGTCAGATACTCCGCGCGGCCTTTCAAATAAATACAATTAACGTCATTGCTATTTCGTTGAGGAACTGGCACTTGGCCGGGATCCGCGATAAGCGGGGAAAAGTCACGTAAAGTTCAGCCTCGACTTCTGTGTGTGTGGACGTGTTGTTTGCGAGCGTGTGTGTGGGATGTGTTTCAATGCATCTGACTCCGAACTGTCATTTACCATGTTGCTGCTCTCACTGCAGGCGGCGATCAGCGAGGCGAATTAGCTATCATACTCTGCAGCAAACACGACTCTCTGTCAGCCCATCCTCTCTAAAGTTTATCTCCACTGTCAAGGCATTCGCTTGTTTAATCATAACTGTCTCCCCGTTCGCAGTAATTGTTTCCACCCAGGAGGGGGTTTCAGAGGTTTAGGAAATTGGCTTTTTATGCTGCATTAGTTCTCTTGCCATTTATTTGTCTGTCTCCATTTCTGTTTCTTCCCCTCGCTCGGTTTCGATATGGTTTATCTCTCTCGACTTCACTCCCCACCATCAATTCTTCCCCCTCCCCTTTCACTCCGTCCTGCCCCCTCTTCTCATTTTTCTCTGCGGTCTAATCAGCCGCATTTGTATCCACAAACAGCTCATTTCCCTGTTTGTGCTAACGAACATGATTCCTCAGTTAAATTCCCCTTCCCAGAAGCAATTGAAGTTTTATTAGCAGGGCACCAACCCAACATCAGTCTCATCCCAGAAATGGAGGCGATTTCTTTTCAGTTGAGAGGACAGAGAGCTGATGCAGAGGAAGACGTGACGTCAAAGCGAACCTAGAACCTCACTTCAGCAGTGAGGAAGCTCTGGATTTTCTTGGTTGAGGTGTCTCTTGTCTTCACGTTAGCATAAGTTCTCCTTTTTCCAAGCTATGTCCAAGTCTATGCATGTTTGCTAGTTTGGGCAAATTCCTTTGCTGGAATATGTGGTGTGAAATAAATAAAAAGTGTGCACCTAAACATAGTTTAACGCCTTTTTCTGCATGGTTCCTGGCCGTGCTTTCGGCTTCCCCGTCACAAATATTTGATGTAAAGAGAGAAATACTCTGGATTGAAGTTTTCCGCCTCTTTAAATTGCGCTGCCACTGCATTAGCAGACGTACAGTAAGTTCAGAGAGTTATTATTAGACTTCAACACAGCTCATGAAGGTCCTCTAGATAAGTGAACAGACTGAAGCGACTGCGAATGCATCAATGCCGTCTTCTGAACAAAAAGGGGGGGGGAAAAAAGCCTTCTTTGACTTCAGATTTTATATTTACACCCAGAAACACAACACTACACTGTCTCTCCTCCTGGTTCGTGTCCCAGTCCCAAGTCACAAACTTGACTTTACGTCACAATCTTATTTGCTCTATTTTTTATCCAAATCCTGGTTTACTGTCACATCCTAAAAGCTGACAAACCTTTGACTGAACGTTGCCATTCCCCTGGTTTGCAGAGTTTAGTACATCATGTGCTACAATCCTTTCCCACCCAGTTTTCATGCTGGTGGCATTTATAAATCGCATATTAGACTCAAGCGAAGGAAGCCGTGACCCTTTTAAATTTGGTTCAAGATTACCTCAGATGATGGACAGATGCTCTATTTATTTAGATATTTAATTCCCAGGGGAAAACATAATCAGTTGCACAGTTGTCCCAAAGAACATGTAAATGCATGATAAGTAGAGCTATGTTGTTATAATTAAGGTTTTTAAAAAAAATTTTTTTTTTATGGTGATTGGGCCTTGATGTCCAGCCAAAAAAATTCTTTGCCTCTCAAACATTTTGTACATCTACCTACACAAACATTTATATAAAAGGAGCTTGGACCAAAGTTATTCAGTAACTGATGTGTCTGCTTTTGAACCTTTTAACCGCCTGGCAAAGAACTGAAGCCAGACTCTACTTTTTTTTTTTCTTTCCCCCGTCACTTTGTAATGTTGTTTACTTTAAACCAGTTCCAATAAATTAACACATTTCCTGAACAGAATTCATGCTGGTGGCAAGTCAAGGACTCGTGTTTTTTTCAACTTGGATAGTTATTCAAAATCATCCCCTGATGCACACGGTCAAGGGTTCACAGAAGAGCTGCACTAAACAAGAACATATTGAATGTGCAGCAGGATTTTAAATCATTGAAGGGGAACCTGAACTGTGGAGACCGGTGGACACCCTAACCCTGCCATGATGTCTCTCCCGCAGCCTGGAGCTATTAACCCTCTAGAGGTCGGGACAAAAATCCTACTCGTTTTTTACCCTGATCCACATTTCTGCGGCTGCTTGTTAAGCCTGCCCGTCACAACCGGTGCCGTCCCTCCGTTGGGGCTATTAGCGATAATTAAGATTTCCATTAGGCCACAGGCTTAGCATCTTAACCATCTAAATGAGATCAATTCATTTATACACCTGGCCTGGTATTCACGTAGATGAACGCTTCTTTCATTTTCTCGTTTCGCTTTCAGCATGGACCCCAAGTGAACTAACCTTTCTGTGGGAATCGGCCGCAGCTGTGCGGGAAAATGTATTTTGGGTATTGACCGGGGGTTAGATTGAGGTAAAGGAGGAGGGGAAACTTCAGATTAATTTGCCAAATGTTCTCCCAGAAAATGTCCTTTTAGAGCCTTTTCATGTCATACGCTGTATTTATGTCTCTTCTTAACATTTCAATTTCCTTCCCAAAAAAGAAAAAAAAGGTTTTTTATTCTTTGAATTAAAAAGCTCGAGCAGCATTCAGGAACACATTAAGAGTTTCCCAGCCACTTCACTGGTTAAAGTGACACTAAGACATAGTTCATTTTACACATAAAAAGTTGAATTCATAAGCAATATAATGACCCACTGCTTAACTCAATACACTCAGAGGCTTTTTTTCTGCTACAGCCTGACCTGGACCAGCAGCTTATGTTGGAAAAAGCAAACTTTGGATAAATATTGCTGCGTTATTGATATTACTAATGTAGTTCACATACTTAATTATTCTTCCTCACGTGAGCTAATAGCTTAGCATTTGCAGACACAGCAGCAGGCAGATGCTTTTGGTCGAATATGAGTCCACAGTTGAATTTCACAGTATAGAATGAAGGTTTGGCTGAGTTACCACATGCATGTGTGCTGAAGTGCGAGGCTCCCACTCACCACCACTCCTACCCAAGGTCAGAGCACCGACCGTGACAACTTGTCACCCATTATCAGCCTTTTTAAAACACATTTCGTAATAATAACAAAAGAAAAAAAAAGTCCATGAGTTCGCCGCCACGACACCGTCTGTTCACCTCGCGCTGTGATGATGTCGCGCTGTTGTTGGGACGCTGCATTCACTCGGCTAACACCCCTGCCTTGCTTAATAACCTGCGCCTTTGTGAGTGACGAGGTAAAACTCCCCCCCCCGTGTGAAGAGAGAAGAACCTTGAAAATGAGTTGCCTGTTATTCAGAATGCAATTTCAATAGTTCAGCGTGGTAAGAAGGCCATTAGAGAGCCTCGCTTCTTATTTCACCTAAATGTAGAAATGATAGTGCACAAAGGAGGCGTGCATGCATGTGCACACCCCCACCCCCACCCACCGCCGCCCCACTTTCTCTTTCTCTTTCTCACGTGTCCCTAACGTCTATTAGATCTGAGAAAAACAGGGGGAGAGAGACAAATGGAGGCGGAAGACATAAAATATTAATGCTCAGTATGTCCAGGCCCCTCGTTTCTCCTCCCCTCATCCCCAATGAGTTCTCTCTTTTTTTCCCCGTCTCATTGTACAGAGGCACTATTGTGCCAACACCCCCTCCTCAGGCCTTTCACTGCCTATAAGGTGGAGAAATTACCCACCAAGGTACATCAAACTCCCATAATTGCTTTTTAAGGGCAGAATGGGGGTCATTCATTGGCAAGTCTCTGGCTGGCACCGTACCGGCTGTCTTGACACTTTTTTTTCTATTGTCCCGCCCGCTAAGTCGTTTTTATGCGGTGGAATCAAACAGCCGTCTTCCCGCTGAGACTGAGCGCTAGATACAATGGAACGCACCTCCCCAACCTTCCCTATGAGGACGGTTTCTATTTGTATTGCAGGAAACAAGCAGTCACAAAACGCAGTTCTGTTGCCCAGCATCCCTGGAGCGTTTCAGTGCAGCGGTGATAAGGCACGTCTTTTTGCGATGCTGCTAAGCAAGTAAAACAGAAAGAAATAATGAACAGAAAAACATCTTTCGCTGTGGCAGGTTGAGGTGTGAGCAGTGTGCGTTTAGTCGTTTCTCTAAGTCCAAAGTGATGTCTTTAAATGTCTTGTTTTGTCAGTCCAAACCCTACACTATTCTGTTTGATATGATATGAAATACATCCACATTTCAGAGGCCTGTAAACAGTGTTTTCAGACATTTTTGCAGGAAAAACAATTCAACAATTAATTAGCAAAATATTAGTGGCTTATTTTTAGGTCGATCGACTAATCGCTGCCGCTCTAATGCAAACATTTGCTACTTTGCACTAAACAAAAAAGTCAGCTGAGGATTATGGGAATCATCGCCACTCATTCATAACCAAATATAAATGAAAATCCAGCCACCGTCATAAAACCCTTTAGCAAAGGCATATCACATAAGGAGCAGTGGACTTTGGCTCTCCTTACTGTGACTAAACTTCACCAGAGCATTGGTATGAATATTAATAATTTCTCCTCAATAGCCCTGTTTCAATAGTAGCTAAAAATATTCATTCATATTCACTCACTCACCAACAATTCCAAAAAAAGAAATGCTCTATATTGCGCGCTTAATTCCAGCTCACGCACACCTCTTCGTCTGTCCATTCCCTACATCCCTTCCTCCCTTTTTTTTCCATCATTGTGCTCTTTGATCACGGGAAGCTGCAGAAACTATGATCCTGGAGGGAACAGAAAGCATGTGTTCGGGCTTCACGCTGTGCCTGTCGGCTGTTCTGGGGTGGTTGAATCCTCACACGGTCCTGCTCAGACAGCGGCGAAACCATCGGCATTAACAATCAGAATGAAACTTCTCGAAACAATTCTTTGCGAAAGAAACTGTGGATCTGAGCAACGCAACAGCTGGAAGCCGGAGCCTTTAGAGACGAGCCTTCAACGCGGCAACTAAACCAAACCAAACAACTAGTGCAGCCACATGACAGAGACCAGGCAGAAGCCAAACGAAACTGAGACTTTTTACACCTCGACATCTTTATTTTACCCCTTTTTATTTCACCTTAAGTCTTATATTATATTATAATATATTATATCTTATATTAAGACACTTTTCTTTATGGCTGCACTGTTAGGTCAACTAGAAATATTCTACATGTCTTTTGCCAAAAGTCAGCCTCTAATAATTATAATTAAATAAATAAATAAAATAATTGGTGTTTTTTTAGAGACTCTCTTCTCAAAATGAAGTTCATAATAATATTGGTGACAAGGGCTTGAGATAAAAAGGTAAAAAACAGCTCTCACTGATTATATTTAGCTAAGTACAAAAGTCATCGCTCACTCTCTCTTTTACTGTCCTTTCGTCACACATGATCTTAAATATAGATTCAGATTTAGCCAAGACCTCAAATACTTTTTTTCTACAATTTCTGTGTACAGAAATATACAACACATTTTCTTTACTCCGATCCCTAAAACTGCCAGTAACACTGAATCAACCGCCTCAACAATGGAAAGTTTCACCCACAAGACTTGGCCCAGATCGCTTCACGGCCCTCTAAATGAGAGTATTATTGAATGTTGTGCTTGTGTGGGATTTCTTTAAACTATGGCTTCTCTCCATTTTCAAAAAACAGACGGCGATGAAATTATAACATCTGCTGTACAGGCATCTGATTTTCTGCTTGGGTGGATATAAGAGCAAAACAGCTCGGAACCTGAAGAGCGACAAGCCTGGGGGGGGGGGGGGGGGGACGATATTTACTAAGAATGACTTGAAATATAGTATGTAGGGAGTTCCAACTGCATAGTTTGTGGATTATGTGAACGCGAGAAAGGCCTGTGTGTAGATTAGATTTGTAGATTTAGTATGAGAAGTGAGATTACTGGACATACTGGAGGCAGACGGCTAAAATAATTCCGAAAATACACATGGATGATGTACTGTAGAAAACACATTGTGTGGAGATCTTAGGGGGATTTATTGGCAGAAATGGAACGTAACATTCATATCTATTTTTCCGTTAGTGTACAATTAATGTCGCAGGCAGTATGCTGTACATACAGATTGAGTATGTAGTCTGCACTACGCTAGTATTTCAAAGACAGCCCCGTTGGCTGACCTCTGCGCAGCCGTTGGCCTGTGAGAGCTTTTTATCCAAAAGATACGAGAAGAGGTAGAGGATGGCGGCCCAGGTGTGCGTCACGCCGATAAGCTTCCCCCAATTCAGCCGCTTGCTACCCTCCCTCCGTCCTCACCTCCATCTGATCCCATCTTTATCCTCGTCCTTTGTCTGCCTCCTCTCACTCCCTCCACTTTCTTTCTGAAGCCCGAGCATAAGCCCAGATAGGATGGAGTGATACGAGTTGAATAAACCCCAGGAATTAATTTTTGAAACATTTCTCCCCTCTCACCCTCCCGTCTTCTGGCTTCCCTGCTATCTTCCCATATTCTCTCTCTTTTTCTCCTTGAGCAATTCGATCGGGAACGGTTATAAAAAAAGTTTCTATAATAGAATATTTAATCCACCAAGCAAAACATAGTGAAATTAGGCCTGGTCTCACACAACGATCACGACTCTGCCTCTTTTTAAGAAAACGCTCTACCACTCTTTCTTTCTTGTTGTTCTGACAGGAAAAGCGAGGCCTGCCTATATTGATTGCCACGCGAAAGCAGATTTTCCCAAGCTGTGTGATCGGCTGCAAATTCAATAAACTTCAGCCTCTACAAATCCGAACCTACGAGGAACGGTCCGTGGGATCAGAACCTAGCAGAGGAGTTCACTTTCTTTTCCAACAATGAGTCAAGATTTGCGAGCAGGATTTCGTTCTGCTATTCGCGAGTGTGAAGCGACACGAAAAGTTAACCAACGTCATCCGCCTCATCCCGGGGAAGGGTCATCGATTGTGGGGGTGTTTACTTTGGTGTCTGGGGAAACCACTGAAAACCGTCAACTGCGTATTTCTCTGCATATTGAATCTGTGGATAACAGCAAGTTGAACCCGTTTTATTGTTTGAGATTAAGAGGATTCATTTTCCTCTTGAGAGATGAGACTGTCGTGTTTGACAAAGGGAAACAACTACGTGTGGATCCAACGCAGGTGGCTGTTTGAAGTAGAGATTAATGCTGATATTTAACTGATATATAAGGCCGTAAATACCACGTTCACCATCTCCATACATCGTTTTATTTGATTCAATTCCTATTCTAATTCAAATGTTTGTATATACTGTATGTGTGTGTGTGTGTGTGTGTGTGTGTGGCGTGAAGGGGCTGCAGCTTATATTTCATTTTACAACCCTGTGTTGTAAAATCACAAATAAACCTTGTAACCTTGTCAGCATGCTAACATTTGTTAATTAGCAGTAAACAGCTGAGGCCGAATGTCGTTAATAGGCCATAAACCAAAGTATTGGACAAATTAAAAACGTCGACCTGACGATGGCACTAGATGGAAAGTTAAAGGATCGCCACAGTAATTGCAACAAAAACCCTGAGGGGAACGTGAAAGTCTGCTGCAAAATCAATGCAATCCCTCCATTAGTTGTGAGGACATTTCAGTCAAAACCACAAATGTCAAAGTCGTGATGTTGACAGTCAGGGGATCACCAGCAGGCTTCCTCATCTGGGAAACATGTTTTTCTGTCCAAAATGTCTGTGCCAATCCATACTGTCAATGTTGTATTATTGCACAGGACAAGCGTTTTGGCCTGTTGGTGGCGCTGGATGAAAAGTCAGGGGATCACCCAAAGTCAGTAGACGCCATCACCTGGGGACCGTGAGTGTCTGCACACAATTCAAACAATCCAATCGTTGTTATAAAAACCGAACAATTCGCCAACTGTTATGGGGGAGAAAATAAATCCCAGTGTGATATTTTGGCATGTCAGCTGTCATTTCAGCATAAGGCACTAGCAAAGACTGGATACAGCAACACGCAGGCAAAATATGCAGCAATGTCAAATATTAAATCCAAAAACACAAAGTTATGTAACTCCAAAAACCATGGTAACCCCTCCTGCACAACAGTGTCAACCGAGAAAAGGAAGCGCGTATTGAGTGAGGAACACTGATAAAAAAAACATGAATTTCAAATCTCAATCCACATGCCTCATTCATAAGTCATTGGTCTAAAGCAAAACATAGAGAAAAACACTAAAAACAATTGAAAGTCAGCTGTGAAAGTCGAGGCACAGAGGGATTTAGTGGTGGCATTGTCAAAAAGGCAGCTCTGAAAACAGCATTAAGCACCGAGCAGAGTTCAGCTGTTCAGTCATCTTTGCTGGTGAGATGCAGTGGGAAAAAAAAAACGCAGCAGTATATTTTTAGCTTATATTTTTGCAAGCAAGCTAAGAAAGGCTCCTTTTGTTCGCTGCCTCGCTTAAGGACACCTCTGTGGAGGACACACACACACACGCACACACACACGCGCAGTGACAATGCACAGAACACCACAGTGAAACACAACCAATGATTTTAGTTTTTATCCGCAAGCTACGTTCTACGGCTGGTATTAATAATGTATGGAATAAAATTATATTTAAAAACATATATATATTAGAGTTAATAACAAGGCTAATAATTACCAGGAGAGAAATGGCTGAATTTAAAGGTGCAATGTGTAAAATATGACCAGGATCTTGTGTTAAAAAACATAGAAAAGGGGTGTTGACGTCATGTCGCACAGCTGTGTATTGTGTTGCAGAGCGTCTCGTAGGCGACGGAGTCACTATGGCGTCCAGTCTGACCTCAAGCCAGAGAGCGAAGAAGAAGAAACTTGCCAGAGCGTACGCGGACAGTACGGTCCAATTCCTTCAAGTTCCTTATTCATCATCAATCGTAGAAGGTACACAGCTGCAGCTTTCCTGCACTGCACTGTCTAGTTTTCCCATCTGTGGAAATGCACTTCACACTCCATGACCTCAGTCAGATTTTATGGCATTGCATAGGTTAAGTGCTGCCATAGAGGGGATGACATCAGTGCCCTCCCACTTAGAATGGAGGCCATTTGGATTTATTCACTGGACACACTGGCACCAAAGGGACTTAATGAGGGCTTTGACATTTGTCCCCCTCTCTAATAATTATGCTGTTAGAGAATCTTTGGCTTGGCTATAACCTTCTTCTAATGGAACTGTATGCTCATCTGTCAATGGGGTTTGTACTGTATAATGTATCTGACCTTATGGGCAATCATTTTTACAGACAAAGACAAAAATGGTGGTGGACGTTCAAGGGTGTCGTGCACTTTGCTTTGCACTGATTTTTTTTTCTTTCTTCACACACACTAAAGCCCGATTTCTCCGACCAGAAGAAATTGAATTAGAGGTGGTGAGCCCCAAAATCACTTACGCTTCTTATTCCGTACTTATATACAGTTAGCTTAGCATAAAGACTGGAAGCAGGTGTGTGTTACTGTCAGGTGTTGTTGAAACCTGCTAGTTAAAGACACTAAATGACAAATATTTAACAGAATTATACATTTTCAAATTGCTTGCTAGACAGGAGAAAGTTCCAAAAAGGACTTGAGACCAAGAGACAAAAATAAACACAAAATACATCCAAGCTGTCACAAAACGTGGTCCAAAGACCATGTGTAAGACAGCACGCTGCCATGTGTAACAGCACAAACTGGCACTGTAATCTTATCTGTCGAAATGTTGCTGCATCAGTGTCCCCAAGACAAACCCAGGCCCATTTATTTCTTCTTGACAAATAAAGTTATTCCAGATCTGAAAGGAAAGACAAATCCCCATGTGTCCCGGAAAATGGCGATTGACTCATTTACCACTTCGAGCGAGAAGAAAACGTGATGGATGCCTGGCACAAGGAGCGCATGCATGCATCATACGACTGGGCCACTTAGAGCAAAACACACATAGCGCGGCGTGCTCATTAACCTTTGGACGGGCATCTGTACGCGTGTGTACGCCGGCCGTCCTGCCATGACAGATGAAGCCGAGGATGATGGAGTGCGCCTGTCTCCGTCTTCATCACACACCTACGCGTTACAGAACCTGTAGAAAGACATACACACCTGTGAATACCTGCACAAGAAGTACACAAATCAATATGGCTGTTGGTGATTTTAAATGGGATGACTTGCTCGCTGCACACACACACACACACACACACACACACACACACACAAAGCAGGACAACAGATCAAAAGGTAGGAAACAACTTCCTCTATTCCATCTGCGTCCAAATGCATCTTAGGTTTACCATAAACTGCTTGTGCGCACACTCCATCACGGCATTTCTGTCTGTGCAAGAGAGACAACGTCAAATGTATTCATGAGGAACACTTTGCAGAACATTACAAAGTGCTCGCCAGGGAAGCCGAGGACACCATGAACGTGATTAACAGGCAGGAGAAGCGGGGGGGAACAACAACACCCAAATCCGAAATCGGAAAAAAGTGCGTTCGTGTGCTCTTATGTGGAGGCTGCGTGCATTGCGGCAGAGCTGCGTTTGTGTTTTTTAGCATTGTGCCTTTCCCATTGTAAATCCTTTCTAACGCTTTCTTTTCTCTCAGACTAATGTACATAAACAACACAAGACAAATCACCAGAGGAGGCTGAAAAGGAACTGGAAGCAGCGTTTCTTTTTTTTTTTTTTGTTGTTGCGCTAATGTTGCTTGGCAACCAGACCAAGGTGATTTAGTAATTGAATGCATTCTGTGAATATTTGTTTTGAAAGTGGCGTGTCCAGCGCTGACGCCAGGAAATGTCTGACAAAATGCACCAGGCACGACGCATTAAATTATTTCCGATACAAGCTCGGGGATGCAGGCTTGTGGGCGGTCGACTGCAACTTTAATTCCAACTATTTGGGCAAATCCAGGCGTGGAAAGTTAATGCGTAATACATTATTCTTACAACCTCTGTGTGGCTGCCCTTTAACATGGCAATTAACCCCCAACACCTCCCATGGAGCCGCTGGACGGCCAGCAGCTCAAAACTGCGATTGCATTAGGTAAGAGTTTGGCATAAATATACTCTAGAAATGATCTGACCAAGAGCTAAGATCTTTAGCTGACGTTGCCCTGGCAAGAAATATATACGGTGCTATATGTTTGTATCAAATCTAAGGCAGGTCATTAATGATTGAAAGCATTTTCAAGTACGTTTGAGGTCTGAATGCGGCACCGATAGAACCTACAGAAGCAGTTGGCAGCATCATTAATGCACAGCTGACAATTCACCCTGTATTCTGTCTTAAAATGTGAAAAGTGTGGTCTGTCTTAAGGTCTGCTGGTCTGGATGGATCATTTATTTAACATTACAAATGTTTGCTAGCTACAGTCTACCTTCACTTGCATTTCACCAGCCAAGATATAAGTAATAGAGTTTGCAATTCTATCAGAGCTTAGAAACCACATTTACCATAGGAGTATGAAATATTATCTATATGAGCCAATAGTGAGGTGAAAGTGTTTCAACACATTGCACCATCCTTCAATCATGAGAGGCCATTAATTCACTTTGTGTCTGTTGTTATAGCTGCCTTTTGAGTTACAGCTGAACATAGCACGTTATGACAGTTTCTCTTTACATTTACCCTTCGGCTTAGTTTATTTGTTTTTACATAAGTAGTATGGAACTAAGCAAGACATGAGCATTGTTCTCTTCTGCTTTAACGGCTCAATTTTAAAGCCTTTAAAACTAAATCTGAATGTCAACACGTTCCTTTCGCATAAAAGTCACGGAGGCGACCTTAAGGTGCAAAATCGCGTGTAAGCGTTGATGCTATTTCCGAACATTTATGTAACAGACATGTATGAATAAGAGAAAGCACATTACTCTAACAGGTAGATGAAGCTGTTACATATTTCAAGTCTGAACAGGGCTAAACCGTTTTGCAAAGTAAGTTCGCGCCTCTCGCCACCATCAGGTTAGAATTTCAGTAGCAACTCCTGCTTGAAGAAAACGTAACTGCACCACTTTACTAATTACTCATCAGCAAAAGTAATTAGATACAAATGAGCCATTGTGATTTAAAGCCTGAAGTTAGGAGTTATTTACTGACCATCAACAGCTAGCATAACTGGCTGCACGTGTCCTCACAGTGACAGGCCGGACATGCACCCTCCAACTCCAAACCACATCCAGCGGATTCCTGAATGTAGACTTAGCGGTGGCTAACGTTAGCAGAGCAGTAAAGATCACACAATATGAAATTGGACAAATTTGGCTTGGAGGCTAACAACCGAGCGCCTTTCCTTCAAGCTAACGTAGGCAACTGACCACGTACGCAAAGAGAGAACTCGATACGGCCTGAAAGTTGCTCAGCGCCACATGAAGCTCGGCATTGAGGAGAAAATAACTGAGCATGCTGGCTGCTCGGTCTTGGAAAACAACTCTGGATTTGACTATTTGTGCATCTTCTAACTTTTAGGACATATTGATTTAATTAAGGGTTGTTTAAGATATATCGTACAAGGAAGTTGATGTACCTCAGAAAGAAAAAACGTCTCTTTCCTAATGGAAGTCAATAGTGAAAAGTATTTTTGGGCACAATGGCGTCACGTGATGGACACAGAAGTTGTAATTCCACAGTTTGGCCACTATGTCAAATGCCTTCAAAGCCCGGCGCTCTCCGTGGAACCGAAACAGCTTTACAACACAAAGAAGGTTGTTTGCTCACACGCTGTTCCAAAGTACTCTAACGCTTGTTAGCGACATCTTATTTTGAAATATCATATTATGAGCAATGTGGAAATGCATGCCTCACAAGTGCAACAGTAATTGCATAACGTGCAATTAGTGAGATGTAGGAAGTAATTAAATTGAGAGTGAACCACGCTGCACGCGGCACCTTTGAGGTGAAAGGGTTGGAGGTTACAAATCAATACAATCAATTGAATGTCCTCAAGGGTACGGACAGAAATACATGTGGGCGTATGCACAACAGGAAGGTTTAACTTAATTAACTGAACTTTATTAAGCAGCACTGGAACGCAGAATAATAGGTAGAGCGAGTGATTACAGTATGAGAACACAAAAACATAATTTTCCTTTCGTTAATATGAGTCTAACACTGTAGTTTGCCACCAGGTGTCACTGTTAACTAGCAGCAGCCCTTTTCCCCAGCCGGGCAAATCCCTCCTCCTCTCCCTCCATGCTTCCCTTCCTCTCTCTCGCTCCCTTTCCCTCCCTCCTTCTTTCTCTCTAAAACAAAGTAATTGCCTGCAGCACAGTTCAGAGTCTTCCACTCTGTCTGACGCAGATCAGGCTGCAGCCAGTCAATCATTATTCCCCACCACAACAGTGAATACCTCGTGGGGTTCAAGGAGTCACTGAAACCTGCTGTTGACACTAATATGTGTGGGTGCCTCTGTGTGTGTGCAGAGAGGAAGTTTGGGATTACATTTATGTGCCAGAAACACACGAATAGTGACATACATCAATCTCGCATCTGTCACTCAGGCGTCTATAATTTAAAAGCAGCCAGTCAGAGGTTTTAGCGTGGTCCACTTTATTTTGTATTATTATCGATTCATTTATTCACCTAATTGCTTTTGTCTCGCCTGTATGCACGTGTGTGCATGTAGATAAAGAGCCCCTGTGAGTATGTATTTAATACTACTGTGCCCATGATGCATGGACACATTATGTGTTTGTGTGTAACCTAGAAAGGCTCTGTAGTGAGTGTGAAGAGAGAGGTTTCTGCTCTCCTGATATTTATAATATCTGCTGGTCTGACCAAGGTGCCATAAGACCGTTATTGCTCTGCAATTTGATACCCGCATTACTTTCTGCTGACGGCGAGAAAGCATGGCAGTGAAAGATAGAGACAGAAAAATGAAAGGGTGTGAGAGCGACAGTGTTAAAAGTCAGTTAAGCCATTTATTCAACCCGTGCCGTGGAGAGAAAGACAATCTCTTTTTAAGGTAAGTCTCAGCCAAGAAGGCAGCAAATGAAAACCAAGGCACTAAATCCTCCGAGCATCCTAAAGGGAGCGTTTACGCTTTGGGTGAAAGAGACTAACAAGTGTAGATCCAAGTGAAAGCTATGATCTCATATGGATTTCTTCAATTTAACCAGGCTTCAATTGCAAATGGAATAGGAGATGTAAAGAAAAGGTGGAAGTGTTCTCAAGTTATCAATAACATGTCAGCCTGGTCTCACTTTCCAGGGCCCTCGGCGTCTACAAGGCACCCTTCAGCGTCTATATGACACAGCATTTCAAGTAACTCCAATATAAACCCGCCCGTGGCAATATTAGACGCTCTGAGCAGAGTCTGTGTAGGGAGAAGGTCGGAGAGTATGGATGGCTCAAATAAACACCAGACTTTCTCCTCACCCAGTGGGACGTCCTGACCAAGCATCCGTCTGGGACGAGTTGGGATCAACGGTCGGTTCAGCTGTGAAAAGACAGAGATGGTCAGAATTGTCCAGTGACGAGAGGATGGCTTTACAATGTCAGGACAGCAAGGGAGTATGTACTAGATTTAATGTTATTAGTTATATAAAGCAATATTTTTTCTTTTATGTTTTGTCAACTACCACATTTACTACCACTTTAAGTGGCAGCAGCTGGACATTTTCACTATTTATCCCATTTACCTCCAGCTATTTAAACTATTCATCCATTGCTTCTACTTAACTTTGAACTGTTTATTACCTACTGTAGCTATCTATGTCAAACATTTGACATTTAACACTTTTAGCCAACTGTTTATCCATTACTTTCTATTCCAACTATGTATCCCTGAACATCATACCATTCAGCTATTATTTTTGAGCCAACTGTTAAACTGTTTAGCTTGTATTTCTAGTGGACTATTTGAACTGTTTATTCAGTACTGCAGAACTATTTAGACCATTTCGACACTTGCATTAGCTTTCAAACACTTTCAATGTGTATTTTCATTTTCAAATTAGCGTGAGCTACAATTTTTCCTCGTACCCCCTCCATACTGCAGAGGATCCTCACATCCTGGTGGGGAATCACTGTAATAAAGCAACACAATCAAATGTAGAGAAGAAGAGAGGGATGTGTGGGGATGACAGGAGGAGACAGGGAGTTGTTTTCAGATTGGTAGCTGCTGTATGGTGCTGTCAGAGAGAGAGAGAGAGAGAGAGAGAGAGAGGACAGAGAGAGAGAGACAGAGAGAGACAGAGAGACAGAGAGACAGAGAGAGAGAGAGAGAGAGAGAGGGAGGGAGAGAGAGACAGAGAGAGAGAGACAGAGAGAGAGAGAGAGAGAGAGAGACACACACACACACACACACACAGAGAGAGACAGAGATAGAGAGAGAGAGACACACACAGAGACAGAGACAGAGAGACAGACAGACACAGACAGACAGACACAGAGACAGAGAGAGAGAGAGAGAGAGACCTACATCACAGCATCCTCAAACAGAGTGACTCTGATTCAGCAGCCATACACCGGCTCTGCTGAGCTGACCCCCCCCCCCATCATCTGAGGTCATGACTAACTGCTCCTTCCTCCTGAGCGTCCAGCAACATTCACTGACAGCATAGCGAGGGCCCATAATGCACCTCATCAACATCAGCGTTATTTCTGCTAAATGCATTGTGTCCACAGGGGTTGCACTTTGCACATGTCCTCATCATCTCTACCATGCAGTAGTGATTCAGTACAATCTAAAGAAGCGCTATGATTTGTTTTCACTCACTGCCTTCAATTAGTTCTCAGGTGCCTCGTTTCAGTATCTTTCCGAAATAAAGACAGCTCTACATACCAGATGTAAGGTGAACAATATTATAAACGTAATGTATTTATAGGACTTGCACATTTGAAGCAAAAAAATCTATTTCAATGAAATATGACCCAACATTTTTCCACAAATACTGCACACGCACACACACACACTTTCATTTCCATCTTGCAAGTGTTTTTCACGCATTTAATAAAGGTCAGCCCAACCGGAAAAACCTCGCCACTTCTAGCAACTTCTAGCATTATTGCGACAGAAAAGAGGGTCTCGGACACAGAGGCGACCACAAGGAGGAAGAGAGGTCGCATGAAAAGGCTGTGACTAACACAAAGTCACAGTGAATGGAAGCTGTTAAATATGCCATTTGTTTGGCCCATCCTTCCTGAAACAACTGTGGGCAACATGCTGAGTGCATCTTTGTCTTCCGTCTCTCAGGGAGACGTGCGCTTCTCGAGGCTTAGAAAGCACCTTAATATTTCTGCTTCCTGTCCTGGCTGTTATAAAGGCTATTTCACTCCTCTCTTGGACCCCGAACATTTCACATGCTAAATGACATTTTGCAGATTGCATGAAATCGCATGCTCCTCTTTTCCCCCCTTGTTTCCACCTGCAACGGTACGCCGTGTCCTCGCTTCGCCCCTCGTCAACATAAAAAACGAGTGGCAGTAAAGTTTCCATCAGACTGAAACTCTAGGATCAAGATCATGTTATGGCATGTGGTTGCGTAAGTGGCCTTAACAGGGACAGGCGACAAAATGGAAATTTCCAATATTTGCACGTCAGCCAGTGATGGCAGAGAAGAGCGGCGGTGCGGCCAGCAGCTGGCCGACAGGCAAGACTCAAACATTGTTGTGTCCCGCTCACTGCTTCCCCATTTCTGGGCATCGCCATCACCCTGGACTACATGCAGGCCAAAAAAACAGAGTCCATTCCCACTGTTTTTCTTTGATTGTGCCCTACAGTGAACACTCATAAGCATTTTCCACCCCACAATAACTGGCCTGCAGTGTACCCATCTGTTGACTGAATTTGCAAAGCCAGGTGTGCATGTACACATTTGTTTGCTCCTTTTATTTGGAATCAAATTGTGTTATTAATGCTAATTTGCACTGTGATGTTGGCCGCAGTCGGAGCTCGTAGTGGCTCACACACATGCACGCACATACTGAAAACCATCAATGCCACTATAACCAGCTTAGCGTTCATGTCAGCAATCAGTTTGTAAAGGAGTGGGTGTCAATATTTTTTAAAGTGGAGGATATCTCATTTCGAATGGCAACTCCAGCCTTGCTCCTATAAACGTCACTACGCAGGGGCCCCTGGCGGAGCTGGGTTAAGGCTCAGGTGTTTTATGGGCCCCGTGCCTATAAACTTTAACAGATACTGTCATCGCTGTCGAGTGAGAGGAGGAGGACTTTTTTTGATTGATGGAATTAGAAGAACCAGAGTGCAAAAATGACAAAAGGTTACATTGAGCCACACTTCCTTAATTAATTTCATCAATCCTGCCACAATAGCGCGTCACCAGCATCTGAGATTTAACACATATCTCACTTATTATATCACAACGTTGACTGGCGAGATTATAAGAGCTGCTCGTCGGAGATGAATGGGACACATTGTGCAATAACTAGCCAATTATGGCTGTCCAATAATGCAACCCCATGGAGACCCTGGCTTTTCAGCCACCCCTCTTCCTCCTACAGCAAACATGAGCTGTGTACAGGAGCAATGACTGGAAATCAATGCTGCGTTTGTTCTGGATGGCAGCTTCCACCTGCCTGTGTCGTGTCTTTTGTTTCCCTATTAGAAGAGACGCATCATGTTGTGTCATTTGCACTTACACTGTTAAGGAGAAGCATATTGATTATGTGTATGGACATGTACAGAATATTCCAGCGAGAAGGGGAGGAGAGGGAAGAACAGGTTAAATGTTTATTACTTATTAATGTAGGTTTGTCACATTGAGAGGGATTTGCCTGGATATCTAAGTAAAAGTACAGCAGCGTTATCAGCGCAATGCACTTAACAGTTAAAGAAAAACTGCCCATGACTAAAATGTTATCGTATATGACATTATTAGATTGTTAATAATGAATGTGAGTGGCATTTTGCTGTTGTAGCTGCTCGAGGTGGAGCTAGTTTTGACTACTTGTCTACAGTATACAGTAAATAAGAATTGCACTAATAAGTAAAAAGGCAATCAGACGCCTAACAACTGCCAACACGAAAGTCCTGCAGACTCCGGGACTCACAGAACTGTGGTGCTGTGCACTTAAATCCCAAAAAGTTTGGTGTAAGGAAGTGTACATTCTGAGAGAATATTTTCATCCCATCCTGTTATTTATTGTATCTTCAATAGCATTTTGTCTGGCAGCTGTTGGACAATAGATAAGTCTATTTGCCAGAAATATATATAAAAAAAAAAGTAATCATGGCAAAAGTCTCTCCCATTCACAGACATCTATCCTGCATTGTTATCGGAGCCACTTTCTCTAGCTGAAAAAAAAAATAATGCAGCAAAATTGCGGGGTGGATATTGGCCTCATCTCAAGGAATGTTATCCTTGGTAGCTCTTTCGTAGCCTGAGTTAATGGCAATTTGAAAAAAATAAAATAAAAATCATATCTCGCTTGAGCCTGGTTTCACAAATCTGTGACATCTCTTTAATGAGCAAATCAATCACAAGCTGTCTGCAATGAAAGGCAAAAGTTGTTTTGTTTTTGGTGAGTTAACCCTCAACTGTAATCTTAAAATAACACCCTATGGAGTCTTCAATATTGAATTTCTAAGGGACCACTTTACTGGCAGTAAGTTATGACGCCATGACTTCACAAACTTAAAAAAAAACACAAGCACTCCACCTGCCACGGACACACACAGCTACACACACGCAGCTGCCACCGCACCGACACAACCTCATGCAACACATGCAAATATAAGTGCATCCTCTCACAGGGGAGCGCAATCACGGCCACGCATAAGGTCGTCATCCCACTGCTCATCTCTATTCCCCTGGCTGTCCAGTCTAGTCCAGGTTGGTCATCTGGAGAGTGGAGGCAGGCTGAACCTGTCCACTCAGCTCACTGTCATCGTCTGGCAGCAAACCTACAGGGTCAAACACAACTTCACTTCCTCTCACATGCCTCAGCAGGGCTTGATTGATCCCGCCTGGCACCGTAGAGGCCGGTGGAATGGAGAAGGGAAACTGCAATCCTCTGCAGATCTGGCACCGGATTGGGGTCAGATTGCAATCAGGAGCGGATTCAGTTAGAGGGACGGATTGATGGATGTGTTAGGATTCAAAGGAATGTGAGAATTATGAGCACCTGAGTCTAATCCCTGAGGGGCTGGCGCGCGGTAAACACGGGGCATGCATGTGCCCGAGCCAGCTCTCACACCTAATGTGTGAACTGAAGCCAGTGACCATGAATAATAAAAAAAAAAAAAAAAAAAGCCTTTTTGGATTCTTAATAACTGCCAAAAGAATTAGAAAGTAAAACAATTATTTTTTTTTTTTTAAGTATGTGGTACATTTGCTGTTAGGTTGAGAAATGCAAGATGGAGAATGTTTTTTATTTGGAACTTCAGTAAGAAGAAACATTTCCAATATTTTTGGCTTTTGGCATTACAATTCCCTAACCTCCTCCTTCATGCCTCTGATTAGCCCTGGCAGCAGCCACTGCAATCCATCGCTACATGTCTCAGTGAAGTGTTTAATGAGTGGTACATTCAACGGCGACTGGCAGCCAGTAACAAGTTGGCTACAAAGGCAGTTGTTGGTTAATGCTAATGTTTAAAAACTAGAGAAACATTTCTGGAAGAAAATGTGTGTTACTGCAGTGCACAATGATTCCAGTTTGGCTTCATATAAGAACGTCGACATATTTAATGGAGGCTTTCATTTCTATATTTGTATTATTTACAGGTGCTGATACAATGGGAGTGAATGGGCATCCATGGGCTTTAATGTATTTCGTAGCTCATAATAACTCAAACTATCATCATAATTAGCTCATGTGCTGTCAAAAATGATATCAAAGCAGTTTGTGTAGCTTACAGTGGCTGTTAAATAAACATAATGGATGTCTATGGGGATGGCCTTTGACAATTAAAAAATTTAATTCTATTTGTAGCTAAGGAAGAAATGTCAAACCAACCATCTAAGATACATATTAATCGTCTTGTAGCATTAAAACTGTAGGAGGAAGAACAAATCAAATGTGTTTAAAAGAAAATTGTTTTTCAGAAAAAAAATCTCATTAAATATGCACTGAATAAAAAATGCAGAATACTGCATGAAATGATGCCCATATTGATGTAGAGACGGTACGTGCACATATTAGAACATTTTATCATCCATGTGTATATTGAGAACAAAGCTTTGCCCTTTTTAAATGTTCATGTTTGCGGGGTAACATCTGAGCAAATTGAAGATGACACAGAATCCAAATTTACTGCATACGCTCAACGTTCACGTGCGTTTACAGCTGCAGGCAGGATAATACGGTAGCACGTGTCTGTATGTAAAAAAACATTCTGGTGCTACATGTTGACATGCAACATGTACATTGCTTTGTCAGCTCTTGCGCAACCGCATCATTTAATTTGTGACATTTGGTCACATTTGCCCACAAGGGCATTTCCCAATCTCACTTTTTTTTTGCGTCGGACTTCCATGTTTTAGGTTCTTCGCTAGGTCAATTCCTCCACCGCTAGAACTCCGAAATCATCCGGTCGCTGTGTGCTTAGCGTGGAAGTTAGAGGGACTCGAAGTAAAGACGGCAGGGGGGGTGGACTCACTACATGTGAGGAACTTGTGACCCCCCCCCCCCCCCCCCTCACTGACACACACCAGCATCATGACACCTTCTCATCTATATCTGCACTTCCAAACATCAGGGGATGTGGCTGGACTCACCCTCAGTGGACGGGGCGGCTGAAATTCCAGATGGCCGGTCCACCTCTGACACTGGAGTGGCTCGCGCCTCAGGGAGAGGCTTAAGAGCTTTTTACACTAGAGAGGGAGTTGGAGTGTCTTCGGGAGGAAAGCTGAGGAGTTCTAGTCATTAAATATTGTCCTCATCCACAGCAAAACATAAGATGGCCTCAATACACTCGAGAAAGTATTGTGAGTCCCAGATAAAGCTGGACATCACCACATTGCACATGTGGCCCTGCATTGTTGCATTGTTCGAGAAATGTTTTTTTTTTTTTAGAAAGGTACTTTGTGGCTTTGTAGGAGTGACTGATGAGTGCCGCCTCATCAAATTCCTCACACTCTCCCAGACTGAAAGGAGTCCACAATGTGAATCAGGGGATGGAGCAACAGTGCATCGTTAGCGCGCGGTTGCCATGGAGCCTGTGTTGTTAAAAGTAGTACCTACAGTTGGTACATTCGTAGGGAGCAGGTGAAATAACAAAGTGTTACTTTTTTTGGCACCAGATGTGACAATCCGGGCATACTAAAGCAAAAAAAAAGAAAAGGTATGTTCATATCTGCTCCTTAACCACATTAACATTTGAATCAGTCTTCGGGGCTGCCTCACCGGATTCCTTGTCATCAGCACTGGTGGCACGATGGTTGGAGAGCTCTCGCGCTGCCAGAGCCGCTCTGCTCGTGGCGGCGTGCGAACGCGGGCACGCGGCTTCCAGACCACAGATTAGCGACTCCTTTCACAGCGTTTGACGTCGGTGTGCGAAAACTGCCACGAAACACTTACACCGCTGCCAGATCTGTGAGTCACAACGTTGGAGTCATCGCGGGGAGGCGAGAGAGAAGAACTCATGGGGATGGCTGCGTCCAACTGCTGTTAAACTGTTACTCCAACCCAAATAAAGAAAACGCCGTGTTATTACATGGAGGCTGGTCACACAGCCACTCATACAACACTCATCTCCACTGATCATAAACCGTTGGGGAATATTACACAGAAATGGTCTAAGGCATATTATGCCAATAAGGCAATAAAAAACTAAAGCGACAGAGCCTCTCGTACGCTACGATTACCGCATAATGAACCGTCACCTTGGATACTGTTTGCTGACTCAATCATTTACGATTAAATGCAACTTCATTGTTGTTGTAAAAAAAAGTCAATTTTAAATGTGTTCTGTTG
This sequence comes from Bovichtus diacanthus, assembly GCA_943590825.1. NCBI lineage: Eukaryota > Metazoa > Chordata > Actinopteri > Perciformes > Bovichtidae > Bovichtus > Bovichtus diacanthus. The sequence goes on along the minus strand of CALSBV010012184.1, from coordinate 6,369,956 downwards.
TTACAGACTCATTAACTCCTTCGCTATTGTGAATAAAAACACCATTTATATAGAACTCATTTGCAACAACAATCATGTCTTGAGAGCAAAACTTAAATGCTGGCGAACTTTAGATTGTTTTTGTTGGACAACACACATTATAGTCAATTCTCTGACTTGATTTGTCTCCTTTACCTGGACTACTTTTACTCTACGTTTCCGTGCTAACAACATAATTGTTAAATAATCTCTCCTTAAACAATTATTACTGTTTTAGTAGCTTAAAGGTAACAAAAAAGGCGGGAATGTGAACTCTGGTCTAACCAACCATCCACCCGGACCTGACCTCCCTTTTTAAATATATTGGGAGGAACATTCATTATAATATTAATGTTCCAAAATATATTTGACTATATACGCACTTTGTTGGAGCCAGCGTTCTGCATTGTTAATGCACTACAGGCTATAGTCAACTGCATCATTCATATTTAATGTTTTATTACGCATAGGTTTAAACCACGTTATGTACAGCGTTTACCCACAGAGCCTAAAAAAGTGAGTGTAATTAATAAGCAATGGTGTCATCTCAACTTCGCTAAGGAAATAGCACTTGCTGCTAATTAACCCTTGCACTTGTTAAATCATGCATTCACTAAAATCTCACGATGGCTTAAACTTGCTCATGAAGTGGTGCAATTATAAAAAATTCATTATGTAGATTTAACGTATGAATAGTTAACAGTATGTCAACACACACACACACACAGACACACACACACACGTGTAAGCTCTGCGGTGAAGCCCGGCACCTCTACACGTTCCAATACACCCACATGCTACGAAGAGGAACTTCAGCTCTGTGGTATATCATTTTTTTGTGTCTCTTTTCACACAATGCTTCTCTCCCCTTTTATTTCATCCTGCTCTTGAAAAAAAAAAAAAAAAAAAAAAAAAAAAAGATACATGACAATTTATCTGCCAGAGCCGGGGAAAAACGATGAAAGCCGGGAATACAGAGTCATATTGACATGGCCTACATTCTGAATCGTCTAATGCCAACAAATTCCCTTTGACAATGCTATTTAAAGTATCACAGCAATGACTCCTTGCCTGCTCGTGATTGCACTTGCTGCTATTGTCCCCAGTGATGATGATAATGCCTGCTTGAGAGGAGAGTGTCGTAAAAAAGGAAACGAGTACAGTTACGCATGCTGCATTTGCTTTTATTACTCACATGCATCTTGCTCACTCTCCCCACTGTATTCAGTCTGTGGCAAAGACAAGTTAATAAGGCAGCAGGGGACACTTTTAATGACAAAAAGAGGCATGAGAATGCTTATCACTTTGGTCTAGGCTGAGAAATGTCAACATTTATTTGATGGATTGCCATGAAGTTTTGTAGAGACATTCATGGTCCCCAGAGGATGAAGCCTATTGATTTTGGTAAATCCCTGACTTTCAATCTGGTGACACTATGAAGTGGACATTTGTGGTTTTGAGTGAAACGGCTCAACAGCTATGCGTCTTTCTCGCAAGCCAATCGGGGCAAGAGGGGGGCTTAAAGAGACAGGCGCTGAAACGGAGCATTTCAGACAAAGGGTGAAGACAGGTATATTGAGACAGACAGAAAAATTATTTGTTTTTTGAACATTAACGCATGTAAACGTGTTTAAGTAGGAATCCAACATGATGAACCTGAAAATGAGCACGATATAGAGCCGCTACCATACCACACACTTCTTTTTCCTCCTCCTCCTCCTCCTCCTCCTCCTCTTTCTTTTGAATGAAGAGCATTTAACTGCAGAATTGAAATCAAATGGAACCACAACTTTCCCCTGCTTGTCAGTTTATTCCATAGCAGAAGGAGGGAGTAATATTCTTTCTCCTCCGTGAAAATGTGGTGATTCTGAATATTTATGACTTCGAAACCCCAAAGTATTTAGAACCCCATAAATTCCGCGAGACGACTCCTCATTTTGCCCCGAGATATCTACATATATACATGATTCAAATGCTTCTTCAGAGCGCGCAGAGTTGCGTTGCATGAATGCAGTTGGCTGGCTGTGAATCACTGTGCCTTGTTGCCTTATGAAAACAGCACTAGATAAACTGTGACATATTTAGACACATCGCTGTGCGACTCTTTTACAGAACAGGGTTTTGTCAGCTTTCGAGGCACCGTGAGCTCATTGTGTCTGTGTTATGAGGTTTACACACGAGGATGGAAGCAAAGGAATGTGCGTGTTCCCTTTGTGTGCGTGCATATGTCCTCATGAGTGCATTATGTACATTTATCTACCTTTATCGTCAAGTTTGTGCATCACCTTCATCTGTGTCTCTCTGTGTGTCTGTGTGGGTGTGTGTGTGGGTGTGTGTGTGGGTGTGTGTGTGTGCAAATGAGGGCTCTAGCATGAATGTGTGTTTTGCTTGGATGCATGTGTAAGTGTATGTGTGTGTGAGGCCTGTTGCTGGCCATCCAAGCAGACAGGTGTCAGGTCGTATCAGCGCATCGCTCCAGTGACCAGGTGGAAACCTGGAGGAGAAAAGGTGAATCACCGGGCCACACTGGGGCAACAAAACTGCTCGGCTTAGTCTAGCATTACCTAAACACACACATACACTGATGGGGACACACTCACAAACACACACACACACTGTTATCGCAGAGTGAGAGAAGAAGAAGAAGAAGAAGAAGAAGAAGAAAAGAAAACAAATAGGAGGGGGAAAGGAGAGGAGCTACATGCAGAGAGAGTAATAGGAATGAGTGCAGACTGAGGGAGGCTCTTTGACCGGGTCTGACACAGACACACACACACACACACATACACACACACACACACACACACACACACACACACGCACACACACACACACGCACACGCACACACACACACTCAGAATATGGAAACTCTGGTAAACGTCCACATCAAATAATTAGCAGCCTGATTGAACTGAACACAAACACACACACACACACACACACAC
>CALSBV010012184.1:6303471-6360329 GCA_943590825.1 Bovichtus diacanthus | reverse complement strand
TTATTTAATTACAATAAAATATGTAATTAAAATCATTTTTGAATAAAAATCATTCAATTTTCTTTTCCTTTTTTTTATTTTCATCCCATTGCTCCTGCCCTCTTACCTATTACTACTACTGCACCATATAATTATTAAATATGTTCCTAACTCCTTAACCTTTTGTCTCCCTCCCTTACGGGCACGCTCTACGTATTTCATTAATACCCTGCATGCACTAAATAATAAAACAGTAATGTGAGGCCTGTAATCTGAAACGTTAGCAAGTTATTTCAATGCAATGACGACGACGATGATGTGTAACGGTGCCTCTCTCTCCTTCATCATCTTTTGTCGTCCTTACAACGGAGACGCACGTATTATACTGCGATCCAAACCAAATCACACACGTGTATGTTTTTTTTTGCAGTATGCAGAGTGACATTAATAACCAGGTGGGAGCAGTTGCGTGGGAAGGAAGTGTTACAACTAGACAGACTGAATCTACCTACTGTAGTTCTGCCTCAGACTCGTGCTATTGGCCAGACCGTGACAGTGGCTGTTGAGCGAGGGCAGAGTGTCTCCTCTACTAACCCTCAGCTGGATTTTCCAAACCAGATTTGACCGGGTGACATTTTAATCACAAATGCACTATTTGAAATGTTAACAGCCTCTGCTGCAGCTGCTCCTGAAGCAAGGGATGGACTGGAAATAATGGTGAAAAAAAAAGATTAAATAAAAAAAAAAAAAGCAGGGCACTGAGTCAAGCGGTTCATTTGGGTTTTTCACAGGAGCAAGCGCCATCATCCTGCTTCTCTAACTGCAACAAGGACCATTTGGATTATAATATCAGCCGTTGTCATTCTAATTTCAACCATCTGCGGTTTCCATGGTGAAGGCTGTGAGAAGCAGAGCCCACACACAGGGACTCGTCAGCAGTCATGAATATTTTTCATTGAACTCCGCCTGAGGAAAAACAAAACATGTAGTGTCCAGCAGGCGCTCACAGACAATGAGCGAACATGAAAAGCCACTTTCACTGTTGCCGATTTGAATTTATATTTATCTGTCTGTGTGTGTGTGTGTGTCAAAATATTTTAAATTTGAATGCAAATGCTCCATAAACAATAGAAGTGGTTTCGTCTACTGTTTTCCGGTTTGAATCCCAAAGGTTTTTGCCCCAATGTGACGGCGGCGTCACCGCAAGCTGAAAAACAAAAGCGCGCGCAGTAAGACGCGTCTGTGTGCAGCGGGAAATTTCCAAATCCGATCAGTCGTGCAAAGTGGTCGACCCTTGCCACCGCGACTGAGATCTGTGTTCGCTCTAATTAGTTTCTACAAGCAGTCTTCAAAGGCGGGACTGAGGCCGTCTGAGTCCCCACAGAGACGGAGAGACAACTGTTCACAGTCTGATGCTGTTAGATCACTCGTGGTATAGTGCAGGGGTTGTCAGGCGTCCTTTCACACTTTAGACTGACAGCATTTCATAAAACACTGTCTTACAATATTAGTCTTTATTCTTATAAAGGTACAAAGTATAAAACCTGAGATTGGAATTTTCATCCCTTTGCAAAAATTGTGTAATTTGTCAGTTCGTACAATTAGATGAGGACAAATGTGTGATCGAAAAAACGATGGCGATGCATTTTCGCGGACAACCGGTGGGTCTGTTACCATGACGATAACAGACTAATCCTCGTATTAGAAAATCTAATTCATGCCGTGGGTCTAATTTCACCCCCTACACTTCTCCTAGTCTCTAAAAATGTTTGATTTATTGAGATTTTTCATATTTTTCAGGGGCAATTTCTTCTACCTCATATTGTAGAAATAACAATTACTAGTGTATTGATGCATTACCGATAGAAAGTACATTAGATTACATTATCATATTCAGAAACATATTGTTCCTATCTTGCCTTCCTATGCAGGTAAATTGACCTTTTCCAGAATAGGAATTTGTCAGAGACACTCTGGACAGTTGGATGCCACCACAGAAACGTTGCCATAAACAAAAGCACAACACCTTGTAGAAAAGTTCACAACGCCTTTCATACAGCGCGAGTAAATCCATTTTTTGAGTGTTTTTGAGGTCATGTCGACACTAATGCAGATGTATGTTTCACCCGCCCACACGGAGAATAAAAAGGTTTAACTCGACGTAACTAAATTAGAGCAACGAACATGACACGTCTCTGTGATATAGAAAGCGATGTTTACTGACAAATTAGATTTTTCTTTTACCACAGCATTTCACAGCTAAAACTGTAACGGAATCTAAAGCCTAGTGAGTCGGCGAATAACCAAGACTGAACTGAACTGAACATCCCTGCCAAAATTAGCACAACCCTGAAAGCTCAGAGATCCCTGGAGGTTCTTATCATTTTGCATACTCACTGCACAAAAACCCAGACTAAGCACAATGCATTACGAGGTTTTATACACGCAAAGCAGATGTACATGCGGCCGCGTTCATTTTCAGATTCATCTACACATTGCTTACATTGCTTGAGCATATTAGGCACAAGGTTGTGATTAATAGCAGGATGATAGCATCCCCAGATGGGGGATATGGGTTGTAAGCAATTCTCAGCATGACAGCAGGCGAGCCGTGGCCTCTTCAGTTTGAACTGTACGGATGCACAGATACAGTGCAGCCTCCGGGCACGGCTCATGCACCCTCGCCCCCCTGATTGACTGGAGAGTCATCCAAGTGAAAGAAAACTTGGCATTACGTCTGAGAGCGCAACACAGATTGATAATAAGCTCGTCTGTCCGCGCAGCCTTCATGCAATATGAACACCTGAATCCCATCTGAAAAGGACTCGTCCTCCAGTTATTCTATTAACTATTATGTACATTGCTAAACAGTTTTTTTTTTACCACTATTCAAACTTCAAATAAGGTAGAAATACAAATGTTTCAGCTGCGGGTTAATGTGGCTGCGATATAAATGGAGCCCTGGAAATTCTCCAATAATTCAGCGAGACAAGTGTAAAGTGAAGACGGCCCCAGGGAGACAACAGGGATTACTAGTTAATTCAGCTTTGTGCGAGTTAAATTGGCCGGAAGAGAGTGGCTGTGAAAATGTGTGATTGTGTGTAGATATAGTGCGTAGGAGAAGGTTGAGCACGTGTGCGTTAAGGGTTAGTACAGAAAATGTCACCGTGTTGAAATAACACGTGTTCTGATCGGTTCATTTCCATGCTTCTAAGTGTTTCTTTACATTGAGAACAAGCAGTAAAGTCATTATTTATTCATCCTATAAGCTGTTTTTTTTTTCTTCTTCTTTTTTTTTCCTACCACTTGAAGTCGGACTGAGGCCCAGCGGAACAGTTAAAGCTGGATTGTGGGACTTTGAGAATTAGGAGCACTCGGGGAATTACAGCTTTAGACCGAACTTTAACAACAACCGCTCAGGGAGGCTTTTTGATTGCTTTAATATGGTGTGAAGTTAAGCAAGCCTCTAAATGTGAAAATAAAAAAAGTTTCTTAAATATAACTACGGCTATAGATGCCGTTTTCAAACAATGTCGTCCGTGGGATGTGAGACTTCTGAAGCTTATGGGTATATCAACATGAAAAGTAGTTTTTGTGTCTTAAACAGCCGAAATCACAAACGTTACGAGTGGATAATGTTTAATATGTCAAGAAGAATACCCCCCGTTAGCTAAGAGTGCAACATTAACTGTTCACTTTAGCAGTTTGTTGCAGTTTTGTTCTCTTAACTTTGTCAAACATAAAACATTTCCTACAGGATATGCTGACATGTTTTGCATTGTTAAACGATTACCAGTAGCGGAAGTTGTGGATCCTATTTTTAAATAGCCAAGCTAGCAGCAATATTTTTATTCGCCAAATGTTCCAAAATGAGTCGAATAGAGTTGACTGTAGCTGAAGCGTCACATGCCCAAGTTGGGCAAGATAAGAAAATGCAAAGACAAGTGCAGCTAACAAGCTGCTTCATTTCTAAATACTGAAAATGTCCATAAAGAAACTATCATGAAAAACATGTTCGTCAAAAGCAGTTTTATAACACAAATAGCAAACATTTTCCAGCTATTCTTTTTGTTCATGAATAAATAAAAAAAAATAAGAGAATTATACGACATGTTCACACTATGCTTTAAAGGAGCTACTGCTATTCAATTTATTCCACCAAGAAAGAAAAAAAAGATTGTTTTGGCACACTGCCTGCTCTGCTCTCTTTTTGCTTTATGGCCGAGACACAGAGAGAGAGACGGTAAGTGTGGTGAAAGCACAGTCCTTTTTATTAAATAATGAGTCAGGCAGCAGTTGGTAGGGGCCTGGGGACACACATTAGGAGGGAGAGACAGCTTGGGTTACTCAAATCAATCTATTTAGCCACAATGCTAGCCCAGTAACACGAACACTGGGACTGTCTTAGACAGGAAAGTTATTCTTTCCATACACACAACTATCAATCTGGCCACTACCGCACTGATTGAGTCGGATACTAATTCTCACAGGAGGATCGAACTCCAAAACAAGAGCTGCAGCAGCAACGCTAGCTTTCTGTAAACACATTTCCCTCGCACCACTGAACCCTTATGCCAATAATGGTAAAGGAAGGCGGAGAGGAAGTCGATGTAACCCAATTTGATTTGGATCCTACGAGCCAGAATATTATAAAAGTGCAATACAGGGAGTCATGGCTATGTGGGGCAAACACATGAGAGGAGTCATTAGCTCAGATGGTGATATGGCAATTAGTCATGTATGGCCCATTTCTAATTCATCTTAATACCACAAACATTTTGGTATGAGCCACCCATGACAACTGCCATTATATTCTGCGTGAAAACGAGCTGGTCGGCCAAGGTTTCAAAAACAAACTAAATATACCTCACAGTATTTGAGTTACCTGACGCATGAGCCCCAACACTGATTGTTTTTTATCATCATTGATAGTTAAATTGAATGTCATCACCTACGGTATATTCAGATTCAGGTTTTTCCTTTTACTTTGATAAAGATATTCAAACAAGGCTATACACTATTAAGCATTGTTGACCTTCTAAATTCAAACCAATCATATCCTTATCTAGCCTTCTGAAATTCATTATCACTCATATATTTTAGCTTGTATTTTAAATGGAGTTCCTTATTTCAATTTGGAAGGAAACCTGCGTTCTGTGGCGGCAAGTAAGTAAGAAGTGATGTTAAATGTTTCCCATTATGGGCATAGTTTGGTGAACACTTTGCTCACACTGTTTAAACATAGACACTCAGACAATGGTTTCCATATTCATATATTCAGTCATGCAATACCTTCATTTTCAGGCCGGATAATTACGTAGGTTGCTGGTTGTTACTTCTGCCTGTAATAGATGCATTTACCACTTAATTATAATCTCCACTCCTGAGATAGTCAGTTATACCTTAAACTTTCTTTACATACTTTCAGGCTCGGGCAGAGAAATAAATAAATAAATCTTGAGATAGCGAGGCAATTAAATCTTGATCCGGAGATAATGCAATGAATTAAATGCACAGCTGTTCCCATGATCTATACACCAGTGTGCCATTATGAGTTCAGTGACACCTGTCTGCCGTCTGGTAACTGGAACATGCATTTTGACAAAGCATAAACTAATCTAAGGTGTTAACATGCAACTAAGCTGATAGACTGTACACAAAATGTAAATGTGCTAAGTGTGTCATGTTCATATGAGCATTTAATTATTTCCGCCTCCGGAACAAATCACCAAAAAAAAACAAAACACCCTTTGCATATTTAGAAGCTGTTAGCTTGAAATGTTAATAACTTTGGGTGCAGATGCAGAGACGTAGCTAGCATCTAGACGACTCCCATGTATCCATTCTGATGTGTCAGTCAGAATTAGACCAGCTGCTATGTAACATTTATGGAAGGTCATCAAGTATTTAAAAAAGGCATTTTAAATGTACAACTTTGGCAATTTAAATCCAAACTGTCTCTGTTTAGCAAACACTGTTTAGCTTAGTCGATCAAATAGCATGAGTTTCAACATATGGTGACAATAAATTAATTAAAAAAACCTAAATCTCATAGTTAGAGATCTTTCCACAACCAGGTAACATCAGCTGCTTTCAGAGTGGGAAAAGAAGAAGGCATCAGATCCTCAACTGGCACGCGTCTTCTACATGGGGCGCGATCACATCAGCGGCCAGCATAAACAACGCAGGGATTACTTTTCTCAAGCCGAGCCTCAGTGTGAGGTCCACCTAGAGGACAGCTCGCCGGAAAGTGGCCACAGCTCTGGACCATCTGTCCCTGTCTATCTCCACTTAACCCCCCCTGAGAAGAGGAGGGCGGGGATGAGGAGATGGATGAGGGACGTAATGGGATCTTGTCTTCAGCTGACAGCGGTGATGCCTCCGCTGCTGGAGGGAAGCTTCCACGGTCGCTGTGAGCAGACTTCCCGTTGTCTGAGTTGCTGCAGGGACGTTCGGCATTATCATGCCAGATGCCTCAAGGAGTTTACAAGCTTTGGATCACGGCAAAACCAGTATCCATTGTTCCCATTGTAGTCTGGGAGTTTGTTGATGCAGCATGGTCTGATCCCGAATGGTCTGTGAGGGTTTCTTAGGCCCTGAATGTCCTGAGCAGGACACAGAAAACTAACTCTGCCAATGAGATGCTCGACCATCTGAAGAAGGTTCTATAGAGCAGGGGTTCTCAAATATCCTAAAACAAGCGGCCTGCTTACCACTCCAACAGTATATTACAAATCACAGGCTAATATTGAGCTTTATGTGACTTTCTCTACATCGCTGGTTCACACATTAAATCAACAATACAAATACAACAAGGATTCTACAAGCATTTCATTCATATGTGATATATACGCTAAATGCTGATAGATTTTACACATCATATGAAACGTAGACTACATTTATTACTGAGTTTATGTCCGAGCGAACAGAGCCGCAACTTACTTCTGAAAATTAAGCTTTTTTTGACATCCAAACTTTTTTCATGAAAATTACGTTTTTTTTTGACATTCAAGCTTTTTTCAAGAAAATAGTTTTTTTTGACATTCAAGCTTTTTTCAAGAAAATTGTTTTTTTTTCACTGCCAAGCTTTTTTACAGGAAAAAAAAGTTTTTTTATTTTTATTTAAAGCTTTTTCCGTGAAAATTAAGTTTTTTGACATCCAAGCTTTTTTCAGGAAAATTAAGGTTTTTTTCACATCCAAGCTTTTTTCTTGAAAAAATGTAGTATTTTTTGACATTCAAGCTTTTTTCAAGAAATAAAATTTTTTTTTGACAATCAAGCTTTTTTCAAGAAATTTAAGTTTTTTTTGACAATCAAGCTTTTTTCATGAAAATTAAGTATTTTTTTAAATAATTTTTTTCCCATGAAAATGTATAATTTTTATAATTTTATCATCATATCATTTATCATCATTATCATAATTTATGACGTAAGATCGTAAAACAAACCCACGTAGCTACGTAGCTATGCTACATCTATGCTACACTTTGTACTAGTCATTTTTAAACTATTTGATAAACACTTTTAAACTTATAATATATTAATTTAAAATGTGACATTTTACCAATATACTCACGGACCTCTAGGGGTCACTCACGGACCACCAGTGGTCCGCGGACCACTCTTTGAGAAAGACTGCTCTTGAGGTTGATGAGGTAGGTTCATGCATTTGAAAGGAATTCAAAAGTCGTTGATGACCTTTCAACTCCAAGAACCTTTCAAGATGCTGCTATAGGGGACTTTATTGGTGCTATATAGAGGCAAAACCTGGGTTTAATTTCTAAAAGGTTCTGTCTGTGCCAGAGTAGTCCACTTGTTTGCTTTCTGGCCTCCACTCACGAAGATGAAGGGGGTGGAGGCCTGTGCTTAGCGACACTGCAAAGGCTGGAAGGAATGAGTGACCAAGCACTATAGCTGTGCCATGGCACATGCTGCATGTATTCTGAAAGACAGTAAACATGTGGTACGTCTCCTTTTTCTTTTCAACAATAAAGTCATAAATTCACTTGCATATCTTCTCTCAGTAGAGGACAGATGTGCTGAGTTGTGAGACAGCAGCAAAGTCCCAAAAGTCAAAGGAGCTTAGGGTGTAAATAAAGCTCAGCATGACAGTAGACAAAACATTGCCTACGGAGTTTCATCTCTGCTCTAAGATGCTCACATAACCCTGAGGACACGACTTCTTTTCCGTCACCCAGGGACCAACAAGACGGTGGCAGTCACACGGGTGAAACTTGAGAGTTTATCTGTGAACTTGTCAAAAGGTTGACAGTGAGTGCGTCATCTCTTGCCTGCTTTTTTCACTCCTGATGGTAGCAATATTTTGGTAGATTTAAAGATATACAAAAAAATAAATAATGCCTGTTTTGTCTCATCACCACAGAAACTCTGTATTTCGTGGAATGAAACACTTCTTGGCTAAAAGGAACTGACAAATGGAAAGTTAAGAGCAACATCTCCGAAACAAAAAGTAAGTGCTCCTCCATAGAAAGCTGGAAACATGTGTCCCTCTGGTATAACGATATCACAAAACTGTCCGCGGTGGTAAACATCATACAATTTGTGATGATAAAAACGTCTTTTTTCAAAATGTAAGGGTACAGGAAAGTCCACAAATGCAAGATGAGGAAATAATTAGCTCACTGATTGATTGTCTGAAATACTGGCACGTTAATAAGCTGATTTCTTTCAATAAATGACTGGTCACTTGGTTTGCTCATTGACCGACAATCCTCTCATTAACACCCAAGAGCCTGTTTCTAGACTTCCCCTTTAGTCAAGCCTCAAGCATTTCTTAGAGCCAGAAGTTGTATCTGAAAATAGAACAATACTTTTTCAGGCATTCTCATCCTTAATATATCTCAATCCCCTCATGCAGACCACAGATGTTTTTGAAGTTTTCATGACTTTTGCAATGTTTCTTTTGTTGTTTTCTTTTACAAACTCCTAAATACCCCTGAGCAGATGTGCCCATCTGTGGTTTGTTTCGTTTCGTAGAGGGGGAAACAGCTTGCTGAGGCTCAAGACATATACGCAGAACACACACAGCATGTTAACACAGATAAATTGAAAAGGTTGTGTAAGCTGTGAGAAAGACGCTTTAGATAACGACAACCCTTAAAACCACTGTCAATGGAAGTGCATCTACCTGTACAGTATGGTCTGCATGGACTGTAGGCATCGACTATCAATATGTCAGACACACCATGTGGGACATTTCCGTTATTGGTGAACGCCATAACAACTAAGGGAACAAGACTTATGACCTATAACTTTTAGTTGATGACAAATCTCTTAAAATAGAACCCTATATCTGTACCATATACGGGTTTGTTGTGTGTGGAGGAAAGTCTCTCCTTCTTGTATTCTCTTTTTTTTTTTCTGGTAAAAAACTGAAAACTGGATCATGTAGCGCCAAGTACAAATATAAACTTTCAGTTCTCGCTGGGGGCAATTCACTGGGTTTGAGAGTTTGTTCCCAGTGCACATGTTCATGCCTGCTGCAAGACCTCCTGAACTAATTAATTAGAAAACCCAAACTTGAACTCCTCCCAATGTTGTGAAGCTCAAGAAACTTGTGGAAATCTTCTGTGAAACTCTGTCACGTGAAGATTCTCTACCCCAATCTTCCCGACATATTGAGCGTTTCAGTGGCAAAAGTTGGATAAAGCCATATCATTTCTTATCCGTGTAAGACAAGTGTAAGGCAACAGAGTCCCTCCCTTAAACACTTAATGGATTCCAGGTCTGGGGGAAGTGTTTTTGAAGCCCCTGCGGCTCCGCAGATTTACACTGCGCAGTAGAATAACAAGCCTCGGTGAATGCTTGGCTGAGTTGGCAGGAGCAAGAGACAGGGGAATCATCTAAGAGGAAGAGAGCCCTGGGGTATTGAGGAGAAAGAGGCGAGCGAATACGCTTCCACTGCAAAACCAATTAGCAAATGACTCCCCGCACCCTGCTCTTGGAAGCTGAAAAGAGAGAACAGAGAGATAGAAAGGGAATGAGAAATGGTAACACAGCAACACTGTTTGTGTGTGTGCGTGTGTGTGTGTGTGTGTGTGTAGGTGGGCGGTGATAGACAGAATTTAAGTGTACTGTTCATGCTGTCTGGTATATGTATGCATGCGTTTGCCTCCTTTTTCAAGCCTCTATTACCCACAAGACACTGATACATGTGCCTGACATTTAAAATCAACCTGCTGCTCTCTGGTAAAAAGAAAACAAAGCATGCTCTTGTTTTGACAGTTGCACACCTTATTGGCTGGTACTTCAAATGTTGGCAAAGCATGAATTAATTTATTTGTGAAACAGGTGCATTTAGTGTCAGCGGACACAATCACCAGCTGGAAAATCAATGACAACTAGAATAGCATTCGGGGAGCACATCTCTGCCAAGGCCAACGGTGCATTCATGTGCTCCTCGGATGCTCCCATTTCCCAACTTCAGGGTGTTAATGTGGTATAAGTCGTAATGTGGAAGCTACATGGATATGTGGAGCACATTGATAGCTTTTTACGATGTTGAGGGACGTTCACGTGAACTTTCCCAGTAAGGAACTCCATTGTCAGCTTTTTCTAAGATCACATGGACGCACAACAAATGCCTTATCTCGCAGTGAAACATATAAGTGAAAGCTTTGACCTGCTGGCAGCGCTACATGAAAAGTCAGTGCATCCAGCAAATGGTTGTCAAGAGTCTAGACATTTCACTAAAAGCCCTAAATGTTAACATGCGGGTCGTGCTGGACTGAGCACTAAAGCCCTGAGGATTCATCCTCTGGGGACCATGAATGTCTCGACGAACTCTTGAGCCAATCTATCCAATAGATGTTGTTTCAATCTGGACCAAAGTGGTGGACTGACCAGCCCACCAACACTGGTAACTGGTAACAACTCCAGGTAATTTCACAACAGGTTATTAATGATGAATTGAAAAGACCCATCAGGCAGTGTAACTCTGCTGCGGTGAACTGAGCTGCTCTTGCCTGCTTTCAGAGCCATTCTGTCAAGTCAAACCGCCTCCGAGATGGATAACATGGCTGTGAAGGATTCCCTTTAAAATCAGATGACTGACAGGCACAGTGGCAATCAAAAATGGATGGGAAGGAGCCCTGAGTCTGTACCTCGTTGCATAACAGACGCTGTATCCTGCGAAGGTAGTTGGGGTATAGATAGGAGGTTCAGGCGGTAAGTGTTCCGACACATATCTACCACACACGTGCTTCCAGCATATGGTGCTGGACTCAGCTGTCTCTGGGCCTTTCCATAATTTACACAACAGGTACTATTATCCAAGCCATCTGATTGGTCAAAAATGTATTGCAGCCCTGCAGATAATTCCCAGAGCAGAGCTGTCCATGCTTTATTGATTACTACTCCAACTGTTGCGGCAACAAGGGAGCTAGTTAGCAGGCATTCTTGCTCTCTCCTATTCTTGTGTATGACTTTGAAGAAAAACACTCTTCAGGCAGTAAGTGATATACAAAACAGAAACATATTGGTCTTATCAGCAAAACACCTTTTGCTCATTAAACCCCATGTTACTACTCAAACCTTTTTTGCCTGTTAGCTTAGCAATGGTAAGCAACAAAGAAGCCTCACGTGTGCGGAATCTCTTAAATATCCCGACACGAATTTATAAAAAGTTGGTAATAACGTCAATCAGGACCAGGTTTTCCTGAAAGGTGAGGTGGATATTTGGCAGTGCCTTTCATGCAATGTGAACTCGCAATCTGTGTGAAATTAATGTCTGATTTACTAAGGCAGCAGCTACTGCAATTACGCAGTCAGCGTCTGGGACTGCCTACTAATCGTATTTTGTGAGTGAAGGAGAGCCTAATGCACGCTGTGGTAGAAGTTTCTCAAGGGTGGAGCTATTAACAAGCTCAAGAAAGAAAAGAAAATTCAGTGAAGCTGAAATATAGTAAGTATGTAGATAGTAAAGCATTTTACATGGCGGCAAATCAACTCCCCCACAAGGAAAAAAAACGAAAGAATCTGATGGAAAACGATATCGGGATATACTGAGAGAAAACGCTTGCTTATAGTAAAAGAAAAACAAGTTACAGACCACTGCAGGAGAAGAGAGATGAGTCATACAAAAGAAACTATGTCAACTAACAGTATGGCTGATGTTTCCCAAGGTATCTGCCAGTCTCATATCATATTCATTTTCACTGGACGCAGCATTTGTTCCCAAGAAACTTCTGTTTTTGGCACTAGTCTGGTCTCTTTTTTTTTTGCTTTCTTTCATTGACACTTCTATGGCTAATTACATGTTAGATGAGGTCCTCCCAAAGGCACTTCTTCAAGCTCTGAGCGTTTTCCACACAGAACTGACCCTGGCATGCTGCATGAATATTAATGAGACTCATGCAGAATCAGCCTCATTTATGGATCCCCTCCTATTACTTAAATGCAAAGAAAAGAAACGAGTAGCTTAACACTAAATCCACTTTTTTGAGTTGATAATTACATGAGTAACTTAATTACATTATCTAATGGTCCTAGTGCTATATTATAGTGGTCATTAAGAAATGTTATCCTTTTCCCAGAAAAAAATGCAGTAATTCTGTCCTCCGGGCCGCAGGAAAATATGTGTGAAATCTATGAAGCACCCCGGGACACTTTCTCCCCGAAGTACGAGGCGACGTCACATTCTCCCCACCCTTGACACACACTGCATTTAATTTTGGCTGAGTCGCGCAAGCAACACCTGAGTCGTTATCAGGTGTTAAAACAAGAGTTACATATGTAACTACGGTTCTATGAATTCTTTATGACTGTCATATGTGATAAAGCCAAGCCATTAAAACGTCTGAAAGCCGGCCAAATCGTGATTAGCGGCTGCACTCTGCTTCATGACGACAAACTGCTCCTTTACACAGCAGAGCAGGTGGGTTTAATACGAGGGGCCACTTTTACCACACAAGGTGACAGCATCGAGTCACATGGAGCTGCTCCTGCTATCAGCGGCGGTAGCTCTCAAAATTAACATCACTAGTAACAAACCCATTAAAGTAAATAAGGTTCACTGGATGAATTTCCCACTCGCTGTTCTTGCCAAGCACCACTTGATAATGTTTCTGAGAATGCAGCGTACTTGGATACACGCATGAAAGTCTATTAGGACTGAGCTGTTAGTTTTACTAATGAACAAATGTTCCTCGCCAGGAGTTGATAGGGGGTAGGTTAGCTGGCGAGGAAGTGGACGAGGGCTGCTGGTTAGACTCTAAACATTATACAGCAGAAGTGTTGTTAAATAATGGGAAACATGGCAGATCTCAAACCACCTGCAGGCATTACAGGCACACCATGCACAGTACAGTGCTGTGCAGGCAAAGTGTGGAAGAAACTAGGCCACAACTTATAGCTACTTATATCCGGATTGAAAATAGTGGGCCTGTATATTTAGGAGCACTTTAAAACACGGCCCGCGACTTACACCATTCAGTTGCATGAATCAGGTACTAATAAGGTATTTACTAGTTCATATTGGTACTTAAATGTAGAAGTGAAATGTAAGACTGTGAGGGACAAGGAAGTAACACTTGGGCAATTTGGAGGAAAAGAAATAGCAACGCTATATTCCACGTAATAATCCATTCTACATTACTTGACTGACTGAAATGACCTAATAACCAATGCTGCTGTATTTCTCTTAAGTGTACTAGAGCTATATTATCTGTAACAAGAAATTAAAGGACTGAAATGGCAAAGGTTTCTTTAGCTTAGACACAGTAGTGTCGCTTTACAATAGTCTGTCCACCGCCGACAATGTTGTCCTGCTTAGTTTATTTCTAATTATATTGTTATCTAGTGACTCTAAAATATCAAAATCAAATCAGCAGCATAAATGCTTCATGGGTTGGGCTCTAATGCCGCTGTTAACTGAGAATATTGCGGGTTATAATCACATATTGTTTCCCTCCTACCAACTTTACCACAACACGTGGTTGACCCAAATTCTAATCAGTTCATCCTCGAGTACAGGTGGACGTTCGTACCAATTTTGAAGAAATTTCCTCATGGCTTTCCAGACATATCGTCTAGACGACAATGGGACGTGAGGTCACAGTGACCTTGACCTCACGTTGTTCCCAAGATACTACATTTGCAGAAATGGGACGGACGGACAAACAGAAAACACGATGCCCAGTAAAACTTTGGGTTAATTGCCGGTTCCATTCTAGTTTAGTTTCGCTTAGAGACAGCGATGGAAATCACGACCACATAATACTTAACACAAGGCTCATATCAGACGGGCGTATTGACTTAAAGTCTTAAGCGAGGAACAATCTGTCGTCCATCAGCAGCTACTGTCGAGGTGCTTTCGAGTCGGGCACTTACCAGTCTGACGGCTCCTGAGGAGCAGCTGGGTGGCCGTCACTACGAGCCTGTGGTTGTTCTCCGCAGCTCCCAAGTGAGAATCTGTGCAAGTGAACGAGAGGAAAGCGGAGCGGTTGAGTAAAAACATCCTTTAGGAGGGGGTATTTTCAAATTGGGGAATGCAATTTTGCAAAACAATTTTGATTTGGATTCATTTGACTTGAAAAAAATTAATAAAATTCAAAAAAAGACATCATCAAAAATAACAGCATCACGGCACAGTGGGTAGTAAAAGTAGGTTAAGTTCCACAATAATAAATATGGAACGAAGCCATATCATTTTCCTTTGTCTGCTTTAAGCTTTGATAACATCATCTCGCTCTGACCTATATTCCGAGTTCATCCCAGCTGTGCTACATCATCTTTTCTTCCCCTCCCTGTGTTATTTTTCACATTTCTAATTCACCAGTTTGGGTTATTTGTGTGGAAAATGCAGCAAGCGAGAGACAAACGAGATGGGAAGAGAGAAAGAAACAGGAGCGGAAAGGGGTAAAGAGATAAGAGGGAGAGATTGTGAGCCAAGGAGGGAGACTTATGGGCTATTTTTAGTCTCCAGCTGTGTGAGTCATTCTGAAGCAGTGTTGAGAAGACCCACTGGCAGAAGTTAGTGGAGTGGGGATTGCAACACGTCGCCCGTGATTGCTTTGAAGATCGTCCCTCCTATAGACGAACATGTATTAAATATGTACAGCAGTCTAGCTGGTAATGGAGCAATGGCACTGGATTAGCATAAAGCTCCATGGAAAATGATTCTTAACTGAGCAAGCCTTGATCTCGTGTTCTGAAGTGTGTCGAGCGGGACACGATTTGCATCCGCATCCCTCCTGATCATTTGTTATGCCAAAAACAAGTATCTGATACATGTGAGGGCCGTAAAAGAAATATATCTATGTGTTGGTTTTAATGGACTTCTCCCTCTTTAAGATGCAAACACTGGTGTTGTTTAGTGTGCGATCCTTAGGCACCGAGGAGGAATTTACATCTTCAGGTTATGTGAAATCAGGACAGCCAGTAAAACATGTATAAAGTTCTGCGGATGCAATGGGAAACCTGAAATGCTCTCTGCACACGGGCGAAGGTCTCTTGGCAGATAAGAACTTGAAAAGAAAACTCAGAGGAGCAAAGTTTTTGCAGCCTGGGAGAAAAATGCTGTCGAGAGAAGCTGAACTGGAGGTAACAAACACAGGGCTTTTTAGCTTCTAGGTCAGAATTAGTTCCAACTTTCCACCACTGCAGTCTGAGGTACTGTTAAAATCACATTTTTCTGTTTCTGCTACCCCATGTCTCTGTAAACACCATTTCTCACTAGAACACAGGCGCAGAGTGCTGGTTGATTAATAACGAAAGAAATATGCTTCAAATGCCTGTCTTGCTGCTCTCGATAAGAATAGAGAACGTATAGCACTTGTTAAAAGTAGCTGGAAACAGTGTGCAGTAGGGAAACACTGGTACATAGATGATGCATTTTACATTAATGGAAACAGAAGTTGTTAAAAATCGACCTATTGTTGAAGCTTAAGGTCGTATATGGCAACTAAAGCTCCAGGAAAACTTGAAATTTGTATTTACTGGGTCCTGTGTCCGTCAACACCATTTTGGTCCAGATATTCATGGTGTCCAAATTTCAATTGGTCCAATACTTCCGCAAAAAAACCTACAAAACCAATTCCAATCAGTTTTAATTGGGAGTTGTGTTGAGTACTAATGTTAGCAAGCTAACGCTACACAAACAAACATACCGCTGATGCAATAACTGTACCTCACAATAGCCGCGAGCATGACTGCAGGCTCTCGCTCTAATGTCTTCACCTCATCTAATGTGTATTGGTGGCAATTTCAAAAATGTTGTCATGAAAAATGCCTTAAACACAAGCATGTGTGACACTTACTGTAAGCTGAGCAAAGGCCTTAACGTAAACTAAGGAACATTTTGTTTCCCCACAACAAATGATGATTGCGCGTGTTGCTGCTCTTCCCCTCCCCGTCCCTGGTTCTATTATTTCTGCTCTCTAAAGGAGAGGAACGACAGCTGCTAAAAGCCTTGGTGAGAAGCCAAATTGGCCTCAAACAGGTGAGATAATAAGAGCCGAAGTTGAGTGTCAAATTGAAAAGAATGAGTCACTCAGTTGCAGGTAAGCAGCCGGTATTAGGAACGATGTGCTGATGTTAAAATGAGTCTGAAACACATTTGAATAACTGTCTTTAACATACCGTACAGAATACCTGTCACTTTAGTGCATGTGGGTTTGATCAGTGGCGTGAGTCACCCAGTGCAGTGAATACAGTGGGTTCTTTTTTAAATTTGTTATGGAACAGACAGAATTTGCAGATTTGCTTAACCTTTAATTGCGTTATCTCCCGCAATTAAATCTTTAAAAGCTTTGCCGTGCTGAATGCCATTTCATTTGATATAAAAGCCGAGGACAGCCTCAGTGGTTTAGGACAGGTTGTATTCATTCTTTCTTTAAACAGCTGACATCACGTATTTTTATTTATTCCGACACGCTTATGTAATGGCAAATGACTTCATTGACACCGCGCTATAATATACAGTACCTTTGTTTTGCCATGCACAGTTAAATGTTTCCACATGTTGTGTAGTCCTGTTTTGCGTGCTGCCTTTCTGCAGCGGTGTAACTCTGTTCTGATCTCTATTCCCCGGTTTGATATGCAGGAATCATCGTTTCCTCCTGCAGAGGTTTTGGCAAACCATAAGACGCTATACACGGTGGGGATGATTAAGGTGCCGTTTGAAAGCTCAGCCCATTTGAACTCTGTTCCCCACCGTTCCTTTTCTGAATCATCATCTTATGAGCACGGCTAACGTTCCTTATCTCCCGTACACCTGCCCCCATTTCTGCTTGCTCCCCTCCACCGCCGCCACCTCTCTCTCTTTCTCTCTCTCTTCATTTTTCTGTACAGCCCCAGATTATATTTCAAGGGAAGATGAGGTAATTGTGTTTCTAACCCCATTGAAGTTAAAACTGCACAAGGGAGGAGGCAATCTCTTCGAAAAAGGTGATTTGTGCCAGAGCGGATGATCAAGTCTGTGGAGTGGGTGGTTGGTTGAGAGAGGGAGGGGGGGGGGCTTGCACTCGAAAATGATGCAAAAGCCTCCTGTTGAGGTAAATCCATAAATAAAGGGGATGTTTATGTTTGATCTTAAAAAAGGTTTCAAAGACGAAGCATCAGCATCATTAGGTGATGCCACTAACACGCCATACTACTTTTATTTTTCGGGCGAAACTCAAGTTCCAGAATGAACTGAAACACTTTTCTTTTTATCAGGGGTGGTAATGTGCTGCGCGCTGAAGGAGTACAGTAGGAATCACACTCTGTGTTCAACTGAATTCAGCAGCAACCGAAAGACCTTTACGCAAACTAATTCTATCCAATGGACTCCGACGACTCCCATCAAACGTCGCAGGAAAGGGGGACTCCACTGGAAATGAGACGTTAAAAGCCACTTCAGTCCGATGAAGCTAAAAATAGCGCAGAGGAACTGTATTTGTCTGGCTCCATAGCTGTGGTTCCAAACCTTCTTTGTCTGATATACTCGGACAGCCCTGTCAGATGGGCTCAAGTGGCCTGGGAGAGGTAGGCGACTGCACCATTCACATGCATTCTTATGAATGGATTACAGGCTGGATGTTATTCAACACTCTCACTCATAGCAAAGTGGATTTTGTTACAATATGTTTCTTTTATATAACTGACATTGTAGGCTACAGCCACGTATCCATTATTTATAGCAGACTGTTTCAAATACCCATCCAAGTAATGCTTTAATTCAAGCTAACTATTTCAATTATTCGTCTATTCTTTCATTTCGTTAGTTTCCTATTTCAACTGTCTAACAATGGATTCATGGCTCGTAACTTTTAGAAATTTCAACTGTGTATTCATAACTTTTAGCTAACTGTGTCACCTGTTCGCCATTACTTTAAGTGACTTTTTTCAACTTTTCATCCATTACCGTGACAATTTATAAGGATTTATCCACATTCTCATGCTCTCTCAATGTGTTACAACTCACATTGTAAATGTTATCAAGATTCCTCAAATTTAAATTTTTTTTTCCTATTTAACACAAATATGTGGATGTATTTATAAATTTTTTTAAAAATAAATAAATATATATTTCTAGATGTTTGAATTGGCTGGCCTTCAGACGCCCCCTAACAGCTGTTACTGTGGCTTACTCGTGGATATCACCAGGAGGGAGTTCGGACAACATTACAGTATTGAATCAAAGTAGATCTAATGTGGCTTCATCAACAGAAAAATACACTTTAAAGTCAAAGGTAATGTTCTTGTATCGATCCCCCGACTAGTGCTTTTCAACCACCGTCTCGCTAAGCCTCTTGAGGTATTTATCCCGCGATCAATTCAAAGACCTTGACTACACACCGGTGACCTTATGTGACCTCTAAAACCAATTAGTTTTACCAGCGTGTCACATTACAAGAGGGAATATGTTCTTACAAAAACCTACATTTCTGTAAAAAAAGCTGCATTAAATCCCGTTTGACTCAATGTTGTAAAACAATAAAACATGAAAACTTCCAAACGGGGAACAAAAGAAGACTATACTACTAGAGGGTTAAAAAAAAAAAAAAAAAAATGAACGGATGTGTTCCCTGTTTTACATCAGGTAGCAGAGATTTTAGTCATAAGTGCAAAAAATGTACCATGACTACCACTCTCGGCCAGATTACTCAGACTCCCCCACTTCACTTAGACCTGAACATGAATAATTCACAAAGTCATTAACCTAAGCAATTTGCCCATAGCCCTATCCTCCAGCCGATGCAAAAAAGGCTCTATTTGTGGAGCTCTAACCCAGAATATGTCTAATTAAATTTCAGAGGTTTCACAGTTTTCTCTGGGGCAGCGGCGGCCTGCCATGATGATGATGAAGATGACAACAAGGATTTGTTATATAATCCAGTGATGGGATTGTCCTTTTGGGGACGTTACAAACAGACTACGCCTGCGGGCCTGCTATGTCATAATATCTGTGGGTTTAATAAAACCAAATAAACCCAACAAAAATATTAATCTTGTCTTTGAAGTTTTATTCCAGTGCTGGTGAGGAGTGTTTGAATTGTCGAAACATATCAATACGAGGCCTTAACTTAAACAATGATGTATCATCTGAAAGCAAACCCTAACCTCAATATTCATGTACATTTGTAAAATATTACACTATTTAAATTGCATGGCATCACTCATCCGCGAGCTTCAAGGCATATGCCATTATACAAACTATACATGACATTTGCTCTCAAAGTTTTTTCCGTCATAATCAAGTCAAAAAGCTCACAAACAAATATCATGCACTCTACGAAGGGAGGAATCTGGAAGAACATGTGCATCGAATATGAATGTTTCATGACTGATAATCTTGGTACTGCCCTGCCCTTTTGCGTAAAAAATGCACGCACAAAATATTGATGAATGTTCCTCCCCTACTGACAGAAATGACACGCAATAAATCAGGAAATGTCGGAAACAGATAAGAATCGATATGTCAAGTCTGAAATTATACTTTACCCAGCCCTGACATATACTTAATGTGCAGATTTGAGATAATATCCGAGGATGCTTGTGAAGCTTCAGTGAAGTAATGAATACATATGAGATGGGGGGGGTCACACTAAACCCCTTCCCTTATCAAAACACTGTGACGTGGTTTCAGACTAATGTATCATATTTCACACACAAACACACGCTGGGCAAGCTGACTCGTGTCACGCGACACAGGACCGAGAGCCCCAGTGCAGCTGCTTCCATTTCCACCACCGTCTGTAACTTTTTGCCATCTGTGCATATCCATCTTATCCAAACGAGAGGGTCAATATCTTTTTTTCCTTTTTTGCGCCGATACAGACATACGTCAGTGTCATGTTTTGCAGAGCTTAGCACAAAGGCTGTAAGCAGAAAGGGGAGTAAAGGAAACTGCTAGCCTAGCTCATCCAGGAGTTTCACAAATGTCAATCGGCAGCATTTTACATGTTTAACTGCTTGCTTTGAACACATCTTGGATGGATGAGATTGAACTGGCCATTTCATGTCAAGTTTCTTCAGTTCAAATTATGCAACGTTCTTGATACTGTTCACTTAAATCCACCAAAGAGTGTGGGGCAGATTATTAAATGATTTCATTGAAGCTGTCCACCAAGACATCTCCAGCACTGTGACGTGGCTTGAACTGGACACGGAGATCATCTTTTCTGCGATTAATAAACAAAGAATGGAGGTTTGAAGTCACATTTTTCTTTACTTACATTTCTACTGTTCATGCTAATGTACCGCAGGCTTCACACTGACTTCATCTGGCTTCCTCTGACACAGACATTGCACTGTCTGCTTAACATGCTATAGATCGTACTCCTCAGATACAGCAAAGGATGTCTGACAAAGCCGTTCTGCACACACACACACACACACACACACACGGACGATGCCAGACGTTTGAACTCTGGTATATCCTTTGACGCACTCAAAGCGGATTACAAAACTACAGCCAGGTGTCTGGTGTGAACTTTACCTGCAGTTTTGCGCAGCGTAAACCTCTGTAGGCAGTGCTCGTAAAAGGACAGGGATAGAGAGAGTGGAAACGGTGAGAATTATGTAAAAGTTATTTAAACTGCCTGATCAAAAGCTATTCGGGGCTAATCTCGAAACACTCGTGGCCTCAAACCCAGACAGGAGGCACTTAGTGAGACTGCTGGGGAGGTGAAAATTACTCACACTTTCTCTCTCCAGATTTGTTACAGCTGCTCTCGGGGGTTTGAACCGCTGACCTTGTGGACACAACTGTGCTTATCCAATTTTTAAGGGAGTAAAGTATAAGTGTACAAACTGAACTTGTCAGAAAATACTTTAAAACGTTGCAGTCCTATAGTAAGTCACTCCAAATGTCCTTCATCAGGATCTATAGACGGATTCAAAACATCCAGATGCGTAATGCAGACATCAACCTCAGTGTATTGAGTGTGATTGAATGATTTAAATAGACAAAAGGAAAAGCAACCTACACCTAATCTACACCTTTCCTCATGTTGCCCATGATTTAAGCATGAACATCTTCTCAGAAAGTGTCACTGAATATGGAACACAATATCCTTTGTCTTTGTTTAGCACCTTTTCAACTCTTTGTGTACTTTTTTATTTTACATTTATTTTTGCAATGAAGCCTCAGGTCTTATGACAACAGCCGGTTCGGCCAACACACAGGTGCAAACGCAGCAGCAACACCTTTATGATCTGTAACGCTACTTAAGAGGATATTAGAAAACGTTGCTGCATTGACCTGCTAAAGAAGTCATGGTAGACGAACACAGGGAAGGACTTGTATTGTCAGTCGGACCCGACTCCAGTGTGTTCCGCACACGTGAGAAACATAAATCCAATTTATAATGTTGATTCAAAAAACACGCGACCTTTAGCTCGCCGAGAGTCTCTGCGAACACAAATGACATCGCTCCGGCGCTGCTGATGCTGTTCTTTGCTTCGCAGGAGGCTGCGCGCCGTTGATGTTTCAATTTGTGCTGTCCCAGAAATGTCAGGTTAATTTTTTCCAGAGTGATGGAATTGTTGAAATGCTGGTGTGGTCGTAAAAGCATCCTCCATCTCTCACCGTGCCTTTCTCTCTCCGCCCCATATGAGTTTCTCTCCATTTCTCATCCATGCTTTTACCCGTATTACCTTAACACTGCCACGGCTATTGGTTTTCAATTATGATACAACTTTTTTGTATTGTAGGAACCCATAAAAAAAAAAATAAAATTTTTTTGTGCTGACCAAAGTAGAAACACAATAGCAAAACAGAAGGTAACATATATTTTAAAGAAGGAAGACCATCCACACTTAGATGGATTGATAGTTTATTGGTTTGTTGTAATGCTGCCAGTTACTTAAGGGGATTTATTGCTCAATGCTATTAAGCAGGAGTCCTGAGAGTTTCCAGGGAAAACCTGACAGGAGGAGACCCTTAAAAAAGAGCCTCTTCATCCCATTAATTTAATAGAAGACGTACATTATAATCTATATATGATTAAAGGACAATGCCCAATGTAGACCAGAGCTTTTATTTTGAAAATCTCCTTTGATGAGGAACTTGATTGGTAAAAAAAAAAGAAAAGATCTCCTCCAGACATGTTTTAAGATATGATTGATAGGTTTTTTCCATTACATAGGAGCATGTTAAAATCATGCATACTAACTTTAACGTGGGTGTGGAGAAACTTTCCCCCTGGAGCAGATTATTGAATGAACATGCATCATTCTACCCAGCTGCAGCAATAATAAGCAGAGCACATTTTCTGGAGTGGAGGTGGACTTTAATTATGTGTTTAGCGTCACTGTTGATCATGACTGGAAATGGTGTGTAGGCTGTGAAGAAGTTATTTTATTAAACAGCATGGGTCCCCATTACCAAGGCAGCCATGTTCACCTGCCATGTTTGGAACGGCTTAGTCATCACGGATGAAACAGAGTTTTGCAGCCATTAGCTGAAGAACATGCAAGTTTTGGGTCAGAGCAACATAAAAGAAGAAAAAGTATTTAATCCTTTCTGTGGTGCATGAAACTAGCCAGTGAGTGACAAATAGGAACAACAAGAACGTCTGAATTAAGCCAGCCTAAAATGATTGGAGACAAAAGAAAAAACACATTAAGTCTGGTAGAAAAAGAATTTTAGGCTCTGAAAACTGAGATAAGGGTTAGGTATTACCGCATCCTGTAAATCCTCAGGACGAAATAATGCATTGTTGTCCTTATCAGTGTCAGCGGGGAAGAAAAACAAATAATCAGGAATGTGGGTGGTGACATTTGATTGTAAGACTAGATCATGTTACTGTAGCTGTTAAGAACATGATGCACCTGCTGAAAAACCACACAGTCGAGTGAAACCTCACTTTAACCAGCATCAGTATGCAGCAGGCGGGCGCTGGAGTGGAGCAGATTAGCTGCTACAAAGTGCCCAACTGTGACTGCACTGGGCCGCTAAGAGGAGCGGACGCATTCTCCACCTCTCCTGCAGGCCGCCATTGCAAGTAATGAATTCCATTTTCTAGTTGTGCATTACTGAAACCCCTACCAAGGTAGAGGTCGATTTTCTGTCATTTTAGAGACCATTATCATATTCCTTACAAAAGCTAAGACTTTTACTGCATTGAAAAGTTCTTTTATTAAGATAACAGACATTTGTGATATTCTGTGTAAGTTCACCGTGCTTTGGATTTCCATTTCAATTCAACTGATAACGAGGACGCCTTCAACCATGTCCCCTTCATAGCGGACATCGAGTCTCAAACTCAGATGTTTTAGTCTTCGAAGAATCACTAAAGCACTTTCTACGAGCAAAAGTGAATCAAATATTCACTTGCAGAAACCAAGGTTATCATGTTAGCACAACAAGGACATCAGTGCCACATGTTGGTAAAGGAACTAACGGCACCAGCGGTTTGGCCTTTGGGCTCCATCTACAGACAAGGAAAGTAATCACTTGTGTTTATTTGACTATTTTCTCAATGAGTGTTTTCAGCTGGATTTCCAACCGTTTTTAGTCTAAATTGTTTTACGGAGAACCAAAGTCCCTATGACACATTCGGGGTCAGCCTCCGTACCACTAGCTTCTGTACTGTAACTAAATTAAGTCTCGTATTCAGCATTTCATTCACAGGTCTTTCTGTAAACATAAAGCATGTTCCTGAGGTTTATTGTCTATACTGTAGGACAAATTTGCACCTAACTCAAAACTTGCGATCGGAAGTTGAACCGTCCGCGATTCAAACATTGTTTCATTTGTGAGCATAGAAAAAACTACAACTACCATGAAACTTGAAAGCTTGAAAGCTTGTCAGTGCAGTCGCTTTAACTCGCTTTCATCCGCACCCAAAATATTCACCAATGCTTGTTTTTCCAGCTTTTCAGCGCCTTTAGTAACAGAAATATTGAATAAACGGCTATATCAGATTTTAAAATGTGTGAGTGTACGCTATGTTCCAAGGGCGCAAGTGTAATTATTTACACTAATACAAATGTCCATGGTATTTTGAAAGCTTTCCTTGTTAGCTTGAGTGACCTACAAGCTAGTTTCATCAGGTGCTTTACATCTAAAAAAATAAATAAATAAAAAATGTCCTCCTGTTTATCTGAAGCCAGTCCCTTAAGCCAACAGACAAATGTTATCAGCATCCTATTAACATGCCTAATGTGTCTGTTATCCGTAACTTATTAATATGCTAAATATATCTGCATGCTATGACAGAGACAAAGCTCTGCGGGCAATGTAGCTCATTATATCTGACTGCGACACGGTGCACTCTTGAATACCTCTCTAATGTTTGCTCATCAAGCTGACCTGCAGGGCATGCTGCTGTTAGGAAGCTCTTAGATCCACAGTGAGATACACAGTGGGACAAACTGTTGTCCCCATTGGTGCTATTAAGTCCCCTTTGAAAGGACGCTGCGGTAGGCTTTATGGTGGCGTTATCTGCAGTACGCATTAATGAACAGATGCACGGTCTCTGAAAACAGGCGTTTATACTTGTAATTAGCGCAAATATGCTTCTATTTCTTCCATTTTACATTTTAGCCTTGGTTTGTTCCACCACATCTTGAGAAAACCACTCAATATCAGGTTGCTTTGGTTTTTGTCAGTGTTTTGGTGCAACAGGCAGCGCAGAATAGACTTGTGAAAGGTTGTATTTGGGGACAGCTGTTGTCGGTCTTTACAATGGGGGATCGGTACGTTAGGGACAATTAGCTGAAAGTAGCTAAACACTCCTTTAAGAAAACCTTCTTAAAGCCACTGTAATTCGCCCCTTGAACTTCTGTGAATGGTGAAACTCTTCAAGCAAGTGTACATTTCACACAATAAAGCCGGTTGAGATTTCTTGCGCATTTCTTTTAACCAAAAACACAGATTACTGCTGTTTGTCAACCAGCAAAATAACAGTGTCTGCAACCAACCTAAGCCTTTGTCTAACATTGGAAGAGCACTCGACACACATGCTGTTGTCATAAGACCTGAGGATATGGCGAAGACATGGCTCTGTGTGTCTTGTGCATGAGGAAAGGGGTTCAGTAGATGGCTGGGAAATAAACATTTTATTCCCTTTATTATTATATATAACGTATATATGCAATTTTTGTACATTGTTCATGGCCCCCGGAGGATGAATCCCAATGGCATCCCCTCACTTTTCCTCTAGCGCCACAACCACGTTGACATCTTTGCTTCATTAAAAAGTCTCGACAGCTATTGGGTTGTACAGACATTCATATCCGCAACAAAATACATTTGAATAATTTTGCCGTTTCCTCCACTGCAGACCCTTAAAAAGGTTTAACAGTTCTGCACGTCTAATGTAGGAAGTCACTTCACCAATTGCTTCCCGAATGTCCAACAGTGGCATTAATATAGAATAAAATTGTTCCAAAATCATTGTGCTCATCTAGTGCTCCCATCTCCGACTTCTGCCAAACCATTCCTTTTAACTTCAAAATGGATGAAAAGTGAGTAATCTTAAATCTTCTCTTGGGGATGTTGCAATACATTAGCAAGCAAGCGGAAATGGAGAAGGCTCCACAGTTGTGCTTGCTATGTGAAGTGCTTTTTACCAGCTATCAAATCAAAGGCATTGTAGTCGTCGTGTCTAATTTTCTGCTTCGCTAATCAGATGTTTGAAAAAAAAAAGGAAAGCCGATCTTGTATTGCAACAATTCTTGGATTAGCTTTTGTGCAGTGCTAGGTATATAGCTAGGTATATAGGAGGCACTTAGCAAAGGCATGCCTCATTTCTTCCCCGTGATATATCACACAAGCAGATGCAGAGTAATCACAACATTTTATTTTTCGGGCCTCACAATTGATCGTTTAAAGAAAACCAAATGCATGTGTACACAGGATTTACACATACTTACAGCCATGATTCATTTACTGCTCGGTAATAGTCGGAAATTCCATAAATAAAAAAAAAAATGCAATTATAAAAGGTTTAGCAAAGGCACATCTGCGGTGCAGCTGAGCGTGACAGCTTACATTGGTAATCCTTAGGCAGACTGACTTGCTTGTAGTCATGTTGACTTGTGATACGGAATCAGGGCGACAGAAACAAAAGAGAAGGAGAGAGAACCAAGGGCGAGACTGTTGAGACACAGCAATCATTACCAATGCCAGCTTTGTTTCCGAAATCATAGTTCAAATTAAGAAATATACAATCCAATAAGTGCTGCTTTGTAACCCTCCATCTGCAGGGTGAATAGAATCAAGTCCAATACAAACCACTGGAGTTGACAAGAAACGTTATTTTGCCCATGGGCACAATGGAAAATCTAGAATCAATGTCCATTCTTTCCCTTTTTATCTCCCGCCTCTCCTGGGTCGTTGCCATGATATTGCCTGACTTTACAAAAAAAAAAAAAAAAAAAAAAAATGTTGAGACAAACATGCCGACAAAAAGTGCTACGGCGTGATTTCGCTGATAAAACTGTCTTCTCTCTCAGCTTTCACTGATACAGTGTGACGCTCGGACACCTGGGAGCTGCCCACCGCAGCAGATTTGTACAGTAGGAAACTGAGATAATGAAGCGTTGGTGGGTTTTATGCCTTACTAAAATCATTTCAGCAGAAGAGAGCAAGTGATACATCCATCATGTATATACATATATCCTCCTTCTATATAAGACAAATGAAAAAAAGAAAACTGACACCGTTCCATAGGTTTCCATACCAATTAAACGGCAGAAAAAGACAGAGCTGCGTGTGGCATACAGACAGACGAACACACGGCACAACATCTAATTTAATCGGATCAAATGAAATGGAGCCATTGTGACGTCACACACCCATTCCCGCAAACATAGGCGCCCCAATTCACGAGGATACAGACAGCATCTCTGCTCACATCAAACGGCTACCGCAGCATCAGATCAAAAGAAGATCATGTAACACAAAGGCCTATACTGCTCTATTTATAGGCCGAGATGTCTCTGGCGTGAAGGCCGGAAATGTATTTGCTTTAGTTGGTTTTGACGGCAGCATGGTTAAATCTAACTTATTCGTATTTGTGTAAAAAAAAGAAAATGCTCCCGTTAACTGGATCAGTTGGTACCTGTCGACTGTTCAATCGCCGTCCGAAAAAGACAGACGCTTTTGTAAAGGCACTGATAAGACGCCGAGCTAGCACACGCACGTTTATACATCTGTCTATTTATTTATATCATGACCGCGGTTTTAAAAGCTTCAAATGGGCTCAGCAGTCCCTCGTGACGCCGCTCAGATACCGTTACAATTAATCCAAGTTAAATGATGCTTCAAGAGATCACTCTCCCACCCGGAAAAAAAAAAAAAAAAGCTTTTAAGGAACATTTGAACCTCAAGCGCACAAGGACGAAGTGAGAAGGAATCTCCCCTTCGCTTTAAAATGGAATCACTTTTGCAGCACAGATTCCTGTTGGCTTGTGTTCAAAGAGACTGAACTACTTCAGACTCCAAACAGTCCCTGGAGTGGAAATGCAGTTTTCTTGCCACACTCTGCCATCTCTTTTCCTTTTCCACTTTATCTGTGACTCTCTCTCTCTCTCCTGACTTACTTTTTCTCACTTTTACTCTCTTTTGATTGTGCTGCACTGTCGAGACTTGTTGTCATGTTAACACAATTTCAAAAGCCAGAGAATAATATGATACTGCAGAGAAGTCACACTCGGAATTTCCTTTGCATTCGCCAATAGAAATTTTAGTTTTTCGGGTTGCATCTCGTAACTCTTCAGAGAAACACGTTTGTTTCCGCTGCGTTTCAATTGAAAAACGTTTGATCTTCAAACACGAAGTCACACTGTAGAAGTTTCAACTCTACTTTGTTCTTCAAGAAACCTGCTTCTATTTGGCGCATATGGAGACACATTTATAAAAAACTGCAAAAAATGCTAATTGGCAGTAATTATGAGAGATCCAGTTATTTTTCGAGAGGCACAGATCAAGGTCAAGCTTCAAGATGGAGTCAGCAGATTGCTGAAGGAGTTGCACATGACTTGACATTTTGGACAGTGCGGTTCTCTTAGCTCTAACAACCTTCTGTGGGAAGCGCGGTGTTGCATCTTGCAGACGGCCCTCTGAATTATTTCTAGTTTTAAGGCTTTTAGTATTTCAGTTTATTGTGCTTATGTAGTGCATATTTTTAAATGAATTAATGCATAATTAAATGGCCTGAAAGTGATCATTATTATCAAATTATACACATAGAGTAAAAGTGAAAATGTGTTGCCCTATAGGAGGGTTATTAAAGGTTTAATCTGAACCTGGTTCCACGTAGAAAATTTGTTTTCACTCAACTACGGGAGCAGATCTTAGATTGACGCCGACAACAAGTTTAAGTTAATATCCTGACTTGCAAACAAGGGGATCAATTCTTGTTTCAAGTGTTAAGCATATCCAAAAAGGTTGCACATGTCAGATGCTGAAGGAAGTAAATCTGGCTTCCAATGTAAGTTGACATTTCCATTTGAAGTTACCCTGTGGAGTGGGCCTATTTCACAGTATGGGGCAATGTTTTTATAAGCCGGCCCCCACTTTGTTTGTATCAGGTTTGTGAGCACACGGACGCCTCGATACACGTTGCTGCTGGGGTTTAATGATATTCCACTGAGTGACAGTTGCCGCTGGTAACATGCAAATACATGCAACGTAATGGGCCCGCAAAGCCAGTGAAGCAGAAAACTGTAAACTAGTAAACATGGATTTGTCTTAAATCGCAAAAAAAAAAAAAAGACAAGTCATTTAACACGTCTGCTAGGACTCAAGGACACACACAATCAATTTTAGAGAGTAACGATGAATGTACACACAACTTTGTTTGTTTACGAGAAGGCTCCACGGGGCACCTTGAAATCTAAAGGTAAAGTTGTTGCTTTCATTATCTGTTCATTTGCAACGCAGCGGTGTGAACAGGTTGCAGTCGAAGACAGAAAGGCCTCTGAAACATCTGTTTGTTATTGTTCGGATGCAGCAAAGCTTAATCAACAGTCCCTTTTTTTTTTTTTCCGCGAGGGTCACTCAGTGTGAACTTGTGTCGATCCCTCGCTGAGGAACAGAAGAACGAACTTCTTCGACGTGACAAATTTCATCACTAGGGGGCCCCCTGGAGGGAGGACATCAAAGGAAGACAATGTGCTAATGTGGAACCGAATGCAGCCCCGGACTGCAGTTGGTGGTTTGAGAGTGGAGATAAGCAGTGGGAGTGTATGCGAGCATACGAAAAGAAGAAGAGCTGTACACAAGGCCCTTGGAATGAAGGACATACCAACAAGAGGAAGTGCGATGGTAAAAGTTGTGCTGAAGACTTGTAATGAGAGCGGGAGAGGTTTTTAATCCGGTGACCTTCAATTTCATCCTCAGGAGCCAAACTACTGTTGATTATTCTATCCTACCACCTAATTAATTACCGTTAATGGCATTCACATTGATTCTTAGATGTATATCAGTCCATGGATAGATGATGAGACTTAAATTTAACTGAGCTCCGGATGACAGGGAAATGGATTCAGCAAAGCAAGAAATTGGCAGTATTTTTGTGAAATATTGTAGGTTGTGTGAGGATAAACACAGATACCTGTTGGGGTAATACTGCGTATATATACATATACTAGAAATGGCTGCTTTAAAAGAAGATAATTAAAAATACCGCAGTGCTTAAAAACCATAGGGTCAACAATATCCACAGGCTGTGAAATACAGCAGCATAATAAAAGATTTGGCAACAGCTGCCTTCTTGAATTAACAAAAATAGTAAGAAAAGGAGAAATCTGGGGGACATAATCAAAAAACATAAATATTTTTCATCTCAAAGTTTCCCTTCAGTGCATCTTTTTTCAGGAGCCATTTCCAATCCTCAGTCATTACAGCAGCTTTCATTAAGACAGCATTTCTGCCGTCAAAACACACTCTGGTAATCCCGGTGATCTCTCTTTTGTGGTGTGTCTCAGTGCTACCGCTTCATCTGTGTGGCGTTGTAGCCTCATTTTAGATTCCCTAAATTGCAGATGGCACTTTTAGTTTTGCGCTTCATTGAAGGACTCACTGATGTTGCTGTTTGCCTTAACAGATTCGCCAATGTTGAGCCCACTAAAGCTTTTGTAGGAATCAAAATCTAAACAAATAAAGAGCAAAGAAAAAAGTACTGGATTGAACTGCAAACTTGTAGCTTTAAGTAGTTTGCCTAAGGATACGTGGATGTACCAAGTTTCTGTTGTGATTCATGTGCTTGTTAAGGGTAAAATTAAGACAGTCATATTTCGACAGGTTGGTTAGAGGAG
Source organism: Bovichtus diacanthus (assembly GCA_943590825.1). NCBI lineage: Eukaryota > Metazoa > Chordata > Actinopteri > Perciformes > Bovichtidae > Bovichtus > Bovichtus diacanthus. Next base: position 6,329,636 of record CALSBV010012184.1, on the reverse strand, counting down.
AGGTGGTGGTTGCTGCTCATCAGAGTCTCAGATTGAAATGGATCGGTGTGGACCTACTCATCAATGGAAACCCCGCTGCGGCACAGCGGGCTAGCTGTTGCTCATCTCACCCTCAGATCATGAGCTGAAGACTTGAATGGGGATTACTACTACTGTTATCAAGTTCAGAGATGGGAGGTTGAGATTTTAGGGTTCGGTATTATACGGTCGGGGATGGAGATGCAGTTACGATTCGATCGGCGGATCAATTAGTTGTCATAGTCTTATGTAAACCTCGTCTTGGTACACACGTTCATTAATCATTAGGATGTTGCTTTGGCAGCTGCCGACTCCCGACATTCGTGTTCCCTGCCTCAGCATGAGATGGACATTTTAGATTTTTACTGGAATGTGTCTAAACTATTAGATGGGTTGACATGACATTTGGTACTCATGTTCCCCTCAGGAGGAAAAAAAAGTTTGGTGATGATGATGAAAATTTGACTTAAACCAACCTCGGACGTACTTTGTATTTAGTGCTAATTAGCAAATGTTAGCACCCCGATACACTAAACTAATATAGTGAACCTTGTTAACATACCTATGTTAGCATTGTCATAACGAGCATGTTAGCATGTAGCTCAAAGCTCATAGAGCTGCTGGCATGGCTGTTGTTTTGTTTCTATCTTGAAACAATTTAATTCCATGTGTTGTTGTACTGTGAATAAAATATCCTTAGCTGACCTTGGTCGGTTTGGAAGTAAACAGACCATGAGAATATTCTGCCCTCTATAAACCAATGTAGTTTTATTCACCCTCTTCAAAGGCTTTGCGAAAAAAAAACATGCAGTGAGACAATTATTCCCAAATTACACAAACCATCATTCATCTAACTCTGTCATTAGTTTTTGTTTCTTTTTACCAACATCATTTTAGTGTGTGTGTGTGTAAAGAGCTGTTTATATGTGCTGTTATTTTTGCCAGAATAAAAAAGCAAAGGCAGAAACTAGAAAACTTCCAAAAAACTACACACTATAATAATTCTGAGACTGACAATCATTTTTTTTTTTAATATCTCCAAAATGAAGAGGAGTGTGTTATTTTTGTCAGCCAGGAGCTATCTAATATCCCAAAACTAATATCATTTGTTTCTTTTCCAGTCCTCTCATGAGGAAATATTCTCCTTTGAAGGGATATTTGACACTGGATGTAAAGTGGGAATTCATTACGAAGGTAATATTCACCAACTGGAAGTCGTGCGACGGCTGCAGCTGCTGGTTCCAGTGCCTCATGTGTGTTGTGTGTCCTAATTGAGACTCACAGCCTTCAGTTTTGAAGTAATGTGACTGCTCTGAGCGCAAAACACAGCTGACAGTCACTGAGATAATTGCACCAATGATCCTATTGTACTGCTGCATATTAGCGCTGAGTGCTGATAGACTTACATATAAAGCTAATTTGCTTCAACAGGCTCCCCGCAGGCTTTCCTCCCATTTAACACTCCTGTGTGGACCTTTCCGTGTGTGTCTATAAGCGTATGCAGGCACTGTGTCTCCTTATGTTTGTGCCTGTCTGATTGCAGGTTCACTTCTATTTCCTTCCTAGCATGCAGTAATTACATTTTTATATCACACTTTAAAAGGACAAAGATCACAAAGTAAGTCCCTTCCAGGTATAGAAGATAACTGCAGAATCCTGACCTGAGGGCAGTTGCTTCAGAGCAGTAGAGAGAATCTAGATTAGACGGGGGGAGTAGTAAACAAGCACTGCTTAAGAATGATGCACAACCCCTGAGCTACACCGGCAGAGCTGCTCCGTGCAATACTGTGGTTGTACTGGGCAGCTCCCAGAGGGGAGCCCGTGTTTGTCCTCTGCAACTGCACGCCAAAGCTGTTGTAGCAAATACATGTTTTCCCAGTCATGTGTCCTGGTTAAATAAAGATTACATTTATCTAATAAGGATTATGCAGTAATGACCTGAATAGACAGCTCATCCTAGATTATGGTGCATATGGTACATATTTGTATTCAGTGGGTTGCAGAGTGTGTGCAGTGATACGCAGTATTTACTGTATGGTCTGAAAAGGGTAATCTTTGCTTAACCTAGAGGTTCTTTTTCTACCTGAGATTCATTGGTATTAGAAGAAAGTTCACACTTGCATGCAGAAATGTAAATCTACTCAATATATTCATGTCCACATGGCCCTCCAAGGGAAGGGTCAACTCTGGCACGGCACCCGCGGGTTAAATGCTTCACTTCAAGTGCACATCAGCAGCCTGCACTCCAAACCTGAGGCTCTCCAGCTCCAGCTGAGGGCCTATCATTGGTGTTTATGTATCAAACAACTGACCTTTTCAGCATGATTCAGATGGCTGGCCCCAGAGTTCAGCTGGTCTGCCTCTGTCAATAGCCGTTAGACGTCTATCTGAGGAAGGACTCTTGGCCTCGAATATGATCAGAATTTGTGCACCCTTGACTTAATATGCTTCACTGCTCCCCCCCAATGATTGAGCCAGAACTGTGATTAAGGAATAGAATCATGATATTGCCAAAAATCTAACTCGTCAAAACTCATTTCTATCATTTCCCAGAGTACATATGCCAAAATAATCCCATTCATTGGTTTTATTGTATTGTATTCTACGTTGCGATTGAATGATGGAATCTACAGTAAGAAACTCACAACACTCGAGTATCTAGTAGCGCGAGGTCAGACGGAAAAATAGCACTGCATGAAAACACAAGGAACTGCGTTGGTGTGTGTGTGTGTGTGTGTTGCTTCAAGTACAGATTGGATGATGAAATACAATCCAGGAAGACCAGTTTGAGTCAGAGATCTGTGAGTTTGAAGGCTTATCGGGCGCCAGAACACTGCAGAGTGGTTAATAATACCATGAGCCGGATTATACACCTCTGCAAAGTTATCAAGCTGACGTCTTATCCTCCGCCTTAATGATTGTGAGGTTAACAGTAGAATTATAGTGTTCGCGTTAAGTAATCCAGCAGGGACGTGTGCTTGAATTTAAGTCAAATGTCATCACATTGCATCGGGGCAAAACCAGGGGCAACTTTTTTGCAGATGATCCTGTGTTTTCCGTGTGAGCTCTGCACTGGTCCAACATTGTGGTATCATTGAAATGAATAAAGGGCTATTTTTTTTTTCCTGCATTGCTTATGCAATCCTTAACTTGATAAGGAAAAATAATGGAAAAGCCAAGCTGGAACAAAACAAGTGGTTTCTATTGTTTTATCTCGCCCTAGTGCTGGATTTCTGTGCATTTATTGCCTCTAAAAGTCACTTGTGAATCATGGTCTCTGGCGTGTTTGTTTTCCTCTGAAGTTGTGCCCACACTAATAATGGCTGCCATTATGATCGACAAGTACTTTGTTTTGTAAAAAAAAAAAATTGATTTATTTAATGTGGTTATATGCAGCCACCCACAGTGTAGCAGTGTTTTTTTTTTGGTCCTTTTGTGTTTTTAAGGGCATGAAGATACTGAAAGTTGGGGTTGACATGGGTCAAACTATGAACTGCGAGACCTATTAACCATTCATTTAAATGAGAATAGGTATTAAGGTAGATTAAGGTAGATTTATTGTGTGCGGCTAATTTAGTTTTTTTTGTTGCCATGAGAATACCTTGCCCGGCATGTGTCCAGTATTTATTCGTCTTGTAGCCTTCATCACAGTACATTTTCAAAACATTACACCATGTTTAATGTCATTAGATGACTGGTAGATTCCCAGCACTGAAGTTGTCAACACCTGAGGCTTCATAATTATTTGAGCTGATTGAACTACAACACTGTTGCCTTTTTCGTGCTTGTGAGATTCATCAAACCACATAATGTCTTGTTCTGTGACCGTGAAGGATACAGCACATTCATTTGAAGTCTTTCCTGCTATTGATGATTGAGATTGTGCATTCCTCTTCCTCGTTTTGCTTTCAGATCATAGATGCATGCATATTATCATACGCCTGTAATCATTAATCCAAACTGGAGAATAAAATGTGACAAACTGCGCCGAGAATTGTTTTGTTTTGTCATTATAAAGGCAAAAATATTATCGACCATGAGGGACTTTTTTACGAAAGGATTCTTTTTTTTATTCTAATTTTGCCACAGAGATGATAACGAAGAATATTCTTTTCTCACATTTTGAGAGAGACAGAAAGCAAAAGGACACCAAAAGTGATTACTACTAACACAAGCATCTTATTTTGTGTATTGCAAAGTATGTGGGAGTTATTCTTCTTCTTCTTCTCTCTTGTCTTTGTTATTTGAACAAAAGCTGCTTTCTGCACTGCCAGCAATATTGTTTGCATGAGGTATGAGTGTGAAAGCAAGTGCTACTGCCTGCAGGTGTGTGCCACGACACTGCTAAATCGCAGCAGTCATCATGTTTGGTCCACAGTTTCACACTTTTCAAGAGGCAGTGGGAATTAAGTGTTTGATTTCTTTTTTAGTTTGAAGGACGTTATTAGCCAGAAGTCATATAATGTTCCTAAAAAGATCTTGTCTGATTGATACGTATATATATATATATATATATATATATATATATCAGAGTTTTTCCATGTCTGACACTGTGGGCCCTGTTTTCTTTTACACGCTGGCAAATTGCCATCATTAAAAGTATGCCAAATAAGCTGTTAGCAGTTCCAGTTTGCAATGCAGTTACCCATGTAGGTACAGACAGCTATCACTACTTTGACACTGAAGAAAATTTAAAAACGTGATAACCCTCAGGCGAGGCTTATAAGGATCGTGTTTTTTTTCCCCTTGTTTTTCTACTTATACTTATAAAGAAAAAGTGTAAGTCACACTGAATCTTAAAATGTCCATAATGTTAACTCTGCTCTTATCTTTTCTACATCAGAGGGTGGAGATTTTGATCTGGACATTTCACCACTTGGGCGGAGGCAAATTGAGGTGTAGCAGGTTTAAAAACAATACTGAACATCCGGTCGTGGAACAAGCTGGAATCAATATTCCTGTCTGATTAAATCTGAGCTTATGGTAGTCGGTGTGAGGTAAGCATAATTGCACACAACTTGGACCTATATTTCCTCCCTTAAGTGGCTCGTGTGGGTGGAGGAAGTAAAAACACTTGATGGTAATTTGAGTTGGCAATTTGAGTTGTTGAATCGCGAGGGCTCTCACAGCTTGTTATAAGAAAGGTTTCTATCTTGCCGAGTCTGAATTTGTGACTCCCCCTGCATTGAATTTTCTACTTAATTCTTCGCTTCACACGCTCACGGTTCTAGTATCACTCCCTCGCTTTTGTCATCCAACATTACACAGGCTCTCTGCAACAGGCTCTGGCACCATGTGACTTTGCAACACGTGACCTGCTTACTTTGTGTCCTTTGCATCGCTGACACAGCACTGATTCCTCCCGGCGTCGGGGTGTAGGAGGAGAGTGCAGCTGCTCGGGGTCTTGTTGACCAGTGTGCTATGATCACTTTCGGCCAGATGGCCGTGTTTGCATTTGCATCCTTAATTCAAAACCAGGGGAAGCTTTTGTGGAGCATAATCGCCACTGCTTTGGCCAAACTACTGTGCAGCACATGCAATGTCTAAGAGCCTCAGAAGGCAACGTGGCCTCCTTTAAGATATAGTTGTCATAAATGTGGCTTTGAAGTTATTAATATATATATATATAGTTTGTCAGGCACTTTTATGGAGTGCAGTGTCTTTGATGAGAAAATTGGTTTCTAGGACCACTTTCTAATTTTTTTTCCCTCTGACATTACACGCCTCTATATGTCACATCCGTATGTTGCTGTGAGTGTAAACTGCTGCGCTTCTGATGTGTTTTATTGTCCCTTTTTATGTCCTCTGGAACATTTCTGTAGGATTTACTCAGCCTTTGAGTTGCAGAGCATAAACAACCTAAAGCACTGTACAGTGCATGCAAGTCTTTGAAGCGAATAAACATCCTGTGTAGCAGAAAGCCACACAAACACTGCGTGGCAAACGCTTTGCCCATACGTAAGTGACATAAAGTCTTAAGTACAATATAGTACTTAAATTGGTTTAGCAGATTTTTTTTATTACATTAATATGATTTAAAAATGGAATCACCACATAAAATGAATAAAATATAGAGTTTAAAAAAAACCCCAAAAAAAACCCCCTCATGAATAAAAAATCCAAACCAACAGGTTAGGAGTCTTTTTCCCTTGTCTGCCTTATCATGTACTCGTCATAGGAAAACAGCCATACTGGTTTAGCCCAATTCTGTTTAAACGCCTTTCATTAATACTGAATCACTTAAGACTTCTTGTTCGAGAGTGGTGCGAATGGCAATGAAGCAGAATGCAAATTCCTCCCCGTTTTCTTCTTCAAGTAAATGTCATATTCCCTAATTTAACTTTGACTTTGCCTTCCCCACGAGATAAATGCCTTTTATAGATGCCCTGCATTCTGATGGGACACGAACGGATTTATTAGATTTCATTCAAACCACATCTTCTCCCTCAAAACTTATTACAGATATAAGAAAAACCAAAGAGCAAAAATAAGGGCCTGATCAGACTGTTGTTCTCTTATCTCCGTTTTGGACGATTTTAGCATTTTAGAGACGCTCTGGTGAACCTACAAGTTATTTAATGTTGGGGAAAAGATCGAAAAAGAAGGGTGTGGAGAGAAGGGCATCGCGATAAAACAAAGTGGGAGATAGACACGCAACCTGTCAGCATCCGTCCAGTATACAGATGCCACAATGGAGCAATTATAAATTAGCAGGCTCAGGTATTAATCCAGCAGACAGCACTTTGGGATTGGCTATTTGGCAGGAAATGTTTTGGCCCAAATTAGAGGTTGTGTTGAAATAGCTGACGCTGGGGGACAGGGATGTAAAGAGCGAGAGACATAAAGCGAGAGAGCAAAAGAAGGAGGAATGTAATTGTCCCAGGCATCAGATCAGAGGCTGTGTAAAAAGGCTGACTGCGGGTATTTGCAGCTAATGAGACACTTAGCTGTTGGTGGTAGCGGTCTGGTCAAACCTGTGTGCTCATAATAGCCATGTAAACACACACACACACACACACACCATTTCCAAATAGGCTTAAAACAAATGTAGTATTTCTATTATTCAATGTGTTGAACACTTGGAGGTAAAACACTGAGGGCTTGTGTCCATGTATGCTGCTTTATTAGTTTGTTTGCACCAGCCAAAAAACACATGGCCATGATCAAACCAAAATCATGATGTCATCCTGCAGATAGGGGGGTCAGACCAGAAACTGCTTATGTGAGTAGTTCTGGAGCAAATATATGATGCATTTTCTTTTTTTTTTGGAGTATTTACGTTTACAGAGGCCCTAAGTCCCGCTGGCATAGGCTTCCAAAAAATATATGATAATAATAGCATTGGAAATGAATTGATAAGGAGTCAAAGGGACCAATTTCGGCACTTGCAGCAGCCTCACAAGACCAATGCAGAGTCATGACGTGATGGTTGGTTTGGAGTCTTCGGCAAAATTAGAAACGTAGGGCTTTAAGAGTGAAATACATGATGAGTCGGCTTGGATTTGCTTTCTTTTTCTGGTGTTTGCGATAGTCAAGTCACCACGGAGCAGGTCGAAGAAAGGAACTAGACTTTGTGGCAACAAGAACAAGGATGTAGACGTGATTGCTTCAGCTATGTCCTGTATACGGATAATGAAAACGTTCACTCTCATATTGCCGTTCCACTAAGAACCAGAGGGACCATATTTAAAACACGCTACTGACTAACAGGTGGCGCCATGCTCATGTTGTCGACAAGTTCATTATGCAGCCGCTAAATGAAGAACATGAGGCATGTTGAGGTTAAATGAATACATCGCTGCACATCTGCATTCTGCCACGACATATAGCGAACATGGCAGATTGATGATATGTAACACAGCTGCGTGTTAGGGATCTCCGTGATGTGGATGCATGATTAGGAATGAAACACATTTATCATATAAATCATAAAGATGTAATATAAAACGTGATTTTTTTTTTTTTTTTTTTTTCCTTCAGCATTTTTAGTGATAAATTAGTTAGCTAAAAAAAATAGTAGTCCCTTTTTATTTAAGCGCGGTTAATGCATCTGCCAAAATGGATGCGATTAATGACTTTTTTTTTTTGGCAGGGGTCCATTCAATCCGTCAAATAAAAACCTGTGAAACGATTCGCCACGAGGGTTTTCATTTGATATACGTTCACAGATCTAATATCAGAGTGAAACGATGTACAGTATCTTGCACAGTGTTGGTGCAACAACACGCCTCTAATCTCAAGCAGGTGCAGGAGGGACACCACCTTAAAGGAAAAATGCTCCTGAGAATTCACAAGTGCATGGAATCCCTCACCAGATGGCCTGAACAATCCCTTCTCCTCTTTGTCAAAAACCTTTTGAGCGTCACCCGCTTCATAGCCGCTGATGACATCAAATAGCGCACTCTTCATTTCTGACCTTATTTCGCGAGACAGAATGACAGTTTACCTGAGCACAGCTGTGCACCGCCATCAGGTATAAGCCATTTGGGCTTATCCAGGTTTCCAAGGATTTTCGTTCAGGGCGCATTGCCCACATGAAAGGGAATTTTGTCAGAGGGGCTCCATGAATTATGCAATGGCAGAGTGGATTTGCAGGTCTTGCTGAAATTAATATGATGCCGAATAAAGAAACGAGACGGAACTGGCGGTTTTATCCAGCAGAGAGGGAGGAAAAAAATGTGGATTTGGAGAGTAGGTTTTAAGGCAATGATGCACAAAGGACATATGCGTCTGGAAGTTCAAACAGCATCATTCTATATTCACCCACACCTATACATTATACAATATTTTTTTTTTTTAGCAGGTAATGAATGCACACAGCAAAGCTAGTCATCAACTTGCTCAGGTGTTATGCAGGAAAAGCACCCAGGAGTAATCTTCTCACCTGTATACTGAAGGATTGTTTTCTATCCTGTGAGATCACATGATGAGCTGCAGAGCCTCAACAGGCCAAATGTTTACAGGTCAATCTGTCCTCGACACCTGCCACAAAAACAACTCTGCCAAAGAGAAGTTATTCATTTATATAGATCAGCGTCAGATTGATAGATGGCCGCATTCAAGAGATTCAGGGTGGAGTTGCTGCCGACTCAGATTTAACAATGCTAAAAATAACGGGCAGGAAGTGAAAAGAAGCAGCCATTATGATGGGGAAATAGTAGCTTGGTGTTTGTTGGATAACAGTCCATGAATCTATTTTTTTTTTTTTTTTTTTTACCTCCCGCTATTTTTGTTAATCCAAGAGGGCAGCTGTTGCCAAATCTCTGTCATAATCTATGTCCTTGTCTTCCCCTGGATACTGTTGACCCTACATTTTTAAGCACTGCAGTGTTTTGGAACTAGATTCGAAAGCCAGACAGGCACTCAGACAGACAGATGGACTGATAGGTGCGTGTCAACAGTGTGCACTGAATCTCCTCTGAAGGACCTGTCAGTGATTATCTACATACTGTAGGTGTTAATATGTGCTCGTCCTATACCAGGGTGGCAAAGTGCTGTTTGAATACTAATCCTAGTTATCTCAATTATCTGCTCTGTCAAGATGATTTGTGTGGAAAATGACACTACGCCAACCTGAGGTGATTTGATAATAAGTGGAGACTGGGAACCTACGGAGCAAATGCTTTGACAATTCATCTAATTGACAGTCTGTGACTCAGTCAGTCTGGCCCTTGATTTCAAAGAGTAAAATACAGTCCCAGGCAGTGTGGGAGAACGGGCTAAAGGGGATGTTCGAGATTAGACTTTTTTTTCAATTCTACTTTACCTTAAAAGGTTCATTGTGTAAGATATGGCAGCATTTAAACTTAAGCCATTACAACAATGAAGTAACAGAATGTGAAGAGACCTGGAAATGTACAAATCACTTGGAATTGAATTTAAGAAAGACACAGTAGGCTATACCCATGTGTTTCCTTGTTATGCTATGCGTGGCCGACCGATAGCGCAAGCTTTTTGCCTGAACCACGCCGACTGGACACCTGGGACGTAGCTGAAGCTAGTTAGCAGCAAGATGTGACACCACTTTACCATGGACTCAAAGTGGACAACAAGAGAATGCTAACACGTGGCTAATTAGCGCCGACAAGACTATGCCAAGAAACCAGGGGGCTGCCTGTCAGGCAATAAATCTGCAAGTAGTCTGGAACTCTCTTGGTGCAAAGCCTAAGAATAAACAATTTCCATGGGAAAAGGGAGGATGCTACTGGCTGCTGCAGGACCATGGATCTTTGTCAGATGACCTGGATATCCTCTCATCCAAACACAGCAGGGTAAGCAATTCTGAAAGAAGAGGCTACAGGGAAAGCTGACGACCGGGCCTCAAACTCTGATTGAGGGTGTGTTTGATGTTAAGGATACAGGAGGCATTAGGAACATGAAAGTACGCTGCTTTCCCAAGGATATGGTCTGTGACACGACAGACAGAATAGTGTAAAGCATCTCGACTGCACACCCAAGTGTGAACCAATGAGAACCAATGACCAATGAGAAAGTCAGCAGATTGTTGGCACTGAACTCCTGGTTTTCATCTACATTTTTAAGGCAGATGGACTAAACGAATAAGGGGTAAATAATTTAAACAATTTAACTGTCAAGCTAAATTTCGGTTGTGTGTGTTCAAGAGAAACTGACCAAGACAACAGTGCAGCGGTTCTTATCGAGTCTACTTCAGTTTTATGAGCAAACCTAGCGTTCACAAGAGACGAGGTGGTGTTGCCATTTTGTTTAATAATTCTTTCAAGAGCAGGCAGATGTCTTATGGGAAATTTGAAAAAAAGCATCTACAGGCCTATGGGCTGACATGCTGTCTGTCATCTGCACGGACTAGACTGTGTCGTTATTGTTTGTATTGTATAGCGATTTCAACATTCATGTCCACAACCCGCAGGACGGCAGCAGTAAACAATTGTGTTGCATTCTGGGTAATTATGGACTGACTCGGCATGTGACGGAGCCCACACACAATAACTGTTGTGCCCCTGAACTTCTATCCACTAAGTCGTGCAAGGAATTTTCCTTATTCTTGACAAAATTTCTATAATTACACAAACTGTGAAAACCACCATATAAGGTGCCGGCTTTGTATTCTGTCCACTTAAAACCAGTTCAATCAGCGTGACACAATTTAATCCCGTCAGCTATGAAACCTTGGGAGAAATTGCAGCATCTGAAATCATTCTCCTGCTGCCTTCTACCTACAAGCTTTTCAAAAAAACATTTTTTTTTTTTTTTTCTCAACTGCATGGCATCAAATCTTACGCAAATAGTCAACACTATTTCCCACAGGCCCTGAAAACTGCAGGTTTTAAGCCACTCTTAAAAAAAAAAAAAAAGAACAATCCAGACACCTCGGTAACGAGCAGCTGTAGGCCTATATCAAACGATTCTAAGTTTGAAGTGAAATCATTCAAAGGGCTGTTCTTCAACTTTCTTAAATAATTGTTTTGATGAGTCAGAATTTGGACCACGGAACTGAGACTGCGCCTGTTAAGGCATTAGATTGCATCCACTTAAACACAGACAGTGGGGAAAAAGTGTTGGCGGTATTAGATTTCAGTGCTGCATTCCACATGGTTGACCACAACCCATTACTAGACAGAATCCTATTTTTAATGTGTCTTTTCATATTGCCTTGTGTTTCTTTTCCTAATGCCTTTTATGTTTTATGCAAAGCCTTTGTTGTTGAAAAAGGTCCAATACAAAATACAATTGCCTTACCTTTTTGGGGATTCTGCAAGTTTTTATACCAATGTTTCTGTTTCTTTGGTGTTAGCGTCCTGATAGCAGTCATTAACCACAGTTGTTGGAGCCAGAAGGACAGAAAGCCACTGCTTTCAAACTCAAATACTGGCCCTTTCAACCACTAGCACTCTTACTCCTGGAGTAACTACAGCGGTGCAGCTGTACTGATTGATTTTTGCACACAGAGACTCAGACACAACAAACTGCTCCCTAAAAGTTTTGCACAAATAAAAAGGATGCTTTGAAATGCAAATGTGGGCTCTAAAAAAAAAAAAAAAAAAAAAAAAAAAGCAGGAAAAAGTGTTTCCCAGCCACCAAAGGATTGTGTGAAGGAGACCCAAACAAGCAGTAGCTTGACATTGAGAGGTTGGAGAAGAAAGAACATTGTGGTGAGGGTGGTGTTTAAGCTAAGAGGCTGTCTACAGTTTCTGGGCACCAACCGTCTTACCATCTTTATTCCTCGTGGGGACTACACACAGACGTGCTTGAAGTGGTCTTATTGGATATTATGTTTTCTGTTTGCCTTTCTCCAATCACTCTCTCGATACAAAAATAAATCTGTGGAAATTAAATTTGCATTCCTAATGAGTGTCTGGGAAATAATGTAGCTGTGTCCTTACATTGCGCTCCAGCAGAGTGACCATAGAGACTATTTATTTCTCTGGGATGGCTTGTTGGATGTGTGCCCGGGCAACGGTCATCGTCCCACTGCTTTGGCACAGAGCTCCGGTGGGCAGCGGCGCAGCTCAAAAATGTGAGTCCAAGGATCACAGTCAAAATAAAGAAGGAACAAAGCCGCAGCCTGCGGGGAATATCAAATTGCAGCATGGGATACGAGAAAAAGCACAGGTGAGCTGCGCCAAGACGATGCTAATGTGCGGTTATTTATGACAACAAACGTTTCTGGTTTGTTTGCTACCTTACAGTTTGGTTTTGGGAAACAGTAAGACTAACCCATATGGACTTCATTTGGCTCCGGAAAAAAAAAAAAAAAGAAACACAAAAATAACTTTTCCTCGAATGCTCTGCCTTAATCCTACCACTTTCTCCAGGCAACAGCCATTCTCATTCCTCCCTGCTTTCATCCACCAACATTGCAACTTTGCACTGTTGTGATCTCGCTACGACGGAAAATATGAAATCAAAACCGAGGTGGATCTTTTTTTAACCTCCTGGTAGAGAGGAAAGCCAGCTACCGTCAGAGGTAAGACTGCTCAGCCCACTCAAGGTCTGGCAGCTCATTACGTTCTATTCTCAACCATGTGTGAGAAATTGCACTTGACTGAGTCTTTTAGTTTTTATTTTTTTTGCACAGAAAGAGAAAATTCTGCTCGCCCATTGTACTGGCAACACCCCGGTTACCTGGGTCTGCATCGTGACAACTTTTGCATGACAGTGCTCCCCATTATACACATCTCAGCTCCCATCATTCACCAGCACCTCTGCTGCCACCTGTCTCCCTGCTCCTCTTTTCTGACTCTCCTGTCCATGTATTTGTGGTGAGGCACAGTTTTTATTTCTTCTCAAAGGTGCCACATGTCATTGCTGCAAGTTCACTTTGACCTCCTGGATTAAGCGAGTCTGAGGTCAGGGTAATGTTGAGCATCATGATTGCATCCTGTTTCGTCATATTCTTCATACATTTTGATTATTTCCAAACTTAAGGAGCTACATACTTGTATTAAGCAAAGTATTGCCATAGCAATGATGTGTAAAATAGGTCGTAACCCAAATCTAAGGGGTCATCCGAGACTGTTTGACCCCATAAAAATTATTATGCCGCTGTCCAGCCTCCTCACTCTAATAAAGCCTTGTAGTTTGCCTTAACTGCTCTTCTTCATCATCTGCCTTCGACTTCACTGCACAGTATATCTTGGTTTCCAAGGTGACACACGTTCTTGCCTCCAGCTTCGTAATATTACAACAATTGACAGCTGGTGCGGATAGTTTTGTAGCAAAAAACATGTAAACAACTTCCTTTTAGTTCCTTTTGTTTTTGGTTTTTATTTGGTGCATTAGCTGCTAAATGGTGTCATGGATGTTCACCAGCTGATCGCTAACTTGGCTGTTTGGTGCTGGGCAGGGAGCAAACGGAGGGTTTATCCGAGGTTTTTGGCTCCAAATAAGACCGGTGAACCTAAACAACTCATTTGCAGGCCGTGAAACCAAACCAATGAACTGAAAGATGCTAAAGTGGGAAACGCATGTGGCGATCACTCTCTGTGGGTTTGATTCTACAAGCGGTAAAAGTACCGATTATAGCAGCTTTAAAAAAGGCGAGATCTCAGCCGGTGCAGTTGGCTTGTATCCGTAGCCAGTTTGCTTCAGTCATTTATGATATTTCTTGCATTTATTGTTTTTAGATGTTTTGCTTCTTCTTATATTATAGATATAAGATTCTTTTCAAGACACACTTTTGTGTTCTCTGCACTTGGATCCAAGTCACCATTATCACAGACATACTTTACTCCACTCATTTCTGGCAGAAGCCTTCAAAGATTGATGTGTTAAAAGTCTGACCTGGCCCTGAAGACATCAGGCAGAGGAGTCCACTGCCATTTTGTTGTAGACTGATAGGACTTTGCCTATGCATTAGGAGCATATATTTAGCCACTTTACTTAATTTATAGAGGTTATGGCTTCACCATCGTTAAAAGTGCAACATATTTTCTATCTGCATTAGCATCGGTAATGTTTTTGTGAATTAATTTCCAATTTAAAAGGCCTAATGTGTGCCAGATTTCCACTTATCATTGAATAGGTGTTGTTGGTCACCTTGCCTTTATGAGCTGCTGACCCTGAAAGTCTTTCATTATATGGGTTCTAGTGGAGAGTTTTGTTGTCCCCTAATTATCAAAGAGCTTTTACACTCTGACAAAGAAGGAGATTATCTAGTGAAATACTGAATCCATGTCATTATTTTGGTATTAAAAGGAACAAAAAGGTGGACTGTAAAAAGAGGCTCAGCAGGCCGGTAATCAACAAAGTAAAGTGTTCTTCAGTACCATGTGAAAAAAGTGTGCGTACATCTCACATGAGGCAGGACGTACGGCAATAATTTGCGGCTTTGGCTCAGCATAGACGTAAAGCATTTCACGGCGGATGACCTCATCCTCTGCTGCTTGGAGATTTACTACATTTGGCAAAACGACTCTTTTTCAACGTGTATATTCCCATTCATCTCCTCTGTATCGTATTCAGGGATGATCCTTTTGCTGGCAAGAACCCTCCGATTTAATTACACCGAAATATCATCTACCACCATCTTCAGTCTAAAAATATCCTCCATCAAAAGCCCGTATCAGCCGAAACCCACTGTGTAGAGGGAAGGACAAGTCCACGACAGATTTGATGTCGTTCCATTTGGCTGCACTGGCAGCCAGTGTTTCAGTTTACTGATTGAACTGGCTGCTGTTAAGTTTCAGACATCAACTTGTCTGTCACAACAGAATCAATTGACTGCCCTCGAAATTACCTTGCCTTTGTTGCTCTCCAGACATGCAAACATGACATTTAGCATGATTGACCATCATCCAATCCAACTTTAACTATTGACCTGCAAGTACCCATGCCCATATAAGTCCGAGCGGCCAGAAAGCAAGGGAAAGCAGCGTGATAGGCCGCGGTACGCTGTAATAATGCACATAAATGCACGGCGTTATGATCGGTTTCTTGAAAAAGAACGTCGAGTGCATCAGCAAAGCCGAAAGGGACATGGAGCGGAGAAGACAAACAAAGGGGGATTGGTTTTGATGTGAGGCCAGCAGGGAGGCATGTGGTTTGAGAAGTTGGGAGATTTAACCATCACTACTTTACCTTCATCCTCCCCCCTTCACAGTTATCTCTTTGAGAGCTGTCCAAGCAGTATGCATCATCTATCGGCGCAGCAAAGTCGGATGCATCATGCAATCATTGAGCGATTGCGTCCCGTGTAGCGAAGCGAGCAGCCCGATTCTCCTGGCAGCCACACCAACATATGTATGAGGATGTGAAAAAAATGAATAATTGAATTGGAAATTCAATCACTTCCCTCCTTCAGTTGTGCGTTCTTACGATGGCGGACATGTGTGGGCCCAGTTCACAGAGAGCATCTCGAAGAATTATCCCGCTCAGCTGGAGGCTCATGCATACAGCTTGAATACAGCTCCAGCAAACAGATCAAATGCTCGCCAGGACTTACACAGGCTTTCCAGCGCAGGCAGATAAATGCACACAGTTCAGAAAGTTTGCCGTTATCTTTATATTTTTGTCTTTGGCTCCGACATGCAGAATGAGCCCAGGATTGGCAGACGAAGCAAAATCTCGCCACGTCTCTGTCTCGCACGCACAAGGTTAACAACACACAGACACTTTGTTTCTCCTTCAGCACGATATAAGAGTCTGCAGAAAAAGGTGGGAAACTCTCTGAAAACTGTTTACGAGATTCTCTAATCCTCGGGTGGATTATTAACCTTTCCTTTGGCGGCGCTTCTCTCTTTTCAACGTGCGTCTGAAAGAAAACGAATGCACACGCCCATTCCATGCTACAGGGGGAGGTGGAGAGGACAGAGCACTCCCCTGCACTACTCTTTAAAACATTCCCCTTGCACCGCAATATGATAATACATTGCATAACGCACACACTTAACAACCCACACAGGCAAATTGCATGGAAGTGCAGTGAGCAGAATCGTGCCACTGAGCTGTAAAGCGAAGGAGCGGTTGGTTTGAGGTCAGGCAAGGTGGCCGTAGCGGCGGTGCGCCACTGATCAGCCGGGGAAGAGCCAGAGGCGGTGGCGTGATGGGTACTGGAACAAATGCGAAGGGAAAAGAGGCTCACGGTCCCGCAGTCCTGGCTCGGGCTGACTCCACATCGGCTTGACACATGGAGGCCCGCATGCCGGGAAAGAAATGAAACACATGAAGGCTTTATGGTGAAACAAATGGGGGAGGGGAGAGGATGGAGGGACTGAGGGTGAAACATAATCGGAGGCGGTCTGAAATCCCGTCTGCGTTGCGTCTGAGAGCTCACATGTGGTCAGATAAGAGCGGCCAGCAAGGCAGAGAGCAGGCAGGCTTCAGCTGCGATGCTCCTTTAAAGCCTCTGGCAGATGCTCGCAGGCAAAAACCAACACTAAGTATAGAAGCTTGAACACGCACACGCAAAGCATGCATGCAATAGAGCGGTGTGTCCGGCCAGGCATTCCTGCAGCACGCTGGTCAGATTCACACAAGACTGTACGTGCACACACACACACACACACACACATGATCGCTCATGACCTACATTATGTGTCAAAGGCAAGCTCCCCGGCGCGCTCCGTCTCTCGTTGTGGATCTTCAATGGGTTTCTTTGGACCTGTCAATCTCAACCCGAACGTTTGGGTTAGGGTTGACTTCGCTTTGATCCAACAACACAATGATCTGCTGCCTCGCCGATGCCTTTCTGTGTTCGGCAAACAGCCTCATTTTGACCGCGTTCTTCTCGGTGTCCAATCCCGCCCTCTTTTCCCGGAGTCACCGTTTAAATAAGTCAAATGGAATTGCCAGAACAGAGCTGCGGAAACAACATTGCATTGACTTCTAAGCGCGCATACAGTAGACTTGTCATGTTATGACTGGTGTCACATTCGCCTGAATTTCAATACAATAAGCAGCCAAAGGGAAATTAATTATGAAACATATTAGAATGAATAAAGAGGAAGCTACAATGTTCCCGTAGGGTTTCCATTGCTTTTTAAGGCTTAATTACAACTTGTAATGCATTATGTTAATAATATGTGGCCTGTGTGCATGTTCCCTGATTAAAAATCCTCCCACACTGCCTTTTGAACTGGTGGAGATTTGAAAAAAGCCCCTCTTAAAAACAGCTCTTCACGTCGGAACTGTTATGGAATATTTGCCCCCGTGGCTTGATCAAGCTGCTCGTAGTGAATTATCAAAGCGAAAGCTCCTTCACTCAGACGCTGCTCCTCCGAGGGAGGCGTTATTACGGAGCGAGTGGCCTCTTCAAACGAAAGCTTTCGAAAGATACAGCGAGAGTGGCACTGGGTGCATGAGAGGAGGGGGGGGGGGGGGGAGTGTTCATCTCAAAGGCGAGTGAGGAGGAAACGCAAAGGTTCATATTTACATTGACACGTTTCAATTCTGGAGAGGATTCGAGGTAGCCGTCCTTCATAAATATTTACTTGTGCTTCCTGCAGGCACTTGCAGATTCAGAAAAAAAGACAGACCCTTTGGATTGTGTCGGTGCCGTACACATATTTAAAGCACAATAGAGATCATTTAGGGACATTCAGAGCGGATTGAGAACACGGGCCGTCTCCGCCGCCCTCGCTATTGTAGCTCCATTTCTCTCTCCTGAACGCTATGTAAAACATGTCTGCGGCGGACTCCCTCAGGCTGGTCACACTCGAGCTCTTTCCCTTTCCCTGAACTCCACTTAAGCTCCGATTGTTTACAGGCATTAAGTAAAGCTTTAGTTTCAACCTGTCCCTGCTCATTTTTCATGCCGTCTTGCATCTCTTTGTCCTCCATTGTACCCGACAAAGAAAAAAAAAAGGAAAGAAAGGATGGCAGCACAGGCATTCATTTGTAATGCAAGCTCTGAGTTGGAAGTTCAATTGTCGGGGCCGTCACATGTGGGATCTTTTAGAGTAGCCTCCTGCTATTTTAATTTGAATAATGCAACTGTCAAATGGCTTGGCTTAGAGCCAATCCATTACTTCCTCTGTTCCACTTTTCTACTACGTGTACGTCTGTTCCCCACTCCTCCGCCTCATCCAACCGCCAGACCCTCCACGGAGATGATACTCACAACAAAAAGAGATCGCAACAAGTCGTCTTTAAAGAAAGATGAGCTGAGAAAAATTAATGAATAAATAATAAACCGTGAATTTACCCTCTCCACTCTTCCCGTGCACGGAGTGTGAAAAATTGATGACTCCACCTACACTTAGGGGCGTGACACTTTGATTGACATCTCTATCAAGCCTGTACTTCAGCACTCATTTCCTCAGCATCCTGTCTGTTTCCCACAAATTACAGAATACAAATTTCCAAATAACACAAGGGATTATGTGTGGATTTTGTCATTTTTAGCAACGCTAAATTTCTCTTCAGAGCTGAAGGTGCCCTGATTAATTTTAAGGCTAAGTTGCATATTCAAAAGACAGCTAACAGCAGCCATTTATTCAGTCATTTGGTGATTTGAAACTACAGGGACCCAGTGAATAAAGGAGCCAGCATTGAGATGCCTACAACCTCCACCAGAGCTGCTACAGTACTTAGCTCTGCTTACAGTGGCTGAACACTTCTTTATTCCTACTTTTATTTTGTAAGGAAGGTGTCCTGCTGTTTGAACCATCTAGCTTAAACTTGTTTTTAAGGTGCTGTAACACCTACGCTGTTTGGTCACCGGTTTTGAATGTTATTAGCCCAACAAATGGTCGTTATAGGTTATTATCATTATCATTGTAATGCTTCAGACTGGACTGGTGGCTAACGTTGTGAATCTAACCTAACTTGGTTATGTTCAGGAAAAGATCTTAAAATGAGTCCGATTGTTTTATAACTTAAGTAATGTTACGTACATTGCGTAAGTTAAGTACGAACCTAAAATAAGTATCCACGGTTAAATACAATTTATGACCCCAATCTAATAATAAGTGGTTTGCATAAGCCATGTATTTACTATGGCAACATAAATACACGTGTGTGTGTGTTCATATCAGAGACATTGCTTATACTGGTTATTATTATAATTTAAAAATATTATAACTATAATTATAATAATATATAATAATTCTAATAATAATATAATTATACAGTATATACTATATATTATATAATAAATAATGATATACTGTATATAATAATAATAATACTTTTTTTTTATTTTTTTTTACTATCTTTCTTGTGCCGGGAATTAAAAAGAAGATTATGTTTTCATTTCAGCGTCATGATCCTGAGACCTGAAACTAATTAGGCTTGTTCACAACCGTGTCGGAATTAGAGAGAAAATAAATAAATAAGAGGCATCAGCTGAATGCTGACAGTCTGTTTCGCATTTCCAACTTACTACTTGGGAGATAAAAGACATTTCTGGAACAATGGTTCACGACCTCCATGACTCGCGGTGAGGGCACAATGAACTCTGACAGTTCTGTTATCGCACATCGCAGCAACATTTGCCCTGATTATAATGTGTACACTATCTACACAATGCAAGTGCTCAAGAAAGTGAGGCTCAAGAAAAGCAACGATGGATGTGAAATGACAAACTCTAAGTGATCAAGAGTGAAACAGACAAAAGGAGGCAGAAATAATTGTGTGTGTGTGTGTGTGTGTGTGTCGTGTGACTGTGTGTTTGAGAGACTTTCCCTGGAATCCCCACACAGGGCTGACACTTGGAGTCACACATTGTAATGAGTGTCACGAGGGTTAATGAGGTGCCTCCTTTGGCGACTCTGCTACACCTCTAATAAGGCTGGGAAATGATAAAAAAAAACAAAAAAAAAACGAACTCTTAGACACACATTTAGATCTGGATTACAATGAGAAGTTGGCAAACCTCTCCAGGAGCTTGAAGGACAGACAGAAATAACTAGTTCCCTGCGTGGTTATTATATTCATACATTGTCTCCGTCTAGTTGCGAATAATCTACAGTCTTGAATCTTAAAAATCACTGAATAATTCAATTTTTTAAAAAGGATTTCAATTACACTGAAAGCTAAAAAAAAAAAAAAAAAAAAGTTCCCGTCCTGTCAGCTCAAACCTGAAGTAACCCCCAGCTACGATTCACCCTGTTTGACCAAATTAAAAAGAGTCTGTTATGCTGCATATAAAAAGCCAAGGATCAGAACTTAAGACGGCACTATGGACGGTCCCCGAAAAAAGCTACCAACTTTATATATTTTGCCTCGTTTCAATTTGTTCTGTGCAAGTCCTTATGACCTTTAAAAGATTCATATGATCGGTGGGGGTATGGGAGTATCTCACTTTCAGTTTTATTACTGGACGTGTATCAGTCGCGCCCTCCCCTTCTGGGTCCAACCATCAAAGCCTGATCCTGTCTGCAGTTTTAGTAGATTTCATGTTACCCTTCCTCCTTAGCTGCACTTATTTTCTCTTTGCTAAATTATGCAAAGGATAACCCAATTGTCACACAGCCCTTTTAAAATATGGCCCGAAATAAAGCAACAGTTGGCAAAGTAGTTCTTCTTCTTGCTCCTCTGTAGGCCAGCCACATTCTTTTTTCTCCTCCCTCCATAATACATAATTTGAGTTGCGGAAACGTAAAAGGTGTTAAAACTTTGCGGGCTCTTTTTACCTTGATGAAATATTCCCTCTTTCGAACACACTCAAATTTTTTAAATTTCTCCAAATCCGCTATTCACGGAGTCCAGCAAATGTTCCTTTCCACAACTGCCCGACAAATACATCCATCGCAATCTTCGTGCTTTTTTTTCGATCCCTCAGCTAAATCAGCCATATCCTATGTATACGATTATTTACGTTGTGTGCACAACACTTCCGCAGTTGTTCGTAAATCTGCTGAGACATGCGAGAGTGCAGCTTAGAATGAAATGAAAATTGCACAGAAGAAGACGACTTCCAGACCCCCAATGATATGTGACTGTATTTCACAACCTATGTATCATATGAAAATGTAATACTTTGTGGCACAGTCTTGTCCTCACCTCTCTCAGAGATACAGAGGCAGCCCCCCCCCCCCCCCCACATACACACACACTTCCCACCCTTATATATTTAGGCGTGTGTACAAACTTCTATTTACAATCTGTATAGGGTCTCCAATCTCCAAAGGATCTCAAAAGCAAACAGAAATTGAGTTGCGCGAAAGTTTCCTTCGAAATACATTTTGCCCAGCTTTAGAGGAGCTCCACAGTGACTCTATCTTCGAGGAGCAGGTGTGTTCTTGGGGCAACTGTTGTGATTGTCATCTATTATAGAGAAGCCAAAAAAAGCCCAAAGTTTGTAAGCACTCTTACTGGCAACTGGAAGCGGGACGCACACCCAAACATGCACAGGAGGACCGACGCAGGCTTGGTTTTGCATTCATTTTTTACGCCACAATCTGTTGAGCTATGTCTACAGGGTCCTATCTTTAAATAATAGATGTATTAGAAAATGGAGCATTTCTGCCACTGTAAAAGTCCATGAATAAATCACGATTATGAACGTACACCCATGTGCATGTGTGTGTTGCATCCCTCATCAAGCAGTACGGCCGCCGTATTAAAAGGCACTTTTACAGGCTTTTCATGTTGTCATCACACTCCGCTCCTACGTGCTGCAATTGATTTTTCCCCCCATCCATCATCCATTATGCTTAAGTCTGGTGCGGTTACTTTCAAAATGAAATCTTTTTACGAATGAATCATTAGTGCAGTCGGACTAAAAGAGTAACAAAAGAATGCAGAGCTGAAATCAATGGAATTGGATTC
The DNA here is from genome assembly GCA_943590825.1 of Bovichtus diacanthus. NCBI lineage: Eukaryota > Metazoa > Chordata > Actinopteri > Perciformes > Bovichtidae > Bovichtus > Bovichtus diacanthus. Next base: position 6,307,427 of record CALSBV010012184.1, on the reverse strand, counting down.
CTCCAACTGAGCCCCAGTGTCATTACTTTCTTTTATGGATCTGTAAAGCATTAGTCAAATGGGCAAATTATTGCAAAAATACTAATGCTAATTTGACTTTTTTTCCCTCCTTCTCTTTTCTGAGTAATTCCACCATTATCTTTATTCAAAGATTTGTTATGAAATTGCTGTCTCATAGTCAGACTAATTAACATTTTCCATAGAAGCATTATTCTGTGAAATTCAAAGCGCGATCACACATTATAGCTCTATCGGTGCTTATTAAACGTATCCATTCGGTGAGACATTTGCATACATAATGTTGCCACACTGCGGATGACACAAGCCCTTGTACATTTTAAATATTTCATAAGAAACACTTCTATTCCCAGCGTCTACTGTGGCTCTGGTACTTTTCTCCATTTTAATGAATAAGCCAACAATTACAACGTCAACGCCGTTGAGCCCAGAGCGCCATCCGTCTTCATTCATATGCCCATGTGTGCTTCCTGCCGACAAGAGGTCAAAGGTGAAGTGACATTTAGGTGGACGTTTCACCGACCGCGGCGGTGATTTATCCCTCCACCAGTGGAACAGGTCTTTATGGAAAGACAGGGGAGACAGATGAATGGGTAGAGTAGTGATCTATGACTGTGTAGCGCTGGCTAACATGAGGAACTATTTGTTTGGGCTGTGCTGTGGTGTGTATTGTGCAGTGTTCGCCTCTAAATCCGAATCACAGTCCAGTGGTATGCCAAACCTCAAACACTCTTTTCGTTTGAGCGGCTACATTTCTGTCGGAGTGGCTGATCTTTCACGATATTTTTATCTAGTTATATCGAGCGTCTCTTAGTTCCCAAACCTTATGGAAGTACCATACACAATTGATATATTGCATGCCTATCAATTGTTTTTTAAGCGCAATGAACACATATAATATTAGACTGGAATTTCGCCCATTTGTTCGGGGACATTGAACCAGGACACGTGGACCAGCACCAATCTTTTCTAATGGAAACGCTGGTCGACTACAAACATGGGACATATAGAGATGCTTGTATAACATAAAAAAAATAAAACATGTACCTTCACTATAATCGCCCGCATTAAATCCATGCAAGTAACCAAAATGTCTATAAAATATAATGAAAGCAGTGCAACACACAATGCAATTTCACATACAATTTCTCTTCTGATGCAATTTCATTTATATCATTGATATATTCTTTCAGGCACAACAGAACAATGGCCGGAGAAATTGCTTCGAGGCAAAATAATGGTTTTAGGAAACTAAACACATTTGAAAAACGAGAGGCATACATATTCTTGAAAATGAAAGCTGCACGGCAAGTTTGTGATAAACGCTACTTATAATGCTTAATGATTTTCACCTGAAGCAACAGCAGAGCAGCAACACCACATGTTCATAGTTCTGTACTTGCAGACTGCACTATATAGATACGATCGGACACTCTCGCACTGCCCACATTGGGTCATCGCAGGGTGACACACCAACAAAGATGCCTGCAGTGGGACCGTCTCGCAGAGCACGGCAACATAAGGCCACACTGTGCAATCACAACAATAAAGAAGAGAGTCGAGCACAGGCACGGAGAGACAAACAAACAAAACCAAGATATGACAAAAGGAGGAGGATTCTAATGCATGATGTTGGAGTACAGCGCACGTAATCTATCACATCCATGTGACACTTGAGGCAGGGTCACGCTTTCCTGCTGATTGACACCTCCACTGTAACATGCAGCCCTCACAGCTCTGGGCTGGCCTCAAGGTGAAGCTCATCACATTGATTTATATCCAAGATGGGAGGCGAGCATGCAAAGTCCCATGCACGCACACACATCATGCATGTGTACTGACACACAAAGTCAATAATCTGACAGGTGTCAAACCCGGATCTAGTCCAGCTCCATCCCTTTCCTTTTACCCTCATCTTCTTTCATTTTTTTAATTTCAGGAATCCTTCAGAACCAGAACTCCGGCGCCCTTGAGTATTAATTATTTGTATTGCCTGCAGTCTGATCTACGGTCTCCTGTTAGGATTTGCATGGATGGTGCAAGGCAGGCATGTCTAATCTTTTGCCACAGAGAATTCAGGATCTTTATATAATAAGGAACATGAAGAAAAGTAAGAAGAAAAAGAAAAGTCAGGGACAAATTAGTTGTTGCTCAGATTTTCTCCAAATGGTTAAATATGAAGAATTGCAGAAGCAGAAAAGGGATTCAGATCAGATTTTTGGGACTTTTTTACATACATATAAATATAAAACTTTCGGGTTTGGTGGGGGATCATTCAGAGAGAACAAAAAGATTTACTGATGAACTTACATTATTCACACACTCAGGGACACTTTGAGGCCTTAAAATATGGCAAGAACACCCACCTAGAGGGATGCCTCAATTAGACACTGATTTTAAATTAAATTAACATTACTGGAATCCCAAGGTCACCTTGGCTTTTGGCAGAGGGATTTTAAACTCACTTTATCTGTAAATTCTGTCCTTTGAAGCTTAGTAGATGGTGCTCAGGATTGGAAGGGGTAGTTGTAAATAAATGCTCCCAGATTATTGATAACTGTTACCAAGATTAAATGTGTTTAAGTAAAGTGAACTGTGACTGGAAATGATTAGCAAGGAATTGACATTGCTGGCACCCGTACAAAAAACGTGTTAGAGCGTGGAGCGTCCGGTTAGGTCTCGGTCTTTATCCGTGTTTCTACTTTGAAACGTAACACTTTTCATTCACTTTTCTGGGTGAAGAGGATGGAAATCGTTTCATATTGCGGAATGAAGAGGAATTTGCGGATTCAATCTAATGCTGATAATTTTGCCCTTTTTGTAAGGCAACTATAATTTGAACCAGCAGAGTATAAAATCAATAAATAAATAATCGACTGGATGCCTCCGTGTCTGTGCTATCCTGCCGTGCGATGCTATCTGTAAGTGAAGGACAGGTTTACACAATGGACGACATGTGTTTACATGTTGTGAATCCCACATTGTGCTACAAGGTCACTGTATACAGTAGCTCAAGGGTAAGTATCACTACATTTACTCCCACTACTTTACTGCGGTGCTTTATTTCAGATTCATTACTGTGTCAACACATTATAGGCTCTCAGTAAGCATTGCATTTAACTAATTAGATATTTACATCCTTAAATTCCCGTTAATACCATCTTGTTAAGGATTTCTAGAAGGTACTTTCATTTCATGAGATCCTTTTAGCATTCTCTCCAATCCTATGCATGGGATCATCTGGTACTGTAATGTTGTAGTTAGCAAACTCGCCCCCAGATGTGCCTTTGCTTGCCTGCAATGAAACCCCAGCAGGCCCCACTCAATATATTCTCCCCCACTCATAGACTACCTCAATTAGGAAGTACTACAGCTACTCCCCAGGCATCGCAGTTAATGAGAGAGTTCTCTTAATCTTAGCTTTAGTCTTACTTGCCTGCTGAAACACGGGGTATAAACAACAAAGAAAGTGGTATTTTTCAATTGAATTATTTTAATAATTCAAAGCAGGCTTTGTCTCAGATGTTGAACCTGTCTGGCTGGGGAGCAAGTTCCATTTGAATGTCCTCACTGCTATCAGTCTTCTCTGTGCAGCCCTTCTGATTCTCTCTGTTCTCACTGAGGAAATGCTGGTGTTTGTGAATACAGCTAAATGAAGCATATCTCTCATCAGCAGTTCTAGTCTCTTGGTGGCTCTCTTTCTTCCACTATGGGGGCATTAATTGAAGTAAACCAAACTCTTACCAGGAGGAACGCAAAAACAAATTCAAGCTGTGACCAAAAATAATTAATGCAAGAATTATTCTCACTATCTACGGTGCTGAATAAAGCAATGAGTATCACTGTCCATGGTCCTGAATCATGAATTGAGTGTCCTTGTCCATAGTGCTTGTTCAATCATTTTGTGTCGCTGTCCATGGTGCTGAATCAAGAAAAGG
>CALSBV010012184.1:6194430-6298498 GCA_943590825.1 Bovichtus diacanthus | reverse complement strand
AGATAGATAGATAGATAGATAGATAGATAGATAGATAGATAGATAGAGAGAGGACATGGGTAAAAAAGTTAAAAACGATTCCGCTGCATTGCCAGACCTTTAAAAAGGTTTCAAAAGCAAACGCATCAATTTCTGAGAAACAGCAAGCGAGGTCCCACACACGATTCAGGCCAGGCTTTTATATGTAAATGTTTACATAGGCAGATGTATAAAAGAAGAAAAACGAAATGTTTGAGAAGCAGACAATATGCTGTTGGCTGACTGAGCATGACAGATGGCAGAGCTTCACAGAACCATGTAGGAATGAAAGTATGGATATCAACTTGTTTTTCTTCGGGACATGGTCATATACTTTTACAGATTATTGTTGGCCACTCGCAAACAAAATGCACAGACTCGTTCCTTGCAATACATATTAGATAATCTCCCATATTAGTATTTATTCAAATGTTACACACCACACTGGCATCATACAACATGAGAAATTATGCGGAAAAAATTAAGAAAGAAGTTTTTTACACAGAACATGACATTCACTACATATTTCAGCAGTTACATGCAATTTTTGCCATTATACTACATTTTGCACCAAGTCTGGGCATCTAAATGAAAACCATAATCATGTCTGTAATGACTTTCACATATTTAAGATTATCGAGAGTGATGACATTTCTGACACTTTTACACTGCAGAGTTTAAAGTTTAATGAAAAGATGAAAAAGCATCACAACCTTGTAGCAGTACAAATAGGAGTTATTTTTGTGAGTGAACATTTCTCTTCATATATAATTGAATTTGTTTTATGAATTTATTACATATATACTGTATATAAAATAGATAAAATATTAAGAGAAACAATCCTGAATGAGGTCATAGTATGTCTGTCATGTATTTATTTGAGCTTGATGTGGTGGGGGATTTGTCGGGGAGCACGGGAGGATTGGGGATTATGCTGGACTTATTTCACATGTTGATTTTGTGATTCATAAACTGCAAAATTCCAATAAACAGAATTTTATTTATTTTTTTAAAGCGTCACATCATGAACATTTGTAATTCCAGCAGCCTTGTAGTCGCTAAACCCCACATCAGTACATTCAAAGCTAGGATTAGATGATGAGTATACATATTGGCAGATTGATGTATATGTCTAACAATAAATGAATCTTTCATTTTAGCTCTCAAATTGATTACAAAGATGCATTATTAAGACCGATACTTTCCAAATCTCCATCAGAGAACTGACTATTGACGACAGAACTGACACTTTTTTTCTTTTTATTGTTTTTTTAAAGCACTTTAAATTAAATTACATGATATTATAACACTAATGTCGGATTGTTGTCATAACGTGAGGACTCGACGTTCACGTTAATCTCAGGAAGAGAATTCCTTCTTAGGTGAAAATGAAACGTCCGTTTTCCTTCCTTTCGCTGATTCCGAGCAGCACGCGTGTTTTCCTCTCACTGGATTCTCAGCTGACTTTCCGCGGGTCAGCTGTGAGTTGTGTTGACAGTAAAGACAGGAGGGGGTGAATGGAGTTTACGGATAGATGTGTATAGATTTAAAGTCAAACAATCTGCTGATTCCCCATAAAGCATCGCAGGTCGATACATCGAGGGGGCTGCTGCGCCTCTGCCAATAGCTCTATTGACTTCCAGTCTGCACTTGACCCATCTTTTTCTGCACATGACACATCTGCAAGACCATTGCTAAAAAAAAAAAAAAAAAAGAAAAAGGTGTTGCATTCAAGTGTAGATATGGAGAAATGAAAGTCATTTTTTTTTCTTTTCTTCACATAAAACACCCTTTTCTCAAGTATAATCAGTTTTTTTTAACTCGCACTTTACTTTTTAACTCAATAACCTACCTATCGCAGTGGTCTGAAATCAGGATTTTGGACCATGTTCCTGTCTATATTGAAATATTAAAAAGCAAAGATTGGCAGATAACACCTTCAATTTAGGAAACACCCTGCCCTCTTCCTGTTCCACCTATTCTATTTGCTGATCAAACGTTATTTACTCCCAATGCATGAATCGCCACAAACACCCAGGCCTTATTTTGAATGTTGTCGGCGCACACTCAGCTGAACATGCTGATATAAAAACAAGCTTTAGATTGCTCCTGACCTTTCTCTAATTACCCGTAGAGAATTTCAGTCTCTCAAAACCTCCCGCCTTTGAAGCCCTGGGAGAGAGCACTTCTCCCGGAGACGGGCGTGTACATCTGGAGCTGATGTGGCATGCGTTTGCTCGCCACCCGTCCCGAAAATAAGAAATAAAAAACCTCAGTGGGGGATACGGATAACTAAGGAAAATATCTTATTTTCTCTTTGCAGGGTAGCTGCTAACTGGAGAGGTTTAGATTTAGGTTTGTTGTTTCTATCCAGGTCATGTGCTCAGTGAATGTCTTAATCGCATGAGGAAGAAGAGAAAATAAGCCTTCAAATACGGGCCCGAGGGAAGGTCAAGCAGATTTTCCCACAAAAAAACAAAAACACGGTGGCTCAGCCTGATAAATCCCAGGATCCTTTGAAAAAGTCTCTCACAGGGAAGGATTAAACAGGTATGCAAATAACATAAAAAAAGGTTGATAATGGCATTTGCAGTGACGTCGAGTGTGTCAAATCGTGACCAGCATGTCACTTTGTGCCACATACAGCTGGGGATTGCCACTAAATAAAAAATGCGACACATCTGAGTGTTAGAATAGGCGAGGGAAATTGCGAGTAGTCTTGTAACACAACATTGCCGCCTGATTGAATGCTATTGATTGGCTTTAGTGTTGGTTTTGTCTCTATGGCGACTGCACCATGCAAACAATTACAAAAAGCGTTCGAAAAGCAATCACTATTACACTATCTGGTTTGTTGCATTCCATGAGGCTATATAATTATCTCAAAGACGGAGCATAACAGTCACTCCTGCGTGTCAATAACAATATCAGAGTCATCTTATAGAGCCGGAGAATGGAGAAAACCATCAGGACAACAACACCCTATCAGAAGAAAAGAGAACAATAACACTCAATATGTATGGAGAATCTGAGCCATTCAACTATTAGGTTTCACACACACTCAAACACCTTATGTTCTGACCAACATGCAGTCCACTTACATTTAAGGCATTGTGTAACTTCCTGGTCACAAGCAGCTTCTACAACAATAGCCCTCTCAAGATGGTACGTAATATAAGCTAAATATGTTTAATAGGTACCCCACCGAGTTAGCATCGCACTCTTCTAAAACTGTCACACTCGCAATGGACGGTTTGAAAAAAGAGAAAGAAAAATCAACACAGCAGAACCCTCTCCTTCCGTGTCGACATTTAGCGCCTCTGTTACCCAAAATGCAACCCGACCTCTGAAACATGGCTCAGGGATTCAGGTGTTTTCTTTCCAAATCCCCACCCGCAGATTTGTTTCATTTTCAAACTTGTAGTCTTCTGCCCCAACGGGCTTCTGTTTTTATTGTTTCCTGCGCGGTGACATGGTGCTACCTCTTAAGAGTTTCTGGTTCAGTGGCTCGCTGTGCGTCTCCGGGGAACAGCCCTTTTGGACATCCTCCTTTGGACACATTCGTTTCTCTTCAGGCACCAATATGTTGAACTCAGGCTGGATCGTGACTGGGATCATTTTAAACTCAAGTTGAAATTGGTTTCATCGGTCGTTTTATTGTATCCTTGTTTATGAAATTGGACAAAACTCAATGATAAAATGCTAAACATCTGGGGACATGCATTGCAGACTAGCTTAGGCTATGAAGATGTAGTTTTGGTCCTTGCTATATACACTACACTCCCTATTGAAGTTATCCCGAAATGAATACAAGACTACCTGCATGAGTGACGTGCTGCATTAGCTGCTCCCGCCCAGCATCCTGCTAACGCTCCTCAACACTCTCTGCATCACATCACCATGCCTACCCCCCATGCAAATATTCCTTAGAATATATTAGGTATTTTTTTTATTATTGCTATTATCAGTGGTGGAAGAAGTACTCACATCTTTAAAATTCAACAATGCAGATATACCCTTGAATAGATATTGCTCTTATACCTGAATAGAAGCAAAACATTAGCAGCAAGGTGTACTCAAAGTAACAAAAGTAAAAGTACTCATCATGCAGAATAACCCATTGCAGAACAATATTATATAACTGGATTATTGTAATTAATACATATAGATCCAAAATGGAAATAAGCTCTTGGTCTTTATTGTGTTTATCCTTTTGACAAATATTATACAAAGAGACATTGCATATATTATTTACTTATATATATATATATATATATAAATATGTAAAACATGTATTTTTTATGTATTGCGGATAAATTAATCAATCAAAAAAAATAAAATAATAATAATAATTTCATATACTACTGGGTAGCTTACTTCATGTTAATACATTATCTTTTTAGATTATAATTTGTATTAATAATCCGAATCTGAAAAGTAACTAAAGCTGTAAAATAAATGTAGTAAACATTATAAATACAAATTATAATATTACTCTCTAAACTTCCACTGCACAGCATTTAAAATTAGCATCACAGAGAAATACTCAAGTAAAGCACAAGCACTTCAAAACTGCACTGAAGAACAGTACTTAAGTAGATGTTCTCAATTACATTATTTGTGGCTCGAGCCCTTTTAGTCTGTAAAGTATGTCACATGCCATGGAGACAATGCAAATATCCTGCATGTGCTCTATGGAATTACACTTCTGGCTGTATAGACAAACGGATCCGACAAAAAGAGGCGGATGCAGATAAAAGAACAGCGAGAGAGAGACAGACAAGCCAACAGGTAGGCAGAGTGGTTGACAAGCAAGCAGAGAGATAGACAGCCAGGTGGGTAGGGAGAAATCATAACCAGTCAATGGGCTATAATGGGAATGCTTTACAGCCATATGTAGGTGGTCCTAATGATGTTTTGCTTATTGCAAAATGCTCTGCTGGAATCTCTGGACTCCCCTAAATTGGTCTCTTATTGCACTTGTGCAGGTGTGTGTATTCTCTCTGCAAAAAAAAAAAAAAAATGATGTCAGAGAAAGAGGATATTTAACTTGGCATCCTATTTTCTGTCCTGCTCTTAATTCTAACTGAGCACTGCAGGAAGAGGAGGAGGAGGAAGAGGAGGAGGAAAGGAGGGGGGATAACTACCTTAACTCTCCTGTGCTTCAGCTGATGTAATACTCTCAAACAATGGAGTATAATAAAAATCGATAGGAGATGAGATTGTGTTCAAACCACTTCCCTTGTCTTTTTTCTTCCAGTTGTAGATGTCTTTTTTGCAAAGGGTTTTATATTGGGAGAGAAAAAAAAAAAAAAAAAAAAACGCCCCCCCCCCATGCGCATATAGGGTGCCACACTGACGCATCGTTTGTTGTATAGTCAACTGTTTTTTTTTTTTTTTGCTGGAATGAGGCATGCCTGTAGCGGATTATTGTTTTTACCGCATTCAACAGTGTTTTCAAAGCAAGGGGCGAAAGTCAAGGCTGTAACAGTGGAGGCTCACATACGGAGGGAGATCCGCTAAAGTAATGCCGTTTATCCCTTAAGAACAGGGGGGGGGGGGTTCAAGGCAGTGAACTGAGGTATCACGATCCGAATGTGAAATCTCAACAGTGTTTTCGACGATGCCGAGTTGGACACCTTTACCATGGAGCTGCAAAATTCAAGAGTAAAAAACACGATTTTACACTAGGAGTCTGGTTTGGTGGCAGAAACCTTTCTTTTTTTTTTTTTTTTTGCTATAAAGTGTGATTAAAAAAAAAAAAAGGAAAAAAAAATATCGCCGCTGTATGTGGATTGATTTTTTTTTTTTTTCCTCCTGCTCCCTCTTCTCAGCATTCCCTCAGTCAGTCGACGGATTTTTGCCATTACAGCTCAGTAGAGGGTGTCAGATTATTCTTAGAGCATCGCGCTAGGATGAACACTGTCTCCGCGTTCCTCCTTTTGTGATTCCCAAATAGCCACAAAGGGGGAGACGAGCGAGGCAAGACGCCGAAGGATGTAAGGGGGGATGCGGGTGTTTTGCAGCGGTGGGATCGCCTCTAAAGCTCCAGCGCAGGGTGTGAATTCAGAACCAGGGGAGAGGGGACAGCTCCCGACGCCGCAACACGCAGCACGACTGGGGGAGAAAAAGGCACGGATTTGTTCTTTTTTGTTCTTCCAAGGTCAGTCTTACACGAACTGCAAACAGCCGAACGATGTGTCGGACTCTACTGTCGCTCGCTGTTTTTGATTTTTATCATAAACACGCGCAGGCTCTGAGGATTCAGTCGATGTGAAAGAGACGTTTATGTGGTCATTTTCAAACTGGAAGTCTGGATCCAAGTGCAGGTTAGATGCAGCATGGATCCGTTCTAAAACGGACATTTATCTTCTCCCTAAATGTCTATATCTCCCATTTTTCTTCTTATTGATGTAGACTGAATTCACAGCTCGTATGTCTTGAAACCGGGAATGAATTGTTCACGTTGAAAAATGCTGCTTTGGATTGTTCTGCTGAATGCGGCTCTTTGTGTTGCTAGTGGAAATGTTACAAGGGACGTTTGTAAGGAGCAGATATGCTCTTGCAACGAGATCGAGGGAGATCTGCACATAGACTGCGAAAAAAGGAGCTTCGCCACTCTGCAGCATTTGACTGGCCCGAGCTCGCAGTTTTATCACTTGCTGTTGCACGGGAATTCTCTGTCCAGGCTATTTCCCAACGAGTTCGCCAACTTTTACAATGCTGTGAGCCTGCATTTGGAAAACAATGGCTTGCACGACATTGTACCCGGCGCCTTTCTCGGACTGCAGCTGGTGAAGAGGCTGCACATCAATAACAATAAGATACGATCCTTCAGGAAGAGTACATTTCTGGGGTTAGACGACTTGGAATATCTCCAAGCTGATTTCAATCTATTGAGGGATATTGACCCCGCCGTTTTCAGGGACCTAAATAAACTTGAAGTGTTAATACTTAACGACAACCTCATCAGCGCGCTACCTATAAACGTGTTTCAACATGTGCCCATTACGCATCTCGACCTGCGGGGGAACCGAATCAAAACGTTGCCTTATGAGGGGGTCCTTGAGCAAATACCGGGCATTGCGGAGGTTTTGTTGGAGGACAACCCGTGGGACTGTAACTGCGACCTGGCTTCTCTTAAGGAATGGCTGGAGAACATACCGCATAACGCGCTTATTGGGAGGATGATATGCGAGGCTCCCACCAGGCTGCAGGGGAGCGACTTGAACGAGACGTCAGAAGCGGATCTGTGCCCTTCACAGAGCGGCGGCGTGGACACCAGCCTGGTCGCCCCTCCCACCCAGGAGGAGACCTCTGAGAGCGCGGCTCATGGCCCGCGTCCCACGCCTTACAAGGCCAACAGAGACACCAGCGGGCCCCCGACACCTGGCTACGGACCCAAGAGGCGCTCCAAATCTCGTGAGAACTGGCAGCTGAAAACGAGGCCCACTCCAGTGGTGACAGGTGTGAACGGGGACAGAGAGCAGCTGCACAACATGACGTGCCCCCAGCCTTGCAACTGCAAGCTGGTCGGCTCCAGACAAGGGCTGGGGGTCAACTGCGAGGGCAAAAAGATCGAGAGCTTATCCAACCTCAAGCCTAAACCCTTGGCCGCACACGAATTGAACATGAGAGATAACAACATACACGCAGTGAAAAAGAACCACCTGCTCGGCTACTCCAGCCTCAACCTGCTTGATCTGGGTGGGAACAACATCAAGGTGATTGACAACAGCACTTTCCAAAACCAGAGCGAGCTGAGATGGCTGTATATGGATAAGAACTATCTGGATACGCTGATAGCAGAGATGTTTGTGGGCCTTGTGAATCTGGAATATCTCAGTTTGGAATACAACGACATCCAGCTGATAGTGGCGGGTGCATTCAGCCCCATGCCAAATCTGAGGGTTCTGTTCCTCAATAACAACCTGCTGAAATCTTTACCCGTGGATGCTTTCCTTGGGATTTCTTTATCCAAAATTAGTCTGCATAATAATTATTTCCCCTATCTCTCTGTGGTCGGAGTGTTAGACCAGCTCAATTCAATCATACAGATCGATTTGCACGGGAATCCGTGGGATTGCTCGTGCAACATCGTGCCCTTCAAGCAGTGGACGGAGAAACTCGGGGCCGATGTGATAGTGAGTGATCTCAAGTGCGAGTCCCCCGAAGAGTTTTGGAAACGAGATTTCCGCCAAGTCCGGAACGACCTCATGTGCCCAAAACTCTATGACAAAGTCTCCCCCACCCCCCCGTCCAAAAACAGCACTTTCACCCTGGACTCGGGGACGCGCTCGAACTCTTATTTGGAGCCGAACAGGGTCTCCATCTCAGTGCTCGTCCCCGGGTTGCTGTTGGTGTTTGTCACGTCCGCTTTCACTGTCGTAGGAATGCTTGTGTTTATTTTGCGGAATCGAAAGAGATCAAAGCGGAGGGACGGGAACTCCTCCGCCTCAGAGATCAATTCCTTACAGACAGTGTGTGACTCGTCTTATTGGCACAGCGGGCCTTATCACGCAGACGGGGGCGCGCACCGGGGCTTCGACTGCAGCACGCACCTCTCCACGACAAACGATGCGTAAAGGGACTCTGCTCTGGTCTAGTACAATAAACCTACACCAGACTGGATTACAAAAAACAGTCACACAGACGGACTGACGCACATAAATGACTGACACTAAAATCATCCAGCTTCTGTTCGTCAGTGGCGAACGCAGACTTGTTTATGTCTTGTTTTCTCCAGTTGAACCAAGTAAGTCAGTCTGCTGCTGCACAGGCCCCACTCTGTAATATATGTATATGCCAAGCCCCCCTGGCTAACACCCCTCCCTCCCTCCTCCTCCCAGTTCTGCTATTTGCCGCAATCGGACTACGGATATGAGACAGAAAAGAGGGAGAAAAAGAAGCGAGGGAGAGGGCGTGTGTGTGTGTGTGAGAGAGAGAGAGAGAGGGAGAGAGAAAGAGCAAAGACCGAGGACCCGGGAAATGGTGCACGAACGCATGAATGTAAATGTAAATACTCGGACCGATGTATCATAATCTGCATGATGATATTTCGCATGGTTTCAACACACACACGACGGCGAGGAACCATAACCACCATAACCAACAAAGAAGCAAACTCGACCCTTTTCATGTTATATCAATATGACAACAATATATAGATATTAAGAATTATATATGACTATTACAAAGTGCCATTTCTCTATTTTTTGTGAACCTGCAGTTAGGATTTGTATTTGTTGTTTTAAACTTGTTTTGAGAAAAGAGAAGAAAAAAAAAATGATAACTGATAATGATGACTCTCGGAAAGGAGTGATGGAAGTGAAGCTGTCAGTGCATGTTATTTTCTGTTTGTTATCATTTGATTGTCGATAAATATTGGGGTTATTTATACCGTACTAGATGGTGCAGATTAAATCCATGTCTGCGCAATCATCATCTCCTTTATGAATGTAAACTGTGTTATTTTATGGTGTGCCAATTGTTGACTTTCAGATATTCAGACATGCAGATGAGCATGACCAATTAACGTCACTCAGATGCTTATGCTGCAAAGTTAATGTAGCTAAAATAACAGTTCCGTGGTTTTGTGTGTCAATGAATATAGCCTGCTTTGGGTGAGAGGAACAAAAAAAAAAAAAAAGAAAAAAAAAAAAAAAAAAGTCATTTAAATGGGGGGTTTATACCATCATATTTTTTCAACAACTGAGCAAAGAAGTGTTTTCAATTGAGCTATGTAGGTATAATTCGATCTATGTAAACCGCGCAGGTAGACTGATATAGAATAGAATGCTTTTTTAATGTCAGAAAAAGAAGTATTCCTCCACATAAAAGCTTATGGCTATGATTCACTTTCATCCTATTGTGAGCTTTTGTAAAGCCATCTAATCTTGTCCAAATAAGAGAACTGAAACTCACTGTATTTACTACAAAATGTGCTTGAAATAGGCTGTTTTGGGTGTGTGTGTGTGTGTGTGTGTGTGTGCGCGTGTGTGCGTGGGGGAGGGGGTTCTTGCTTTCTAACAAACTGGGGCCATGCTATGGAAAGAACTCAGCATGTGGCAAGACCATAAAGACACAGGAGTGTATCTCCTTCACTGAGGGGATAAAAAAAAAAAAAAAAAAAGAAAGAAAAAAAGGCACACACACATACGCGGAGGTAATTTGATAATGCAAGATGCCTTTTTCAATTCAGCATTTTGAACTTGAGATAGTCTTCTCGTGGGAGGGGGGGTCGCATGGTTTTTGTGGGCTCATGAAAACAATGCCATGACTGTATACCTGTTTTGCAGAGCTCAGCTGTCGGGTCTGCTGCTTATTAGCCTATACTGCTTTAACTGAGCTTGGATTTGGAAAACAAAAAAAAAACAACTAAAATAATCAAACGGTTGGGGCGTACTTCCAGTATTCACACAATTCGTTAACTTCTCTGCAGTGTCTAAAACAGATGCGAGGAATGTGCAACTTCACTTTTCTTTCGTGCTATTTGCGAAATACTCCAGTGCTGGTGAAATCTTTTATCTTCGCTAATTAATTCCTCCACTCTCTAAGATGCCTAATTTAGACAGGGTTTCACCATAATTCGGCAACAATCCTAACATGCCATGGCCAGGATGAGAGTGTACAAAGGTTGATACGAGATAGGCTTACACCCCCACCCCCCCACCCCCCTCTTTTCATAGCTAGTAGGCCTACGGTATCTCCCCCAGTATGCAGACGAGCGCTGTCCATGATGCTGAATCACGACCCCCTGCTTTCTTTGTCTGCCTGCCCCTTGCCCCTGCATATGCTTGTGTGTGCAGCCCGTGTTTTTGCACAGGAATGCAGACCCGCAGAGACAGAGAGAGACAGAGACAGACAGAGACAGACAGAGACAGAAAGAGAGAGCAGTTGCGTGACAATTTGCATGTATGCACTCTTACTCCCCCCGCTGTCACCCCTCCCTCTTCCCATTAGCACCATGTAACCATGTGCAGCTTGACCTTGGGGACTAACATTTCAGCAGATCTGTGAGAAACACTCATTATCATCACCTCCTTGCATTTTTGTTCAGTCACCTTGCTTCCCCCTCAACCCCCGTTCCCCCACTTTTCTGTTCAATCACTACGGGTGTTGGTGTTGGTGGCGGTGGGGGCGGGGGGGTTTCGGGGTAACTACGTGTCTCTTCTGTGGAGTATTACTGTGCCACAGCCCACTGATGATTTGTCATAATTTTCAAACGCTGTGTTTCAAAGTTACATTTATATGCTTTGCGATATTTGACCTGCTTCTATTTTGTTAAATAAAGTGTGGTTGAGGTTGAGTAAAAAAAAAAAAAAAAACAATGTTTGCTTTTAGGAATTTTCATTGGATTTGACTTGAGTTGGCATAAAGGGACATGTGACAGGTTTGATTGATCATCTGTTCATATTGTTTAGCATACTTCATATAACTAAAGGCTTTACATATATGCTAAATTCAAGTGCATCCTTGTCCTTCAATAAGGAACACAGTTCAAAATAAGGTCAAATTGATACTATTTCAATAACAAACCAAAATGAAGGATTTCACATTGTATTGCATTGTTATATTTTCATATCATATTATTTTTAGACTGTTTTATTACGATTCTTGGATGCTGTTTCCTTGTTACCCTGGAGAGACAATGACACATTTAGACTCTTGCTGCAGTGCTGGCTGTATTATCACACAATGCCTGACACTACAACACAAACGTGGACTTTGGAATTGAAGTATACAACATAGTTTTACAACATTCCCGACCGTATAAGACCACAAACCATTGTCATGCTGCTATGGGGTTATTCCTACCACTGTTATCTAGAGCATAAACATAAGGACTCCTGTAACGTTTAATGGGAAAATGCAAACGCTATATGTTGTGCAGCACGGTGCTATGCTTTCCATTATATCAGATAATAGATTCTCACAACGTAACATTCCCTCTGTTTGAATCCATTAGAGGTTGCTTTCCGTCAGGTGTTCCCGAGCAGTAGGTCTGTGTGACTCGGTGGCTAACAGTAGGACCCATTCATTAATGCGACGGATAATAGCTGTTGGAATCACAGCGGACTGGAGTTGCCTCTTTTACACGCTGGGCACACAGCACTCCAACACTGTTGCGGCCCAGCAAGTCTGGCGTAGTTCGTGTGATAGCCTCCCCCCCAACCCCCCCTGAGGAGCTGGCAGTTGATGCAACACTTCCAGCAGGTATAACATCATCCGCACACCTCAGACACTCAGCTTCGGTGTAAGTCTCCATGGTCCTGTTTTGGATTAAATGTGGGACATTTAATCCTAGGGGTATGGGAAATAGTTTGTGTTTTGTATTTGGAAGCTGTGCTTTCCTTGCTTCAGGGTTACTTCTCTGCACACTAAAAAAAAAAAAAAAAAAGAAAAAACAAAATAGTGTACCTTGTTTGGCTGGTTAGTCATCAGTTGGAATACCCATTACAGCTTGAACACCCACTGCTAACACTGTCTTGTTTTTGTGCTACCTTAGGCACATCTGCATCGTTTTTGTGTGGCATTGCTTAGTTTTTTTTTAATACACGTTTTGCTCCTTTGAGGGGATCACTTTGATAACTGGCCGCAAGAGCTAGGTAACAAAAGAGCATTTGAAACAAATTGCACTGCCATCCGCCATCTTTTGTATCTTGCCTGTGATGTCTCGGATTCATGGCGAGTTACAAATGGCAGCATGATGGTGGGAAAATCAGTTCTAAACACCAACCTTTCCCTTTAATTAGCGCTAAAGCGGCAGTGGCTAGCTTTTATCCGACTCCCAATGGTCAGATTCAGTGCGTTTGCTCTTGTTTAGGTTTTGTAAAAATCCCCAAAAGCTTTTCAGCCGGGGTATTAGCCTTTTTGATGTTAGCTTTGATGAAAGTCCCTTGTGAGGCACTGACGAGTTGCCAGTAGTCCTGCACTTCAAAACTCTGCAGCCACTGCAACCCCTTCAAGCCCATGGGTGTGTGCAGTAGTGATTATCTGGCATTATCCCCAGGGATTTCTTGGTGTTACTCCCAGATAGTATTATTAGCCCATCCACAGCGAAGCACTTAGCCTATAAGTCTCAGTGGTTGGGTTTTATTCGTGGTTATGTTCTTTCTGAGCCACAATAGTGACTGTGTGGAATGGCGTCCATTCTTTAATGTTGTGCTTGGGAATCAGCTTGGTGTTAGCTTGAATGCAGTGGAGTGTTTTACATGGCAGGAAACACAGCGGGCATTAGCTTGTGCAATCACTGTGCTTGGTAATGTACATTTCAATCTGGAAACATGTCTGAAAAAACGCATCTCCAATAAAATGGCATCCACAAAGGGAAATCTTTAGTGGTTGAAAATGTGCTTGGGCTGGGTGGAGTTTTGGCTGCAGCCTTTGCCCAGTGTACTTTACTCAATGCATTCCCAGTGAGTCAGTTAATCAGTCTTATATTGTTGTATATTTGGCTTGATGGCAACTGAACAAGAGCCGGAGTAGGCTGGAGCTTTAGATCACAGGCTTGCAACAAAGCGGCAACACATGAAATAACTTGAGTAAAAGTTGCATACCTTTGAAGCAGCTCTGGGAGTTAAAAGAAAAACAGTGGGTAGATAAAGCAAGCAAAACACAAGGAGTTCAGATATTTCAAACCTTATTCATATTCACGAGTCTGTCAGACAGACTACAGAGCAAAAAAAAATAAAAAATCCAGAGTAATTAAAAGGCTCTCAACTCATAATTGACCCAGATCTGGTGTCAACCCACGGCAGACCTTTAATCAAGATGAGCGAATGGCCTACCGAGTGTTTCCTCCAGCTCTAAGTAATCCTCTTCTTCCAGCCCCCGCTTATCGATTATCTCATTGATTTCATTTAGCGGCCACACGAGTTGCCCATCCCTCACTGGGATTTCAGGCTTTATCGTGGCTCCACCTGATCTGATTACACCGCTCGAATGGGAGCTACAGCCGCAATACAAAAGGGAGTTTGTTTGCAGCCATGAAGAAAGGATGCGGATTTGTTCAGGACGAAGGTGCCGCGCCGGACTTTCTAACAGACCATTTGAGAACTAACTTCATTAAACGACACCCTCCCCTTATGGGTGGATGTATGGTCATGCACCTACTCTACATCTTGACACCAAGGCTATTAGAACTTTTAATTTTCCTGAGGCTACCTTGGTCGGGACCCAAGGAAGACTGCCCTTGATGGTTTTTTTCACAATTATCTGGCTGGTCAGAGAACAGATTACTGGGCCGAATATATATATATATTATGTAATATATATGCCCTTCATACATAAGTATATTTGTACAACCAAGGCTCTCCTCCAGGAGAAGAGGCATTAAGGTGACCGAGGTGCTTTACTGGTTGAAACAAAACCTAGCAGACAGCACACGCAGAAAACCTGAGATGCCACTTGAGGTTATGGCCGTTTGTTCCTACTGTGATCATGTGCACTTCCAAGGATAATAACAGCACACATGCTTTCCGTGTTATTCTTCGTTCAAAAGATGGCCGTTTGGCAGAGGAATCTATCACATTTTAACACTGACAAACAGATGCAACCCTTGTGTTTTGTGGACATCGCCTTCCCACAGACTTCACTAGCGTATGTGTGAAAAATAATAATGGCAAAGTTAACCGTGTTCGCCTTCAAACATTTCCTTGCTTTCTTTTCGACTGACCTCATTAAAACCCAATAGGGGCAGTAAAAGAAAAAAAAAAAAATTGAAGTAGTAACCTTTCCCTTTTTCTATAAACTGGGCTTGCATATTTGAAGGTTTTTATATGGGTTTATATTCCTTTCGTTGGCCAAAACGTCATTCACAGACAAAGGAATGTACAGTGTGTTATCCTACATGGTGATGTTACCTATGTGTTTCACCAATTAGACCCTGTAGAGGTCGTACTAATGCAGAACCTCTTACTAACGCTAATAACGCACAACCAAAAAGACAGATTTGGGAGGGTGAAAAATGCACCATCAACATCAATCAGAGGTATACACTATGTACAAATCCATTGTATTTAACAGCTGGGATCCCCGAGACCCTAAATAGAAGTAAGTAAGGAAGGAATAATCTAATCAAAATCACAGGTATAAGCAATTTTCATAAAATGAGGACATTTCATGGGGATAAAACAATGTATGGTATGTTTTCTGGGTCGAGGGTCTCCGACAAAACATTCATTCAGTGAAGAGCCATCATGGTTATTGGAAACATACTGTAGAAACATCAACTTGGAATTGTTATCCAAGTTGTTAGGCCTTAAAAAAAACTATTATTATTACCATCTAAAGTACAAGCTGAAAGTGTGCCACCAAATTTAGACTCCTTAGTACTGTATACTATCCTATTTAAATGTCATCAGTTTTATCAAATAAACTTTCACGGCATTATTAACTCAGTGTAATCAAATACGTTTGCCAGTTCCACGTTTAAATTGTCAGTAGTTTATACAATTAAATCCCAAGCGGATACAGCCTACAGATTTCAGTTAGGACTAGCGTAGCTCAACATTTTAATTAAGTTTGTTTCCTTGGATTTTTCAGTTTTCAATACGTTTAATTCTTTTTCAAATCTACAGAGGGAGCTGATCACATTCTACTAAATTAGATATTTTGTCAGTTTGGCTGGAGGCATGGAGTGCCATTATATACTTGTATAATACAAGATAACGACAATATGTTTTGGAAATGGGTACGTGCACGGAACTGTTTCCAGGACGAACTAATTCGAAGTTTCATGAATTGCAAAGTAGCGCAATTACACTTGACAGACATGTTGGATTCTTTGGTACCAAAGCAGTGTCATTTCAAGGATACTTTGCTTTGGTTTTAATGAGTCATTTGTTTTTCCAAAAGCGGTATAATGAAGTGTTGTGGAACAACCTTTCAGGCATGGTAATTACAGTGAGCCTGATGCATCTTACCAGACACCTAAATGCATCATTTCCAAAACAATATTTTTTGTTTCTCAGTGGTGGCTTGCCGCTTTGAACTTAAAGTGAAAATGAAGCCCAATTTGCATGGCCACATTTCATATGTTAATGTGAAAATTGTCCACATTGTGTGACGTGTGTTGACTGGTGTCCACATGGGACAGGACGAGCACATACGGGCTTAATGTCCTATAGGAGACTCGCACACACTGAGGCTTTTACCTCCAACTCTGCGCCCGGACAGATAATTCAATTAGATATTCAGTGCAAAGAATTTACAATTCAGCCATAGAAGGCGGCTAAATGTAAATGTTTGGGTAGTGAAAGAAGCAGCGCCATGACTAATGGCACATGAGCGTCCTTGAAGGGCTTTAGAAACAGTCCAGTCAAGGAAATCTTCTATTCAAGGTGGATTGTTCCGCATGAATGGTGCAAAGTTGCCACGGAAAAAAAAGGTCACCCTTATCATTATCTTCACCCCCCCCCTTACTACTTCAGACGGATGCGTTTTGATTTCTCTCTCCTTTGTCACTCTTTGATGACTGGCAAAATCGATAGGCTCTCTAAAAGACAGTGATTGGGGGGAGGAATTTACTTCCCTTACACCCACTCTATTTAGCGTGACAGCTCGCAACACAAACACACAAACACATCATCATCCTGATCATCATCAACAACAACAACAAGGGTCCACCAAGAGAGAGAGAGAGAGAGAGAGAGAGAGAAAACAAGCACTGACGTCGCTAAGCTTTCTGTCCCGTTACGTGCGTCAGACAAACTGTCCACCTATGTCTTTATTCCGCAGCTAGGATTTGGTGTGTGTCACGAGACTTTTTTTTCTGGTCGCCGCTTTCGAAGAAAAGCTCTGCTCTTCCCCGTCTTCTTGTTGCCTGAAGGATTATTATTATTATTTTTTTTTTTTTATAAAACAAGAGCATCTTCCCTCCTCTCTCACCGTCTCTCTTATATTTCGTTTTAGACAGAGTGTCGAGTCGTTGCTTAGCTCCTCAGGCTATGAAGCGCCGGCGTTGCGCTCACGTATCGGAGTTCAGGGAATAAAGGTTTGTTGCAGAGAAACTGAGAGCGAATGTCTCAGAAAATGTCACCGGCAATTAAACCATTGTTTGGTGTGGTGGAATTTATTTTCGGGCTATTTCTGGCTGCCAGCTGCTTTTTGACCCTTTTAGAAGTTAAATAACATTTAGCAGATTTCTTTTTCTTTTTTTTTTTTATATATTCCTCACCAGAATCAACAGACACGGTAGAAATGTCACCCTTGACCTCCTCCCCCAGTGCACACACCCACATGCAAAACACAAACGTATAAAAAACCTCTCTCTCTCTCTCTCCCTCCCTCTCAGATGCACATACCAAAATACAAATGCATGCTGGATAAATGTTGTCCTTAACCTGGCGTACTACAACCGCTCAGCAAATGCCAGCTGGGTCAACAGATGCCCTGGGCATTCATTCTGCCTGCTCTCATACGAAGAACACTGCCGAAACACAACAAACACACACATACACATGCGCGCAAACACACAGACACACACACACGCGCGTAAGCACATGCCTGCAACCCTGTTGAGCTCTATAGTGCAGCAGTCTACAAGCAGATTATGGAGGTTTTTTTTTTTTTTATCTTGCAGTGTTTGGTGCACTGAAATCACAGCAGCAAAGAGGTGGCAGGTCAAAATTAGTGGCTTTGTGACGGGGCTTTGCTGCGGATAAATCCACTCGATTTGAAAGAGAGAGAGAGAGAGAGAGAGAGAGAAAAACACATTACACAGTATGAAACCAAGGGTGTTGTTGCAAAATGTAAGTGGAGGGATATCGCCGTTTACAGGCAAATGTCACGTAGCCGTCAAAGGGAACAGAATGAAAGATAACAATGCCCCCTTTTTTTTAGACGTTTAGGAAATGATGCAATGATTTAGGTTTCAAAGACACACAGCTCAGCTCACAAATGGCAGTGCATACTTCAAACCCAAAGACACGGTCCTTTTAAAAGAATTTCGATTAAAAACCCGGGCTTTTTCCCAGTCCTCCCTATTAAACGCCTTCCTTTTTTTTTTTTTTTTGAGTCATTGTTAGTGTTGGAAGCCCTCCAAAAAGGTATCTCCAAGTAGTAATAGTAGTAGCGGTGAAACAACTCCACTATGGGATGAGTCTCTGCTTGTGAGTCATATCGTCAGAAGCCAGCAGTTGGAAGGAAAGCGCTTATAAAAGGCTGGCGATGAGCAGAGGCAACGACAAATGTTTGATGTTGCATTTCCACCCTCTGGTCAGCTTCTTGTCTTTGCTGTTGTTTTTTTTTTTTTTTTTGGAAGGTATTTGCGAGGTGGTATGAGTAGCGCTCAGTGCCAAACATGGAGCTGAAAAAGCTCATTTCCGAGAGAGAGAGAGAGGCGGAGGTAGTTTTCAAGTCGGGCGGGGCTATATTTTTTGCATGAACCTGCAATTAAAAATGGGAGGGTATAGAGGAGAAATTAAACAGAGCAATTAAAAAACAACAAACAAATCATAAAACGCTCCTCAATAAAAAACCTGTTTTTTTTTCTTCGCTTATTACATTCTTAATGGGTAGATTTTCCCTCTATTTATAGAATTCGAATAACAAACTGTGATATCGTATCCATCATTTCCATGCTTGTCTCTACTCAATTAACATTGTAGATATAATTCTTAGGAAAAGCCCTAACGTCTGACAGGAGCTGTGGTTAGCGGTCTGCTGAGCTGAGGCAGCCAGTGATTGTGTTTAACAAACACGAGCAAGAGGAGAAGGCCCGTGGGAATAGCTATCGGCAGTTCTGAGTGAGACGCAGAAAAGCCTGGGGGGGTGGCGGTGGTGGGGTGGGGGGGGAGTTGGTTGCGTGCATTGATGGAGGACAGGGAAGGGGAAAAAAAACATACAGATGGCAAATGATAGGCGGTGAAAGGAAGGTTAAAATAAACCAATCTAGAGTTCATTTTCAAAGCACTTCATTCTGTTTAGCACTCCTGCGTTGCCCCCATATTTTATTCCAACACTGTTGTGTCAGGAAGTGGGAAGCAATATCACACAGGAGGCACAGGGAGCATCTGCCAGGCTCTGTGTGTCAGAGTACATCCAGGACGCGGTAAGATGCGGTGTTTGTTTCTCGGGGAGAATCTTTTTTTTCCCCTCTTCATTTTTCATTTTTCATTGATAATAAAAATCTGCTGCCAGACACAGCAAAGTCAATTCCTTTCGATCCCGCTTACACCTGGCGTCAAAATACGATCCATATCTGGATAGAAAACTCACGTTAATGCAAGATTTATTATTTTTTTTCCCGTTTTTTTGAATCATGACAACTATTGATTTAGCAGTGGAAGGTGAACACAGGGTCACACTGAAGCTTACAGGAAAACAGGATCAATCAATAAAAACATCATTTTCATTTAAATACTGAATCCAAAAGGAATCTTTTTAGGCAAAATAACCAACTAACGTATCATTTCAACCATTATTTCTGTTTTTCTTTTAGATGTTACCCCAAACTGATAAGATAAGATTGTAGTATTGTATTTTTTATTATTAAATATTTAGTATTCGAGCAACAGGTATAGTCTAAACTATCAGGCCTCATTTTTAATAACTAAGACAATGATAACAATATGGCACACAGTGTGAAACACACTCGTTGGTGCAAGAATTCTTCTGAAATCCCATTTATGTCCATGAGTCTGTTGCCCTCGTGCATGCTGGGAGGTTTCCCCTTCACGCTACATTATAAAATCATACACACTACACGCGATCTCTAAAATGCATCGATCTAGGCTGCAAGAAAGAACAATCTTGCAGTTGCGATCCCAAACAATGATGCAATTGCAGCATACTGTATATGAAAAGCCAATTCATTTCAAGTGGCTGCTTCAACCTTGGAGGGAAGTCTTAAAAATAACTGTGGGGGAGGCAGCTCTTCAAGGATGAGCCACTGTGGCGTTCGGAGCAATATGCTGAGATGGACAGCAGCAGGTTGGGTGCCGATTACCATGGAGCATATCTTCTGTCCCATGTCCTCTCCCCAGATAAAAAAAAATAAAATAAAAGAGAGAGAGAGAGAGAGAGAGAGAGAGAGAGAGAGAGCAAGCCAATCTATAACCTGTCACTGTCTCTCCCTTGATGCCTGGATGATGGATGACTGCATCTTCTCGAACAATACCAAAACACTCCCAGTGTGGGAGGCCTTTTGCACCGGGGCAAGGTAAGAACTCTGTGCATGTCCGTGTGTGTGGGAAATTACCGTCTCAATTTATAACACTTTAACTGACAGCTGACATTGTGCCCTTACGTGTATGACATGACACTTGGCTCGAGGGGCCGAACCTTCATATTTAAAAATGCATTGGAAGGAAATGAAGGCATCTGAGGGAGTGAGATTGCAGGGATTCTTCTTTTCCGTCCCACTTTTTACCCAGAATGCTTCATCCGCTCTGTACACCCCAAACTATTGCGGGACTCACAAACCTTACAAATGATTCCATCTCAGTCTGTGTGATCTCCACAATATCCACGCTCGCTGATGCGATGCATCTCAAATCTGAAAATCACCCCATAAAAATCAGAGATGATGAAAGCCTTCAGCGCTGCACAGTTGGCAGGGGGGGATTGAGGGGAGGGGAGGGGAGGGGAGGGGGGGGGGGGGCGGGCTGCTGCCTCCCACTCCTTCTCTTGTTCAGTCTTTGGGGCCTCTGCTGGGTCTCTAGGCTTCGTCTCGTTCTCTCCCTCTCTTCCCGTCTTCGTTTCTGAGTCTGTTACTCGCTCTGTTGCTTTTCCTCTCTCAACCTTTTTTCTCTTTCTCTTTCCCTCTCACCCACTCTTTATCCCTCCCTATCCAGCTCTCCAGTCTCTCCCAGGGGCTTAATTTATGGTTGTGGAGCTACAGAAACATAGGGATGACAACCCACGCTCTGCTCTGCTTTGTTTGCTTGCTAACTTGCTGGCAGGCTGGCTCACTGACTGGCTGGGTGTACATGTGTATATATACTGTATGTACGCTGGCTCTAAACAAAAAAATGTTGTCCCTTTTCCCAGGATCATTATTTCTCCCTTTCAGACATGGCGGCTTGTTGTATGCCTCTTGTTATAGTCATAGTAAACACTGGCCCATTTCATGTTTGGCTGCTTAAACTTGTACATACAGATGAATTCAAAGATACATTTTACTTGTTGTGGTGTTTAGTGCTCTTCAGTGAGCATGAATGTCCTTATTAACCTTTACCACTGGAATATTGTGCTTTGAGGTTTTTATTTCCTGGAGCGGTTGAGTCTTTCTTCAAGAAGATCATCTTTGTTGTTGTGGTTCAGTCCGAGGGGGCTCAAGGTTTTTCCTTTGAAGGGCCAAAACTGAAAGCAAAAGCAAACTCCTGTTGCATTGTGTTGTAATGCGAAGATGCAAAATGGTGTTGGAACCCAAAGCTGCCTCAACTGAAATGCCTTTTGTCCGTGTGCCACTCTCTTCATTTTTGTCTTACCTCGCTCGCACTAAACTGACTTCCTGCACAAAGTGCTCAGATCACGAAAAATAGGGATGTAATATCAGGGATCTTACATATTTAAAAAGCATTTTTCCGTCATAAAAACCCCCCCCAGCAAAACAGCAATTTATATTATATGTTTCAAAAAAATATTATTATTGTTTTTTTCCGGCTAGAAATGTCAAACTTCTTCAAAAACGAAACGTCAAACTCAATGACGAGTACATATTAATAGTGGATTGGCCCTCGTTACACAAAGCAAAATACAGCATTTTATATAATAACGAACATATTGTTCCAAATCTCAAGTCGACGGCACATCTGATAATTGTGGCTGTTTGCCAAATCCACATTTTGGCAAATCGGACTCATAATCTTGAGATTTTTCTTGGCTGAACCGCCCAGACCCGGAGTCTTGCGGGGGTATTTGAAAGTGGAGCTGCCAAGAGATGGAAGCCATGAGGGGGGGAGGGGGGGTGGGGGGTGTCCTCTACCTTCCTTTTCATTGTCTCCTGCTTGATGAAAACAACACAGGCAAGGACACCCTGATGGAAATTAATAGAAACTAGTGCAGGTCTCAGCAAAGCCTTGAGCCTGTTGGTCTGGAATGATCAAGGGGACTTGGGAAGAGACTCACGCCTACATTGCTGGAATGGCTTGGGTTTCAT
The DNA here is from genome assembly GCA_943590825.1 of Bovichtus diacanthus. NCBI lineage: Eukaryota > Metazoa > Chordata > Actinopteri > Perciformes > Bovichtidae > Bovichtus > Bovichtus diacanthus. The sequence continues at coordinate 6,276,375 of CALSBV010012184.1, read as the reverse complement.
ACAGTCAGTCACACATCCCACTGCCAAATGCATTATATAAAAGGTGGTGGGTGTGCTGTATGCCACATGAGCCTCATTCATGAACGAGCACCTATTATGCATGACCTGGAAGAAATGGAGTAAGCTGTCAAACAGAAATAACATGTGACAGTAGAGAACATTGGTGGGAATAAAAATAGCGGCGTTTTTTTTTTATTTACAGGTGTCGCGAGTTTATTCAATGCACTTGATTACGTCTTCACTATAATGTGTGCTTGGAAATTAGCTTTCCGTTCAACCTTTTCCAGTAAGTATTGGATTTATTTTGAGTCAAAGCAATGCATCTCTACCCATCAGGAGGACGCTTGAAAGGTATTTTCCACTGTGGCTTTTTAGCTGCCTTGGTTTTTGAAAACCCACATGTTTCTGAAAAGCCTCGTTCCCAAAGATTAAGATGAACTAGACAAGACGTGGGTTTTCAACAATGCCCTCTGCTCTGGTTTGTTTGAAAGCCAGCACAAAGATGGCAGTTTGAGACTGAATGATGGCGAGGAGCAACATTTGAATTCAGGATGAGTGTCAGGTTAATATTCTCCTGCTCTCTGCCGCAACTATAATTCATTATCCGATCGCGGCACGAAAAGAGACATGAAAGCCTTTTCCTTTCCTCTTCTCTGTTCTCATCAGTCGAAGCCTCGCACGCATCCTCTCGATTACCATCGCTCATCTTTTCTCTTTTGTTTCTCCCCTTGTGTCCCCATTCAATCCATTTTCATTTCCCCCTCAGTTCCCTTTAAAGCCGCTTTCATTTCAACCCGATCTCTCAATCTTCCACAGCTCCCATTCTGCACCCCCTTTTCAACCGCTCTCTGACAATCTCCGTCTCACTTCCTCCACGTGTCTGTCATCTTTCTCCCCTTTCTTTCAACCTTCCGTTCTTTATTCTCCCTCAGACTGCTCCCTCCCCAGAATTTTTCCTCTTCTCTTGGCATATTTTGCCTCTCTCTCTCCCTCTCTCTCTCTCTCTCTCTCTCTCTTTCTTTCTCAACACTTTGTGCACTCTCTGTCCCTCCATTCTTAGCAATGCCCTCTACGGACCAATTAAGTTCTCCAGCTTGATGTATTTTCCAACCCTACACACTCGGCCTGACTGGACAGTTCAAGTGGTTCAAGGATAGAGACACACGCACACACAAGTCGGATTTAACAATGTGGCCTTGGAACCTATTGGAGTTTTTAAAAGTATGTTTGCGAATCTCTATCCCTCTCCGAGCGCTTCATTGACCCACCAAAGAACCTTATCTATGCACACTCTCAGGCAAGGGACCTCATTTAGAATAACGCGTTTGGAGCTCATCTTCCCCCAGGATCGCTTCCACAAAAAAAAAACAACTTTTTTTTTCCAACTCAAAACAATGTAAACAAGCTGAGAGAGCTTTGTATTAGCGCATTGTGCAGTGGAAGAATTGCCAAATGAAAAGGTCTGAGTTGCGAAAGGGGCCCTAACACAGCAGAAATTGTTGGTGGTGGGGAGAGAAAAAAAAAAAAAAAAAAGAGAAAGAATAAAACTCTCCAGGCGTATTACACAACACACCAGGGTACCGTCACATATGCGTGCAGCTCCTTTCTTTTGCAATACTGGCACTGACACTAAGAAACATTTGTGTGGCAGCCCTGCACATAGAGTCAGGCTCCCACTTTTTTCAAGTGAAATTCAAGGCTTAAAAATATCAACTTTGAAAGAATAAATCCCTCTGCATGCACACTTGTATGGTAATGTGATCTTGAAAGGCAAATAAAAGCTTTAACTTGTAATAATAACAAACAAACCAGCTTAAGTGGAGATGTTGTAGTAAGTTATAAAACGCTCGTGTTTGTTATTGCTTTTTTTTTTTATCACACAGCAGGCATCCATAAAAATAACAGCATTTGTCTTTCTTATGAACTCGTCACATCGCTGTCGTAAAAGCTCTCTAAAAAAGCGGCTGATTGACAGTTCAAGCGCTGAAGTTCCGTCTGATTCCGAGCTCGCTCACCAGCCAGACGACTACCTGCAGAACACAGACGGCAGACTATCGACCATCCCAAGTGTCAAAACCCGCTCACGTTAGCGAGGAGGAAGCCGCGTGTCAATTAGCATTACCGAAGAAAACAAGGTCATTGAGACGCTCAATAGATCTTGATTGGGGGTGAAAAACCAAAGCGGAAGCTTTAAAAAAAGAAAAGGTGCATTCAAGGCGTCACAATATCAAAAAATGAGAGAAAGAAGGGGTTGTCAAACGTAAACTGGAATTAGGAAATTTCAAAAGCCATCAGTGCATTTGAGCTGAACGGCGGCAGTTACTGTACTTGGTGCCATTAGCACGTTGAGGGCGAGGCTGAAAATGGGCGAGATGTGCGAGCGCTGTACTCCGCAGCATTAGGAATGCAAACAATTACTACGGGTATCAAAGTGCAGGCTTTCAGCTTCCATTCGAGGGCGTTCACACAGACAACTAATATAACTGAAATAAGGAACACAGGCTTGTTTAGAACGTAGCAAAAAAATAAAAAAACATTAGGGCCAGTCATGCTGCTAATAATGATAATCACGTCTATCAGTCAAAGGCTCGGATACTGAACGGGTTCGAGAGTTCAAATTTGCTTGGTGAACCACTTGATGGGCAGCTGTCACGGGAGAAACATATTACAAATGTTGTAAAGAAGACGCTCCTCTTTCCTTACCCCTGCCTCTGCAGTGTGAGTGACACAGGCATTAGTTGTTTGTTATATCTCACCTTGATTACTGCTCAGCGGTCTGGTCGGGTGCGGCCAAAAAAGATCAGTCTATGCTCCAAATAGCTCCGAAAAAAGCTGCCCGCACAGCATGGCAGGTTGGCATGTAATCCGATGACTTTCTTTAGGAATACCTGTTATAGTGCACAACCAGATTGTCTGTACTCACAAACAAATGATGTGAGAACATAGTCAACACTACCGCAGGCTACAAACATCTATCCATCTAAACCAGAGCAGATCCTTCAACAGAATCTTAAAATGAGTCGAACATATATAATTGAAAACAAATTCAAAACAGCTTGGCACCGTAGTTTTTAGCAAACGTTACGGAATGGGGATTGATACACATTTGGTTGCGCGCTACGGAGTTTTTTCACCAGCAGGACGCGGTATTTGCAGAACAACAGCGCTCATGTTCAACATGATAAAGCAAGAGGTCACTGAGCAATGTGTTTGTACAATGGAGCTCTATGGCGCGGAGGAAAAAAAAGATGTATCATGCTTTGGCTAGACAAACAATACTTGTTGGTGGGATCAGATCGCTGTTGCTCTTTGCGTGGGATTTGTCGAGAATAAGAAAAATATCGAATATTGCCAGCCTTATCCTTTAAGGATCTGAACTTTAACTATTTTCATCCAGTGTGGATTTGAGCCAAAACAAAACAAAACCCAAACAAAACTCTATTCTAATACTTTCTGACTTACTATTGCCAGACATTATTGTGGTGTCCTCTGGAAATGCAATGCCGCAAACATTCCTTTCCTCAAACATCCAAGCAAGAGCAGCTCATAGCACAACACAACACCAGAAACATAGCGTACAATATCATCCCATTTTGTGCAGAAAAAAAAAAAAAAAAGACGTCTGCAACAATAACAAACAGCTACTAGAGTTCTGGAAAATATCGCCAAGAGGCTGGCAAACTTGTAATTTGGAAAGTCAGACTGTGAAGGAAACACTAAAGCTAATCTCTTCCAAATGCCTTGAGTCACGAAGAAGGCAAATCTATATTTAGTTTGAGAGTTTTAATTCCAGGCCCTGGTGTGATGTCACATCATCGATTGCCTCTTCGTGCCTCTTGGAGCAGAAAAAGCTCCCAGAGCTATTGTTTGTTTGTTTATTTACTTTGAGCTTTTTTTTTTTTTTTTTTTTTTGCTTCGTCATTATTGGGAAAAAAAAAGAAAGAAAAGAGAGACAGAGGAAGGGTAAAGGAGATGATAAGACTTGGAGTCAGTTATACAAAGAGGCATGTGGGCACATCTTTGCGCACACACACACACACACACACACACACACAGGCCATCAGCCTAATTACTAGTGACAGGGAGGGAGCTAAGGGAAACGGCTACAGCCATGGCCACTTCCACTGTGGTGCACCATTGGCAATATGCCCGATTTATGCATTTAACACACATCCACACGTTGAGCAAATATTCACCCACAGATGCACTCCGAAACGAGCGTACACACACGATGCAGACGTGTAGATAGAGACACAGAAAGGGAGAATGAAATTACATGGTTGCTAGTGCTATCATTTACAGAGATTCAGCACCATGGACAGAACCACATGTGCAGTAATAGAGATAAAACATTCTCTCTCTCTCTCTTTTCCATGAACATGAACACACACACACACACACACACGCACACACACACACACGCACACACACTGGAGCCATGCCAAGTCCTAGGGCACAGGCCTTGTGAATCTTTTAATTGGATGTGTGTTTTGACAGGCTAATCTCAAGAACAGGACACTGTCTGCCCACAAGAGTCTTTCTAAATTCACTTTAATACCACAGAAGTGCATCTTTAATGACCTCCGTGACATATTTATTTAGTTTTTATAATCATCTGCCACTTCTGTGTGTCTCTCTTAGTCACATATATACATACAGGACTCCCCACACGTATGGGAGTCTTCAGAGGTCATCCGCAGTGTAACATCTCTCGAGCCATTAGATTGTCAGCTGCTGTCATAGTCCCTGTTGGAACCATTAGAGTGGCAGCCGGCAATTTTATTTATTTATACCGGGGTTTGCGCCTGTATTTCTTCACACTTTGTATTGAGTTAAATGTTGCATTTCTTAGATTATGTTGTTTATTGGTGCATGTATGTCAAAGATGTTTCCTAGGCCTCTCATGGTTTATGATGGTGATGGACAACCACTATGACTCTGCTGAAGAGAGTGACAATAACTTTGATGCAGCAAAGAGTCAAGAGGTGGGAAAGTTATACCCAGAGCACTTCGCTTCACACATCCATTTCATGAGACAGGTGCAGAGGAGAGCGACAAAAGAGCTGAAAAGTTGCGAATAGGCTCCGATAGAAAAATAACAGATATATTAGCGATGCTTCAGTGCGAGACCTTCATGAGGCAATACGTCGCGCACCGAAAAACAAAGCTAATAAACACATATTTTTTGGAAGTTGGACAGTGTGCAGGAGCCTATTTGCAACTTTTGGGAAAGTCACATTGGAATACAAATGTTGGAATAAAGAAAGGCAGCAGAATGTGCATGTAAAGAATGGCGGAGGCAAACCTTTGAATACTGTGATGCTCACACACACACGCAATTTATTTTCTGCCAATAGATTCACAGACTTTAAACCAGAGCACATCTGAGAGCGATGTCCTTCAACTGCATTCAGCTAGTAACACAAAAAGGTTTTATAGAAAGCCTGCGCAGTACCGACACAGGCGGTACCAGCCATTACAGCTGTTCCATAGCATGCAAACTAAAGCTAAACACACTAAACTGGACACTTTATCCCGATATTATGATTCAGTGAGCAAGATTCTCGTTTCTTGGACTGTGTCTCCTTGTGTGCCGTCTTGTATCTAAACAAAACCTCGAACAAATAACGGGACAATTAGTTTCATGGGGATTTTCTGCACGTCCTGCCTGTCCTCTCCACTTTGTCTGTTAAGCCTAGCTCTAGCTCATGCTGATTAGCCGTTCCCCTTTGTTTTCTTCTGTTATTCCTTTTCCGGGTAAATTCTAAGAACTAAGGTCAACTCTTTCATTAATGGCTCGATTAAGCACGACTTACAGAGCACTTTTATTGATAAGAAAATAGAGCAAATTTGCACATTAACTTGCTTGTTTTAGTTACTCCTTAAGGAGGCATGCTGCTGCTGCTGCTGCACAGCTTATCTCACTGTCATCGGTGTCATTATTGAATCAGAATGCACTGCACACCTCCAACATAATAAAGAGAAAGAGTCGGGGCCGTAAAGAGAGTGAGACTCTTACTCACAAATTGGCACTCCTGCTTTCATGCCATCAGAGGGGGGGGGGGGTTTATGTTTTTCACTTCAATTGTCAGAGACGGAGAAGAAAAAATAACGTGCGGGAGATAAGGGACCGACTGTGGGGAGAAGATGTACTCTGTACCACGACTGAATAAAAGTGGGGAGATTTGGACAAGGATTTCTCCCTCCCGCTCCTTGTTGCATTAATTCAAAAGCTTTGCTCTGTTTACCAAGAAAGCACTGACATTCTCTCCTTGTGGCTTTTATCATGCTGTCAAGAAATCACCGCCTTGGATGTAACACAGTAATTATTAAAAGTCAATATTGAAAAGATCATCATGCAAATTGGTGTGTGCATTGGGGACGATGCTATGATGCTATACACATTTCATTAACATAATTTGGCTTATTTTCTGCAAATAATAAAAAAAAAAAAAAAAAAAAAAAAGGTTGTTGGCTGTCAATTATTTGATTTTGACGAACGGTAACAGTTAACCTTGAAACTTCTTACGGCCGCACCGATCAATCTCCTTCCAAACCATTTAGCTCTCACACATGCAACGGGATGGTAGCACACCTCCCATGTGCAGTGACCCGTAACGGTCCGGATGGTCCTACAGGGTCCATGACCATGTGAATTGGAACCTTTTAAAGCGGATGTGTGTGGATTCGCGTCAAACTGAAATGCAACTGTGCCACAAGAAAATTGTCTGAGCGCCTCCTCCCCCTCTCTTTTATCTCATACTCCCATAGTCCTCTCAAAGTCGACGGCTAATGTCCCACCCAGAGGAAAATACTTGGGAGGACAACTCCAATCTCACAGCTGGTGGGAAAACAACACTTTTATCTGACTGAAATTGGTCAATTAGCGGCAAATAAAGTCAAACATTTCTCAGCTTCCTCCAGGGGTTATGGATAAAGAAGGGAAAAGAGAAGAAGAGACCTTGATTTTGCTCATTTAGGACATGCGATGATTTTTAATTACCCAATGGAAGGAGTCTTTTATTGAGCGACACGGCTGCACACTGTCACCTGTCTTCTCTAATTGCGCGTCTTCACTCCTGAGGGGAGTTGGAGGGGAATGTAATTACGTCGAGATCAATAGTCAAGAGTCGACGATGACACAGTAACGATTCATATTATATGCAGATTGATTCATTTCCTGGACATTGTTAGTTTAATTTAATGGAAGTCTACAAGCTCGATGGGGGAAATTTTCTCACATTCAGAGAACGAGGCTATAAAGACAATTATATGGGCGGGTTTAATTGTCTGGGAACTATATGGACTGATTAAAAACCACAGTAAGAGCAACTTACTGTGCATTTCAGGTCATTTTGAAGCCACGTTTGGATACTTACAAAGACAATTAATTTCATTATTTTTGAAGGCTTTGCAAACAGGACTGCTAATGCTCGGAAAAAGCAGTAACAGAATACAGAAAGTAAAAGAGCTAGAGGAAGACTAAGGGCCTAAAGCCATGCTAGCTCCTCTGTGAGGCTGCGATTCTCATTGATATAACCATCTAATAGTGTTGTCTTCTTTGTTAAGTACTTGGCCTGATGTCGTCGCTAGAGGTAAATAAACCAACGAATGTCTCATGGCAACCAATGTTTATACATTCCACGTAGAACCACAAGTGTCGGCCTCGTGGTGGTGCTGGAGAAAGAGTCCGGGGATCACCAAAATTTGTAGGATTCATCCTCTGGGGAGCGTGAATGTCCGCACCAAAATTTGTGCCAAACCACCTTGTAGATGTAGAGATATTTTACTGAGCTCACCGTCGAAGCCATAGATAAAATCGATAATTGTTTGTGTGGTCGGGCCACATGTCGCTGCCTCTGAGGGAATATGCAATACACCTTTCAACGTTTTTCACTGTCTCATAGAGTTAAGGTGAAGGAGATGGGCCATCGCCTTCGAAGGCCACTGAGGATATGTCAGAGTGTCTGCAGTGACTTTAAAGTGCACATAATCTACAGAAAGGCATTCTGTACGGCAGGCAGCTGTCTCCCCGATGCAACGTAACTAGCGCTGAATGCTCTTCTGCTTTCACTGACACCGCCAGTGCATATTCAAAGCAGACATCTATAGAAAATTCCACGCTGGAAAAGGATGGGTCCTTCGAGTGGCTGAGTCATTTCACGCTGACAACAGGATAGAATGCACAGGAAATACAAAAAAAAAAAAAAAAAAAAAAAAGGCAGGGAGGCAGGGAAATAAACAGCAAGTGACAGAAACAGTAAGGGAACAGCAGACATGTCGACGAAGTGAAACAATGGGCCATGTCAGAGATAGATGACAATTGGCCTGCGTGACTTCAGGTTTTTATGAAGTGCGTGCTCCAGAGACGGCGACACCGCTTCCCCATGTCCAAGAGGAGATTTGAAATTCAGGAAAAAGGAAGTGACCGGCCACAAACTCACCGCAGGGAGCGGACCTCTGTGTCCCAGCAGACGACTGGAAAAAATAAAAAAAGGTCTGTGTGTCAGAATGGGTTTTTCAGTCCAGGGCCATTTCAGCCAAGCAACCATTACTGAATGCATGCAACATTAAACTGGCAGTAACACAGCTGGTCACTTCCTGCATCTGAATGAGACACCGGAGCGTAAACCCCTTTGAGGATATGTACTCTGGAAAGGTGCAGCATGATAAATGAAGCAATAATATTTGGCGCGGGACAATGTTTGGCCAAAACAGGGAGCTTGATTTCATTACCATTTTTCAACGACACCAAACTGCCTCTGGTGGACTATTCTCTGCGTAAGATCTATTTAAAGGGCATTTAAAATGGAACAGGGAAACATTTAACGGAAAGTGTCCTCTGTTAACCAACAAAGATGCATCTCTTACACAAGTCCTGTTCATGGAAGCTCTCCGGGGTCATGTGGAACAATCTCTCTTGTGATTTTACACTAAAAAAATAACATACTTATAAGAATACATGTTTTATTTATATAGGATATGACCTGGGACAATTTTGAAGGCGCTGAAGAGGCCAGATGCAGATTTTATTCAAATACTACGGGGTGAAGTAGGACTTAGGCAAATGGTTTGTGGCGGTCTGCATGCGTCCGTGCCATGTTTCACATCTTTGTCTCTGTATTCTGCAGGGGCTAAATCACAGTGATCATGCCGCGCTTGTCATGAATCGAGAGCGAAACCACTAGGTATCAACGGAGGTGGCGGGAGCTGGGAGCTCTTTATTTCATCCACTACACCTTCATTGGAGGGCATTCGGAAAAGTGGAGTGTTTGGAACCCCAGCCGCATTTACATGGAACTTTTCATTCCGCCAACACTCGTAACAAGACCTCGTTGAGAATAGAAATGCCCCGAACACCTCAGACTGTCTCGTTGGCGGAGACATTTCACCGACTCCATAAACGCAAACGAGAGACAGAAAATTAAGGTCAAATTAAAGATCCGCTCTTTCATCTCCTTTGACGTTATACAACAAAAAATAAGAGCTTTCATATGTTAAGCTTCTCTGAGTGAAAAGTTGTTTTCCCAGCCAAAGTACAAAGACTCCACGCTGCCAATGTAGGACACTCACTGCCTTTCCTTCCGAATGTTTCTGTACCTCTGATCTCTGTTTGTCTGTTCTTGTCATCGCTCCCAGTTTGTTTACCTAATTTGTATTTAATTCTTTTCATATCGCTGGTGCTCCTAGTTTTAAAATGTCTCAACACACAGTTTGGTGACAGTATTATCAAGAAATCTAGCTAAAACGTGTACCTTTTGCTGCGTTACGGACTGCACGGACTGTCTTTACACAGTCCACATGCATTAAATATGCACCTGTATGGCTCCATAGAATATCTAAATGCAAGTTTCTATTAATGATATGCACCAGGTGCAAGGTGGTCTTATACCTAAAGCAAGGTTCATTACAATAGCAGGTGCTAAATCATTTTGACGCGACAAACAATAGCACATTTCACTACTACATAAAAATTGAGATTCAAAGCTCCCGGGCAAACATGCTAAACGATTGAAATGCATGTGTTAAATTGTTTAGGATCGTACTACAACGCAAGCGCAATTCACTCCGTGAATTCAGAATGAAACAAAGGAAAGTTTACGACAAAAAAAGCATCTGTGGAGTTACAAAAGCCCAAACCACTGCCTGTACATACAACTATCATGCAGTGGTGTGACCTAATATACTGCACGAGCCACACAATAAGTGATATTCACAGCGTTTCTATTAATGACATGACAAAAAGCATCAGCGCTAATTAGATTGTCCCCATACGTCTGCATTAAACAGCTGATCCTGAGGCGGCTGTCTCCCAGGCACAGTGAGCAGTGGGCATTAGAAAGTAGGTTAGCTGTCTAACATTCATTAAATTATTATTATTTTTTTTAAATGCACTCATCCTCTTTGCTGCCCCTTCAGCTGGTGGCTCTCACCTGTGTAATAATAGCTCTGCCAGGAACATACATGCATACATCCACACAACACTCATGTACTGTGCCACGAACATGACATAACATCCCTCTCGTGTCTCATTTCTCTTTGCTGCTAAATCCTATAGAATGACAAACCGTCATCACCTATAAAGCCGGACTGACGGCCGTACAAGAGAAAGACGGCAGAGATGTTTACAGCGTCTTGGTACAGGAGGCCTCCGTGACTGATGCCAGAGCAGGTCTTCCAGGAAGTCATTTCTCTCTTCATCGCAAACCCTGGCATTAACCATGTCATGTCCCTGAAGTATGGTGGATCAGCCTTATGGCATTCCACAGTGGGTACTGGCAAGCACCAGGCTGGATTCTTCCAGTTTTTTTTTTTTTCTAAAATGCACTGGGAAGCATAGAGATTACGCTACATGTGAGGTCTATCCAGAACTGTCCTCAAAAAGCGCAGCTAAAAGATGGGGATACTTCATCTTCTAACATTGGCTGGATGCTGTTGGTGCACCACTTTGTTTACATCGCCGCTCCTTTACCAGGAAAACATCTCACCTCTTTACGGCGCTGCCCTTTTGCAGCCAGCACCTTGTCGGAGCCTAGAGCTGAGTGAAAACAAAGTCGAGTGTCGGTACCTATAATCAATACGCTAACCTTCCAAAGTCTCTTTCGCGCAATTAGGAATCAGTACTGGTATGAGCGTAAAAAAAATTAAGAGGTTCTGGGCTGCGGGATGCAGTTGCAACCTCACATTTGTGGACCTGCCAGCACACATCGACGTTTGTGACATGCCCAACCTTTGACAAAGAAATTCTCTCTTTGCTGTTTGTTTGGATCGAGTGAGGGGGGGGCAGCCAGCGTGCCCTCTGAATGAAAAGAAGAAAAAAAAACACAGGCCTTGCAGAGCTTCAAAAAGCTCTTAATTTCTCGCTCTTTGAGACCCACAATGCAGGAGAGTCGCCGAACTATGTGCATTTTGAGATTAGGTCAATGCCAGCCACCGCCATGCCAGTGTAACCGATGTTTCGCCTCGCAGCGTGCAAGTGTGAGTGTGTGTGCACGGCTCTGGTTGCTATGGTTATGCCTTTCTCCGAATCAGTCTGCAGGCGGATAAATAATGCACACTAATGCTGGCTTGGTGACAGCACTGCAGCAAGCTGTTGCTCACCTAAGCTCTGCTCTGGAAACACTCAAAAATGCCGACATGAATATGCTAATGTGCGCATGCAGCAACTTGAATGCCTGCGAACATACTTAGAATATCGATGCAGTGTGCAACCCGCAGTCGCAGCACAAGGTTTTTCTTTTACCATCGCTGGAATAGACTGAACAAAAGCTTAACAGAGCTGTCATGCCTGTTCCAATAGAGTGAGATATCAAAGTTTGTTTTGACATAACCCAGTCTAATGAAGCAGGTGAATGCACTTTGATGGACTGATGTCAATACCTCCCCCACTGTGGGGTGCATTTAAAAAGGCCTCTCTCAGCCACTTCAGAGATTGCTGGAAACACTGAATGTGTGATTTGACGCCAAGTGTTGAAGCAAACAGCATCAATGCAGCACACTGTTATCTTTATGAATGTGGTCCACGGTGAATATAGATACAGCCTGCTATTCCTTTGTGCTGTCACTCACAAAGAGTCTACTGACAGGGTGTTCATTTGCATATTTTTGCTTTGGTCTACATTTTTGCACATTTTACAGTCCCGAAGGAGAAATATTTTTTGTTGAAGAGGCACATGTCCTTCTGGGTAATGTAGGAAATGACTAACTGTCAAAGAGGTAGATGAGGCAAGTCCATAACAAACTGTGTTGATTCCTGAACATCTCTCAATTTAACGATATCTGTCATACATACATTTCACATTCTGCGCTGCATTACACATGATATCTTTTTCTGGTGAGGGAGCAAATAATATACATCTGAATGCATGTGACAAGCGAATGCAGCACATTGGCCCAGCTTCAAAATGAATGTATGCGTTGCCTTCGCCATCAAAAAGACAATTTATTTTTCCATCTCAAAATGGAAACGGGTGGAAGGTGAATGACAAAGAAGGGGTGTTGTATGTAGAATAATCTATGATTTTTTAAACATGCATTACTCACTCCAAGAGTTCCTTTTATAGGTATGACAACAAAGGGTTGATAGATGTGATATGGAGGATAAAGTACAAGGGATAGACGTCGATGGGAGAGACAAAAGAGACACAGGGAATTGGAGAGTTCTTTACCTTCTTTACTGAATGCGTCGGTGAGTCATTGTTCATAAATCTTTCTCGATATGTGGAAGAAAATAATGTATTTCTACTGCAAAGAGATAAGCAGTGCTATTTTTACTGTGTATTTGTTCATGTCAGAGTCTAGACTCACATGTTAAACCTGACACTGGTTGGAAATCAAAGCCTTCCGACCGAAGGGAAAAAGGGATAAATTAATAAATAATGCTGAACGATTTTTCAATGTCATACACTTTTATGGTAATTTAAATCATCTTTCTTTCCAATCTTGTTATGAATCACCTTTTGCACTCCATACAGTGCAGAAAGGAATGCAAAGCATCAATGCAATGGTGTGGTTGTGATGGAACTGGCTGCAGAGAGGCCTCACACAGAATAACTTGGATTATGAACTTCTATAACCCTCAAATCAAATACACAAAAAAATAGCCGCGAGAAAGGCAATAACAGCGGGGAGAGCACGGGCAGGCTGGTTCCTGAGAAAAACAGAATAGAAAAGTGCAATAAGCCACAATTATCAGAATCCTCTGTTGCCAGTCAAAGCAAATCAAATTTATCTCGCCTGCCTGCAAACACTGTTTGAGAAAGTCTCAAGGTCCAGAATGTAAAATGACCAACACACTAGTGGTACTGGTGATATTCCATATTTTTCCAATAATTTCCAATAGTTTTACCAAATCCATGAGAAAAACAACGGCACCAATAAATGGATCCAAAGTCCAAAGTAGGATATATGTTCTTCATCCGTGCCATAGGGCTTCAAAAACATGGACACACTGTGGTTCATTTAGAATAAATTCCATATACACCACCCTGCTGCCCCAAACAGAACATGCTGGTTTAGTACGGAAGTGACGCGACAAATAAATCAATTGTGGTTTCACACGGCAGCGGCCTCCTGGGTGGAAGTCTGGTGTTTGTCACTCTTTATACTTCCTGGTTCACAATTACATGGAAAACATGGGAATTGCTTTTTTTTTTTTGGATATACCATAATAACACTGGCAATAATATTTAACACACCGAGAGCATGTTGTTTGATTTGTACTCCGTTTGATTGCAATCATGTCACAGACCGAGGGTCTCTCACCCACATTCACTTCTTTAACACTCCCACGCGCTCCTTTTTTCCTTTTTCTTTTTTTTTTTTGTCATCACGGAGAGCATGGCGTGATGTTAGGAAATAACATAAACAAAAGACTAAATAAGGCTGAGGAGGGTGAACGAAAGTGTAATAGATTAACACGTTTCCCGTGATTGAGTCACATCCCTGTCGATATTAATCAGCAGCAAACTGTCAACAAACTGACTGGACGTGATGATGCTCCCAATAAAAAGATACATTTTGACAATGGAAATGACTTCAGCCCCAAGCTATGAGACGGACTCGCCATGTATCACATCAAATCAACCTCCCAGCGCGTATATATGAACACTAAGTTCCCATTTCATCGCCATCCGCCTCCATTAAAAACCCAGGATCTGAAGAGCCTCAAAGATCCGTAATGGTGTGCTTTTTCATTAGTATTCATGACAGCTAATATTAGATGAATTGCCATATTGATTTCCCCATTGGTTCTGCTGGCTGGTCAAAACGCGGCGAACAAATTATTCACTGCCACCACATTTATTTAATAATCTGAATTTGATTTCTAACGATGATCTCACGTTGATAGATGGGATGAGATGGGGGGGGGGGAAGGCTGGTGTGAATAGTATGGGAACTATGTTTGTTCGGTAATTAATGCAGATATTTCTGGAAAGGAATGCAGCAAGAAGTCGCACCTGCCATCCCCTGTCTTAAGTATGTCCAATTTTAGTAGTTTTAATCAGTCCCTTCGGAAAAGGACAGAAAAAGAAGAAAACAAATCAACTAAAATCACTTCAGGCTTTGACAAACACAAACCCACAGAAGCTCTAAATTTGTGTGAAGTTGAGTGTACACTCCGAGAGGATAATTATCTTCATCTGGGCCTTATTTTTCTTGTTTTCATCACCACAATGATTGCTCGCGCTCACAATTTCATCACTCTGCTGCTGTGCCTCCATATATGGCGGCAGCATCTCTGCCCTCAGATACACATTTTGCAGGCTAAAGATACTGTATCTCAAAACAGCTAAGCAATAATTACACTTCTTATGCAATAACACTCACGCTGCAGACACACACACATTAAAAACAGCTGTGATGAAAAATAATGACCAAATATTATGATATAATACATATTATAAATATGGATTCCTTTGCTTCGTCTTGAAAGCAGTGTTTACATGCTTTACTTGTTAAATGCTCAAGTGATTTCTATTCATGAATTTTAAATTAACCATGAGGAAATTCTAATGTCTGTAAATGTGGCTTACTATGGTAATGTGGATTTAACTAACTCCCACTATCAGCGGATGCACTGCTTGGTTTACTGCCTGCACTGATACGGTTCCGCAGTTTGCAATTCTTGCTGGAAAATATTCACGTATCCAAAAAAAAAGTCTCCCATATATCTGCTCAATTATGAAAAGGTTTACGTTTTTTGAGCTGTTTATTTACCGTTTATTTGTTTGGGCCAATGTTACAATTGACTTCAATTATCTTCATTGCATTGTGTTGCATAAATAGATGCATACTACAAGAAATTGGCAAAGCTCACAATGTCTAATAAAGAAAATAATGCTGCACAACTTCCAGGCTTCTTCGCTGGATACAAATTAGACGAGAGTGGACCATCCGCTATCAACAAAAAAGGGCTGCAGCCATCAAAAAACAAACTATTACCCCACTCAAAATAGGTTACAACGATCTGTCGCTGGTTTTATTAAACATAGTAGGCGCATCAGCTGCTGAAAACACCTGCGCAGACGTAACAAATGTCCTGGAGAGGACATGAGCCTCAACCCAACAGCTGCCAGACAACAACTTGGTGGGATTTCAACGATATGACTTTATTTTGAAAGGGTTATCGACCGATCGATCACAAACTGGTTACAGAATCAGCACAATTAGATGCAGTTACTTCTCATCCTTGGTAGGCGCCTGTTTATTGATGTGTGGGGCCATTACAGGCGGCCGGCACACACACACACACACATGTAACTCCAACTCCTTCCACAGACGGGGGCACGAGTAGAACACAGCTCCTGTTCTTGTATTGCATTAAATCCCAATACAAATTCCAGGCTTTGTGTGGATACAGTGCTCGGTTCTTATCTAGATATTCTTGTCAACTGGCATGTGTCTGTGCCACAATGTGGTGACAATATGCACGTTGTTTGTACAGTAGATGATTGATAGTGAGGGTACAAGCACAACGGATACTGTAGCTTTGCACAAATCAGATAACAATGCAGCGGGAAGTCAGTCGATGCGACAGAGTTGGAGAAAAAGAACTGGGTAGAGCGGGGCCAGAAGTAGAATTTAGAGACTGTTGTAGGAGGGAAAAAAGTGCTTCCTTGCCTATTTATGCATCATGTCCACGCTTCGGCTGGAGATGTGTCTTGCCGCCCGCAGAGCTGCTCTGCCATTACAGCACCGAGTACATCTCGGAGTGAAACACAGATCCACGCTCGCAGCATTTCTAACAGATGTCCCATTGCCTAATGTGAGGTAACTTCACTCGAGGCTATTGTACCCAAATTGCAAAACTGACAAGATGCACTACTCTGCACTTGAACCAGGAGCGTCTCCCAGGTGAACTGCTATGCTATGCAAATAGGCCACACAATACCGCTCGAAGTAATGTAGCATGCATCTTAAAATATAACAGTGAAACATTTTTTTTTTTTTTTTTTTCACCTCGGTAGATGCGCTGCAGTGTCTCCTGGGCCTTCCACAAAATACTTCTCCTCAGCTGTGCAAAGCACCATCTAAAATTCAACGGAAAATATAAACATATGTCATGGCATTTCTTTCAAAATAGCGGGATAAAAAACAGCTTAGAATAAAGGATCAGAGAGCAGAAAATGAAAAACAAAAGATGACCCATCGCTAGTTTATTTGTCACCCTGTGCGTTTGTGTGTAGCAGGAACCACCACAGAGGCAGCTCTTTAGTGCTTTGCCCTGTGTTTATAGTCAGTAACAGAATTCGGGTCACAACCGCAAAAGATGTTAACTTAACTATCCTTATTGACTAAAACTATTTTTTGTTCCTTATTCGTCTAATTATTCACTGCGACGCCTTGATCAGATCCTCTTTATGGTCCGGTTTGTATCTGAAGAAAGAAAAAAGCTTTTATGTTTCGTGCTCCTTCTTATTAGAACAAGTTACCTTGAAATATCTGTTTTGTGTCAAACATGTTAGAAAAATGTGGTTTTCTCATCTTAAAGCAAACTTCCGTTCGTCTCTCTCGTGCCTCTGTCTTTCTGTTCTTCTCTCGTAGTTTTTTAGTTTGTTTTGTCATTGTTGTGTCTTGCACTGGTTCTGTTCTCCATCGCTTTTGAGAGGGTTTTGTTTTGCGACGATCCAGAACACCTCAAGGGGTTTCTTTCGACGTAATATATTTCTATATAGATGCAGACACGCAACTTTATGTTGTAGTGGAGATCGAAATGAAGGCAGAGTTTGAAGATGGGTGTGGTTGTGGGGAGGGGGGGCGGGGGGGGCATCGGTCCCCCCACTTTAGCCCCTGGCTCCATCCCCTTCACAAGATGGTCTCTAGTTAAGGGTTTACTTTCAAGACCCACAATGACATACTTCAAAGATCTGTCATTTATAGTAGAGGGGGCTTTGATAAAGCTGTCAGTCCCCATATTAAATGACAATCCACAGCCATAGCAACTCGTTCGACACTCTCTAACTATTCCCATCATCAGACTGTGGTAGTAAGTTTTCTTATCTTTTGAACTCTTCAGTCTGGAAATCTTTATGAATTATGCTGACACTCTTAAGACTCCGAGTTCTAATGCGCTAGGCTGAAATTAGAAACGATACATCCGCGGCTTCAAGACTTTCACAGAATGTGGCCTCTCGAGATATATTCTTTAACTTGTGATGCTTTATGCATCTGGACAGCATGCATCGTTATTCTGTAAGACATGCATCCGTTTGATAATTCTTTTTGAGTCGAGGCTCCTGTTTTGACGTGAGGACCACAGAGACGAGGCGAGGTCTCCCCAAGGCTAGAATTCAGAAGATGTCAGCTCAAACAGCTTCCCCGGAATGCCAAAAAAAAAAAAAAAAAGAAATACTGGCGAGAACAAGTCCTTGGGAAGTGTAAAATGACCTCAAAAGTATCACAAATTCAACCTGAAAACTTTATAAATGCTTAGCTTGTAGGCGTCTGTGGTAAAAGTGCTCAGCTCTGAGCGAGGGCCGAGGACATGCTGGAGCTTTTTGCAAATTGCTGCTTACTTAACAAGTTTGCAAACGCTCCCAACGGAGAGCAGGTGAATAGTTAAAGAGTGTTTCCAAAGAGCCAGCTCAGACTGAATGCAGTCAATAAATTGCAAATGTGAAGGTCAAAGAGGGACAAACCATAATCATATAACACTCAGCTCTATTATTCAGCGGAGGCATGACCATGCGTGTGTGTTATTATTCAGCAGTGTGCGGGGGACCTGCTCCTGTGGACTGCTAATGAGAAGCTGTCGAAAGAAGAAGACCCTCCATTGTTCTCTGAGGAATCAATAGGATACCTATCAAAAAGGTGCGCTATCTGTAATATGAGGCAGATTAGTTCAAATGAGATAACAGGAATTAAAATGGATGAAATGGAACAAAAGGAGGAGAAGGAGGCGAGGCGACAGACTGAGCAACGTCTGATAAAGCCAAGAGAACATGTGCTGATGTTTAATCAGGCTGATCTCTCGCCCCGCGCGCTATGTAAGCTGGGTTTTTCTCGCCTTTATTTATCGAGGTAAGTGCTTTGCTGAGCATCGACGCTTCCTTTGTTCTTCCCTTACCAATGGCGTCACATTCAGAAATGTTGATGAAATCTGCAGATGCCTTCTGCCGGACACTGAGCAGCTCCAGTTGACCGATTAGAGGCTACATAGGTGTCAGCCAAAGGTTAAGGGCGAGTATTATTCCACATACTTTCTCCCAGATTGTCCTCGCAAGCGTTTGAAACCTCAAGGCTACTGCAGCCATCTGCACACGATTTAAAAACTCAAATGTCTACGTGCGCAGCTGACCCCGCATGAGAAACGTCAAAAAGGTCAGAGACGTCACCAAAGGGGGGTGGGGGGGGGGGGGGACCGGGATCCGAAAATGGCTCAGCGAGGGCGCACTGACAAAAAGGGGGTCACTCACTCGGACGACCGGACAACTTAGAGAGACGCTCTGAGAATTTCTCACCTCCTCCGGGGGTAACAGGAGGAGTAAAATCAAACTGTGAAATCTCCTCTTTGCCTTTAAATCCTGCACGGGGCGCACGCACACACACACACACACACACACACACACACACACCATGCTGAGCTGTTATTGCTTTTAGCCGAGTGGGTTAGCGGGATTTTTTTCGTGGCATTCAAGATCAGCTGAACTGGAGTTGAACTGGATGATGTGTGGGTTTCCGTTTTTTGGCTAGAGGCGGTGAACAGCTTGCTGTGTTTTGAATCATGTGAGGGAATTAAAAAGACATTGGTTGGTTTGCTGAATTATTAGGCTCTTGAGCTAGCTTACACAACCCCCCCAACAAAAAAAAAAGACATGTGTTTGTGCATGTTTACCGAGCGACGGCTTCGATGCGGAGTGTGTCAGAGTAATACATATGAATATTCTAGGAAACATTAGGAAATAAGTCCATCGTAATTGGGATTTTAGTCAAATTACTGTTGCCGTTGGCTCAGGGTCTTTTCCAGGTATCTTCCTTCTGTCCTGGTTCCACAGCCCGCTCAGCCATTATGTTTCAATGATGTGCTGCTGCGGAGATTATGATGCAACTGAATCACCCACTCATGAAACAGCATTTTGAGAGTAATCTTGTGCAGTCACATCTCTGTCTCAAGCTCATGCAGCTGTGGAGGAGTTTGACAGAAAATGTCGACTACGAGAGAGCCTGAGGCAGCGACGTGATTGGTTCTCAGCTTGAAAACATGTCCTGGAAACAGCACCTCTGCTTTGTTTTTGCATCGTTATTTAAGCTATGTTAATAATATATTAGATGAAAAAAGAATGTTATGACGTGTTTACCCGCAGGCAACGGGCAAAGTATTAAACCTGTTCAACAGCCTGTGGTTTATTATATAAACGTATTTTCCGCCCTTCTCGGGTTGATGATTTTGTGATTTTCAAATCTATTTGGACATATTTCAGATCAGCTCACAACCAGAAAATTGGTTATATAATAAGATAATACACAGGTGAGCACAATGGTATATTATAACCTCTAATTCAGGGGAGGACACGGGAGAGCGTCCTACGATAATACATGTTGTTAACTCTTACAATTCAAGATGGCTCATTTTGCTTTAACCCCTTCACTACAGTCAGCACATTGTTTTCGTCACAAAGCAAATTAAGTCAGTAAAATTGGAAAGGTCCGGCTACATTCTTTACCAGAGTGTACCGGCTCTTATTATTTATTTTATAAACATGAATTACGTATATCTATATATATATATATATATATAGATATACGTGTATTCATTTTCAAGATTTATACAGGCTCATTCATAATTGTCACAGGGTCTTAAAGAAGAAAAATGACCAACTTACCTGAACAACTTTATGATACAGTAAAATCATTTCCAAAAGTTTAACACGGAGAGTTTGCTTTACATTTCATCAAGCAGCACATGACTCCTAACTGCATGCCCAAAGACCTTTTTGGTATATTGTGGCAGAATACACACATGCTCTGTATATTGTATGTATATTGTACATTGTGTATTATGTCTAAACATGTCTAAAATGTGTGCGCAGCGACTGTATTTCCGTCCTAGAAACAACCTGTAATCCTGACCCCGTCCCCATATGTTCGCAGCTACATCCTGGCGCTTCGAAAATGACACTTGGCAGGTTGAAGCAGCGACAAGATGTGGAGGGCATGTGGGCGACAACCTCCCCATTCTGGGATGTTCTGCCCGTGGT
This sequence comes from Bovichtus diacanthus, assembly GCA_943590825.1. Lineage (NCBI taxonomy): Eukaryota > Metazoa > Chordata > Actinopteri > Perciformes > Bovichtidae > Bovichtus > Bovichtus diacanthus. The sequence goes on along the minus strand of CALSBV010012184.1, from coordinate 6,255,676 downwards.
TTGGTGTTGGGGGGGGAAAAAAAATGAAATATGTGTAAGTACATTCTACACGTGTGTGTGTGTGCGCGCGTGTTTTGCAGACCTTCTAGTGCCAGGTTTCCGCTGTGCCAATCTGTAGCAGCCATAGAGCATCCTGGACTTGCTCAGCCATCAATCAGTCGCCAGCCATGGCTGAGTGCTTACACACACACACACACACACACACACACACAATCTAACACAAACCTCTGACAACCCTCAGTTCAGAGAAAACCAAGGCCACCCGCTACTTTATTAAAAGGCTACAGCTGTTGTTTACGTGGGCACGGAGCAAAAAGAAAGATTTTCTCTCCCAAGACTCAACACAGACAACACGACGTGCTGCTTCGCCATTTTCTCAGTTTCGCTGCTTGTCATACTCTGCCGACAGCAATCTGGAGGATCATAAATCCACAGATCCACAAGTTCGCCCGGACATACATTTTACATTCGTGTGATGCTGAGAGTGAGACTGTATTTCCACAGGTGAAAAAAGTAAACATCAAAGGTAAAAAATAAAAAAAAGGCAGTAGGTCTTAAGAATCAGGGGCTCTATAGTATATACGCAACGTTCCTGTCGGTAGAATATTGCTTCCCTATTTAAATGCCTAGTTTAATGGCTTTAACGATGTCTAAAGTGAAAAAAAAAATCAATTAAATGAGTTATTCAGGTGTTCAAGTGCCACATTAGCTTCTTCTAGCATAAAACACCCACGAGTTGCATTATGGGTACTGTTGAGGAATGCGCGGAATCTCTGGCTCTGCTGCATTGATTTTGATACAAACATCTGATTATTATACCTATGCAAACCATGTGTTTGCATGCATGGTGAAGTGTGCGTGACGCGTGCACACTTTCACCACACACGAGTCAACTGAGGTCCGAGGGTCGGCACAGACTGATCTCTCTGCGTGGCTCGTTCTTTCAAGCTCAAATTGGTGCGCCCGTCTTTATCAGGTCACGGTAGACTGTACAGCTTTAGGGGGAAATGGAACTGTAGGAGGTTGGAAGATCAAAGATGGCTGGGTGGGCCATGTAGGAGATGTATTATCTTGCTGCTGGGTATTTCCAGCATGCTTGTGCAAAAAGCGTTGGGTGGACACCAGTGGGTGTCTTTGAACATAGTGCTCATCCCATGGAGGTGTGTAAACAGTCAGCTCTTAACAAGCCCGTTGCATTTTTCCACCGAAAAATGTACAGTACAACTTTTAAATTGACGTGTTCTTCACAGTGTGTAGCTCGGAACAGAAGGTTGTGTAATCTCAGGGGTATTGTATACTACTCATTACAAATGATTTACTTAGAAGCAAATGCACCGACTGCTTACAAGCTTTCAAAAATAGACTCACTGAGGTTAATCATACGGCGGTTTTAAATATCAAATACACGGCACGGGGATGGGATTTGTAAATAATGGGGCCCTGTCAAAGAGATCGCTCATCTATAATGCACGGTTTTGTTTGCTTCACATCCTGTCGGGCACTGGACAGTATGTGTCATATACGACATAGATCAACAGACGCGTGTGAAATGCATTACTGCGTAATGAGCGGCTTTAAATATTAAAGCTGTTGTGTACTTCCTTGCAGAAACATCCCTGTAGGTGAAAATACTTTCAAAGATTAGTCCTTAGTGTGAATAACAACAAGAAAAAGTCCAGAAGAGAAAGATGAAATGTTGAAAACATCTCGCCATAATTTCGTTGACAGGACTAATGTATATTTTACACGGTACTGCGGTCGTGCATTGAAGAAAGGTGCAATTTTAATAAGAAATTGCGAGATGTATGTATGCACCATTGTGCGCGTGTTGGGACTCAACCCTATTGACGGACAGAAGGCTGTCTATTCTGCACATGGCAGCTAAGAGGTGGTTGGGCAAGAAGATAGTTACGGGAAAACGGAAAAGGTAGGTAAGGGTTGAGCAGCAAACACTTTGTCGCAATTATTTAAAAAAGGTGAACATGTTTTTTTGGCTCGTCTGTAATGAGCTTCAGACTCACCCCGACCTCCACGCTCTTACTTTCCCGCTCGCCACCCACAGGCCGCGCAGCTCTCTGCATTCCTTTCTATGATGCATTCCTGGACGTCTCCATGCAAAGGTTCTGAAAGATGTCAAAATCACATGTGGCTCCAATGGGATTATGTTGCATCAATGCACGTGTATGTCCACAGAGTCTGGCGTGTCGATGCCAAATCAAAGCAGCAAGACCGATGCTAACCTGGATATGCAATTAAAGAAAAAGATGTGATAATTCGCAGCTCAATAAACATCTGGAAAAAATGCACGGGACGACCCTCGGGCCAATGAATCAATGCACGCACAAAGTCGATCATGATGTGCCAGTGAGTCAACAGAGCGCATCCAATCGGGGCTTTAAACACAGTATCAAGGCTGAACAGAGCTGCAGAGCGGATGTTTACCAGCAAGCAGGCTGTAAATTCAGGTCAGATCTCAAACAGATTTATGCTCAGTGTTTTTTCTCTACCCTCTCCACCCTCTCAGACACACAGCCACAGGTGCTGGCAGCGATGTCTGTGAAATGACTTCTTACTAAATGAGGGTTTCAGTCTCAATTTTAACCCCCCCACCCCTCCTCCGCCTGGCACAGGACCACAGCGGCCTCGGCAGTCTTCAGTTTGTATCTCTTTGCATCATCTCTCTATTCTCCACCGCTATTGTTCTCAATCATGCGTGTCCCCTTGCCTTTGTTCCAGAGCCCATGACGGTGGAAACGCTCTGAGCTGTGATGGAAACTGTTTTGCATCGTGTGTGTGTCGTCCTGCAAGTCATAACAGGGCTTTCAAAAGCAAGATTGGTCTATTTTTGTCCATTAAACTGATCAAAAGCAAGAGTCCCTGAGAAAAGTGACAGCATTCTGCAGAGATCGCAGGAAGAATCCACGACGTAAGACAATATAGCGCTAAGTGGGGAGACTAATGTGCGGTTTAACCTCCATGGTCAGCCACATAATTATTCAATTGAGTTTTTAATCTGAGAGATTAAGATTTGCTGCGTTACAGCGGCGCGAGAATCGCGAGCACAAAAAGTGGGTCAGCCTCACGAAGCAGAGGGGGCATATTACCTTTCATCTTATTTTTATCATTTTAATTTCGCTACATAACAATGGCGGCCGCTTTTGACATTTGAAATATCAAAAGGAGTTACACACTTACACTTTATTCACTACCAGTGTAATTGATTTCACATATCTGGGAACATCAAAGGGGGGTTTGTTTCGAGTCAAGGACCTTCTCTATGCTTTTTGATCTACCCCTCACTGTTTTCATTATTGTCAAATCAACACTAGTGTGTATTCAGCAAATCCAACCTCTTCTAATTACAGGGAATAAAAGGCAGTTCTATTTTGGATGAAAGCCTCCTGACAGAGTTGGCATTGTCGGAACGAGCACTGCATCGCCTCTTTTATCACTAATAGCTGCCGAAGACAGCTGAAATCCAAGCTGTGCCATATCATTACACAAATACCGTATACGCACGCATATAGAGCCTCATGCATGTGACAATACACATTAATACACTGAAAGAAATCTTGTGTAAAAGGCTCAAAAACAAAGTGGAATGCCAAAAGAGAGACAAAACACTGGTTTGATGCTCCTGCACTCATATTAAGCATCGTCTGAGGCTCTCGCACTCACACACAAACACACAGACTGTCTTCGTGCCAACATATTGCAGGTCTGTGCTCGCCTCAGTGCAGGGCAAGCAGACAGACGCGAGGGTCGCGGCCTCACAGCTTGAGATGGGACTAATTGATGCCCAGTGGGTTTGGGAAAGTAAACAAAGTTGTGACAATGTCTTCATCGCGTCCTTTGTTTTTCATACATTTTTCACACTGTTATGCAAATGTTTGGAGCTGGGCGCGTAAATGAAGCCAAAAGTTTGTGTCCATTATATCACTCAATCAATTGTATTTGTTACATGGAATTACAAAAGATATGAATCCATTTGGTTTACAAATTGCTTTTTTTTTTTTAAATTCCCACGCACTTGTGGGAAGGGCTGGGTTAAGCAAGGTACGATAAATGGCCCCGACGCGTGCAGTCATTGGATGACTGAGATGAAGTGGGAAGTAGGAAGTGATGAGAGAGGCTGGACCAGAGTGAATGGGAGACCGATCTTAAATAATGAGGTGACAAACTCACACCACAGCAATATTTCTTGGTTTAATGTTGTGGGAGTTGTGGGCAGACAGTACTTGACATGACTCACAAAATGCTAAGACATATCTAATTAGTCACTGCACCACATTTGCATAAAACCTGTCATTATTTTTCATGGACATGGCTCGCTGGGGATTGAATTAACTTGTGAGTATAGAACAGGGTTATTTAGATTACTGTTTTAGTAAAAAAAAAAAAAATATGAAGGACTCTCCGCCCCACGTGAACGCGTGAAGCTACCACTTCATTTACTTTAAAGGTTTGACTCACAGATGGAAACTATGGAGCATAGAGACAGAACAAAAGGTCTGCACCACATAACATCGACAACATAAACGGGCAGCATGACAGCCATAGCAGACACTCTGCTACCTCCCCCCCCCTGCTGCTTAACTCTCATGTCCAGTTCAATGTCAATCTATTGTCATGAGAGCAGCTCTGCATGTGGGGGGGGGGGGAATCTGCCGTATGACTGCTGACTTTGATGAGGTCAAACTGGCAGAAAAAAGAAAATACATCCAGACACAGCTGGAGCATCCGTGTTGGACAACACCCTGTGGAGGGAGGAAATGAAAAAAATACTATACATTACTCCTTTTAAAAGAACATTTCAAGGCAACAGCCTACGCACTTCCATTATTCATGTGTTCCCACAGGTCATAGGCAACTAGAGCCAATCCTAATGAATACAGAATCAGGAGGAATCTATAAGTCGTAACTTAACTATAATACGGGGTATTAAAATGATATATTCTCTGTTAGAGGTTGACGATGATCATGATCATTCAGTGTACTTCTCGGGCAAGTACATTGGTGTGACTTTTCCCAGAACGCCTTATCATATGGGGGAAAAAAAAAAGAATCCTTAACCTACTACTTAGCCTGATGAAGCCCAGCCATTAGGACGTGATTGAACATGAGCTCAGCCGTTTACATTCCTTATTTATTGCCTCACATTTAGCACTTATGTGATTTCCACTCGCAAACTTTGTAATAGGGTTAGTGCTAACCTTTGTGCAGCAATACCACCAATACCGACAAGCGGATGAGCAGAATAAACACACTAAAACAAAACCAAATTCCCTCAAAATGACAAACCAGGGCTCAGGGAGAGGGATTGCATGCTTGCGCAGGGCAAGTAAAAAGCCACGTCGGGCTAGTAAATGTAGCTACTCTCTTGCCATGACCATTCTGCAATATATATCGAACCGCTGCCAAAACCGGCGCAAGCTAAAAGCGCAGCACGGTCAAGCCCGCAGTTTTGTTCTAAGCAAAAGGCCAGTAGCATTTGCATCTTTTTTTGTGTAAGTAACAGAAACACCGAACCAAAGTTAAAGCCAATCTCACCACTCGCAGTCATTACTTCCAATTAATTGCCATATTGACCGGCTTGCAAAACTCTTAAAAGCAAAAAATATTCTAGAAGTGAAGCAATGGGGACAACCCCGGTGGTTCACGTGGGACGTGCACTTGAACGAAGCGTTAATGGGAAACAAAACTGCACATTAGAGCCATGAACACTCACTGACCCAAAGTCATGACCTGCCATTCCAGTTAGCCGAAAAACTGATCTACAAATAGCGTGGAGCAATTAGATAAACTACTCTCTTCTGCAAATGGGTGTGTAGCTTGATCTCATAATAATCAGGTTGATTATACCGAGTGACTTCATGTGCCTGAACCAATGCTATAAGCTTTATTGCAGCTTTCAGGAAGCATATAATAAGTGAGCATGGACGATGACTGTGGGCCTGAAATGTACTGAAAATTACATGTTGCCAAGTGCCTCCCTGAAATAGTTTTTTTTAACAAGGTTTCCAACTCTCATTCTTATGACTTTGTTATGCTCTTAAACATTTAGAGATGTAATCAGTGACTGCAGCATGGATATCACGCAGAAATGTCATGAAACATTTCTAGCATGTCGCATGTCAAGAGGAATCAGAATGCAGTTTATTTCCGAGAAGTTTTTCACACACTAGGAATTTGCACCTACTGTGTATTTCGGGTTTTGTGCAATCAAGGCCTCTGCAACACTGCTATGAATAAAAATAAAAATGTGTGTTTTCTTATATCTAAAACCGACACAGCTCAAATTTTCAATCAAAGAAAAGCCAAAATTGTGTGCTGAAGCAGGCTTTATTTATTCAACTAATGCTTAAAAAAAAAAAACCGGGTCTGTCGAAAGCTTAAAAATGCACACGACACACAAACACTCGTTCCGCTGTTGTCGCTTGTAGAGGTCTAAGTAGAATCTGACGCGTGATCCTGAAAAAGTGAAAAAAGAAAAAAAGCAGCGATTGGCTTTATGACCATCTTACTCACCCCATTTATTTTTTTATTCACACCCCAGAATTGCAATAGACAGACTTGAAACAGACTAGATGTTGTCACAGATATCAGAGTCACTCCATCGTGAAACTTTTTTTTTTTTTTTTTTTAAACATAAACGGGTGAAAAAAAAAATGAAAAAGTGACACGCTGCATTGGGAATGAAGCTTTTGTCTTTCAAAAGAAAATTCGTCTTCAAAGGGCTCTCGCATGTTCACTGAGGACACAGGGCATCTATCTGATCATCTATTGTGTGTGGTGACATGCGGCTTCAAAGTGCAACTCAAAAATGCATCGAGAACATTGGACTCGTCTTAACATCTCTCTGTTCTAACATATATCAAAGAGTTGCTTCGGCACCAGAGGGCAATTCCTTCAGACCAGCTAATGGGATTTAAATGAGGGGATGTGGGGAAGTTGCTTGCTGCCAAATTGACCTTATAAATTGCACTCTTTTAAACACCGAGTGAAGGTTTTTCTGGCGGAATATTTTTAGACGTATTTGAAATATTTTCCCCTGCTGCCAAAGTGCCGATAGAGTTGCACGTTTTGTTCGCGTAATCATGAAAGAGATTCAAACGATGATTTATTTGAGTGTTTTTCCCCTTTCTCTCCTCAATAAGTACGAGTCTTGTGGAGCCGTTGCTTTCGGCGTGCATTTATGTACGTCGTGCGTGTCAACTTTATCTGCTGCGACAAGCTGACTGTTCTTTCAAGGGCGACATGTTCAAATGCCTTTGATAAGACACGAGGAAAGATCTAAACTGCAAATCTGATACAAGCCGACGCAATTATTATTATTTTTTTTTTATTTATTATTTTTTTTTACACAAGACTGTTTTTTTGTACACACGAGCAACACATTGTCACGCTCCATAATGTCAAGATTATTTCAATTGGTCAGCCTGTACATAGGGACTTTTGAGAAAATGTACCAACAAAGATCTTTTTTCTGAAATGGTCCAAACAAAATTGTACTTTTATAAAACGCAAGGCTGCGACAAAGTGCAGCTATAAGATATTGCTGTTTTCCTGGCGAGGGCCAGCGAAAATTTGTTTAGCAGCGAGCCTTTCAACCCGTGAATTACAAAAAAGCTGTGACGGTGGCTCACCCTTGACCCTAGTTACATTATATTGTGAAATGCAGTGAGAAGGTTTTACTGTGACAAGAGCTATTTAACCCCTCCCCCTTACACTGGCTGCCACTTAGTTAAAAAAAAAAAAAAAAGTACACCTCTGCCCTCGCCAATTGAGCTATCTGCCCTGCCTCGGCAGAGATATATTGTGGTGCTCAACCATGCAAACAAGGTACACAAGTAGATATAAAGAAATAAAGAAATAAATAAACTGCCACGGTGATGTACGGCACTACGTGGGCGCACACTGAGAAATCCTCTGGGGACTTTTTAACTATTTGTTACAGACCTTTCTAATCAGTGCGCAGCCTCACTTGCACACACACACACACAGAAAATCGCTGCAGAAGTAATATTTTGTTTTTCAGTACTTAATCCTCCTCCTGTCTCGCTATCTCTGGGATCTGCAGCATCCATTACCTTGGCCCTCACAATCCCCCCGAGATTACTCTGTTATCATCCATCTAGAATCCGTCTCTCACTTTATTCCCCGACCTACCGTGTGCCTCCATTCCCCGCCATGTTTCCCTCTCACATAGCCTCTCCCTCCTTCTCCTCCTCGATGCCTCAGCTAATTTTATTAATAGCAACCATCCACTCAGACGTCAGGGGGTTGCAAATGACCGCAACCTCTTTCCATCCCTCTTCGTAAAGAAAGAAGAGAGTTGGGAACAAGGAAGCAGAGTAAGGTGAGGATCCGAAGCAAGAGAGAAACGTCCAGGAGAGGGAGAAAAGAAAAGTAATTAAGGCGTGGGGAGAAGGGGAGAGACTACAGACCCTACTCAATAAATCAGAGCTGCCGAGCAACCTGTCAGTCTCCAGGCTCTTTTTATTGGTCACTGAGGATCAGCTAGTATTAGTCACCGGGGTCTCGCTGTGTGTGATTGGGTGGTTGAGTGGGCAATGTGTGTGTGTGTGTGTGTGTGCGTGTATGTGTGTGTGTGTGTGCGCGCATGTGTGTGTTTGCGTCTGGAAGGATTCCATCAATAACACATGGATTGGGGCCACCGGCAGAGACAAGCAGTCAAGTCGGAGACGATGGGAGATGTGCAGAGGAGCAGCGTCCGCGTGTGTGCGCGCGCTGCATATGTGTGTATCCGTATAAAAGGGTGAGACAGAGCAGCAGCGAGAGAGAGAGAGAGAGAGAGAGAGAAGGGGGGGGGAGGTAACAAGTGAGGTATTCATGTTGAAAGAGCGTACAGCGGGAGAGAGAGCGCCGGGATAGCCGTCATTAGACGAGCCAGTCCTCGCTAATGATCATCAGGAGCAGCAGCAGGAGCCTGTACGTGTGTGTGTGTGTGAATGTCGATCTGACTGTGCATGTGCATGCCACGGAGCATGCGCACCCCTCGAGTGTGATAAATCATGATTCAAGGCCCCCTTTTACCATCTCAACACCCACAAGCATTAGGATCATTATTAATGACAGGGCTCCTTGTGATTCTGGGCTCTCTGTGTGTGTGTGTGTGTGTGTGTGTGTGTGTCTGTGTGTGGGAGGATAGACCCCTGGCTCCTATTACAGCTGTGCATGGTAGCAGCGGGGTCAACTCAAAAGAAACAGAGAAAGGTTGATAGAATCAGAGGCAGGCAGAAAGTGGCGAGACCCCTCTAACAATACTGATTCACACACACGCACACACACACACGCACGCACACACACACACACACAATCAGTAATCAGTGCCGCAGTGACACCAGTGAACCCACTGGGAATTCCCCCCCAATCCGTGTAAGTAGTGCTGAAACGAGAGGCGTCGCACAGCTTCCCTTTGCGGCCTTGGTGATAATTATACTCCACATTTGTACACGTATAGTAAAAAAAAAAACCAAAATGGCCACGCAAACATGTCTGAACAACCATTGTTCATGCTAGCACCAAAACATTGCTCCACATGGTGCCTTTAACAATCTGCGAATAGGAGCAGACTGTTCTTACGAGGCAAGAGTGCAAACTAAAGAGCAGCGTAATCCTACAAAGCAGCTACTTAGGATGCAACAGACTGCATCAAATTGTGACTAATCAAAAATATTAATTTCACATCCTTGTCCTTTTCTAGTATGTTCTGCCATGCTGGAGTTGCTTTCACTCAGCTCGAAGAATTCAGAGGTGCATAAAATGTCCATCACTGGACACACGCTGAGGAGGTCGGTGCCTTTGGGGTCAAAGTTGCATTCATAGCCACTATATTGCTGTGGGAAATGTCAAACTCGGGCTTTGGTGTAAAAGCCCCGTCAATTTGACCGTAGAGCGATATTGACACCAGCACAACATGTTGTATTGGCATGACAAAATGTCAGTTTTATGATAGTTCGAGAACATCAATCACGTATGTTTTTCGAGAGTACTTTTTAAATACTGAGAACTGCATTTTACACACTTCAGGAACATGAGGGCATTTTTTGATATTAGTGTTCAGGGACAGTCTTTTTTCTCCGAATAACAATGGAAGTTATTTCCTTTTTAATCAAAAGTGCTGTATCCCAGGTGTTGGAGTCTCTGCTGCCAGAGGCTGTCACTCATTGGCAGTCGTTACCAGCCTTCCGAGGTTTTTTGTTCATTTTGTTTAGCAAAGCCATAATTCAACTTCTCCAAAGGATTCTTTTTTTTTTTTTTTTTTTTTTTTTTTTTTTTGCGGATATCAATATTTCAAACATATGACAGCAATTAAATACACTTTGAAAATGAAGACCAGGGAACATTTTCTAGAAAAGGGAAGAAAAAAAAAAAAAAAAAATCAATATTTGACTTTGACGATCAATGTGCCGACTCCCATCAATCAATTACGTTATTAAATGGACACAGCTTCATTCGAGGGCTTCTGTTTCTACAAAACGGTTTACATGTGGATTTGAGAGTGATCCTCGAGGTGCAGTCGGACTTTTACAACTATTGAGTAACACTTGAGACTAGAGCCAGCACACACACTGTAGACTCGTCATTTATCCGCAGCTTGAGTTTCAGTCCGATTTGTTTGCGGATTGAGAACGAAAGAATTTAGATAACGACTGCCTCTCTGCTCTGAGGCAGACGGCGCTCAATGCCGCACAACGGCATCTTTTTTTGGCATCCCGGTCGCATGCGCAGCTCGGCAGCAGTGCGAAGCCATTATCACCTTTCGGCAGGGGGAAGAGGAGGAAAGGATTACTTCTGCCACAGTCAAATATTGCCCGACTAAGAGCCATTATCCCAAAGCCCCCTCATTCACTTCTCAGCCATGCATGCAACACCTTCAGATCCTCGAGCAACTCTGCTGCCTTTCACTCCACACAAACAACATGTGTAGGCACAGCTTGATGCCAGCCACTTACTCCCTGCGGTGTGTGTGTGTGTGTAGTCAGCCGCTAAGAGAAGAAAGGCAGCGACAACGGATTACACCTTTTTGTACTCTAATTTCATTTGTAGTTTAATACAGATGTTGTCACTACTTTGGAAAATGTCCCAGACACTGGTATTGTAACTATTCATTATGTAGCAGATACATGCATCAGTCACAAGAACATACAATGAAGGGACTTTTTTAAAGCAGGCCTGCAGTGATAATATCATGTATTGTAATATTTATGTCCGCTCACTTCTGTCTTTTCTCATAAGAGAACGAGGAAGACACATAGTCTTACTAAAGGCTATATATTACATACAACGTAACGTTTGCCTCCCCCCAAAGCACTATCGGAGCTGTAGTTCCAAAAGTACAAAGTGAAATGAAAAAGCAAGATGCAGAATAATAGCAATAAAAAAAACGTCAAGATCCGTTAATATTAAGCGCTCCAGAAAAGAGCAGTATGAGGTAAAGAATTGGACGAGTTGTCACAATCAAAACTAGCTGGCAGACTAGAAACGTCAGAGACATTTTTGTTTCAAAGTGATCCAGTGTGGACTGGCTGCTCACCAGTGCACGGCTCGCTCATTTTCCGTCTTTGGCTGGAGGACATTTAGTCATCATCATAATAGAGAAACACACACACAAGTCCGCGCACACACACACACACACACACACACACACACGCACAGGCCATCAGCCTCATTACTATTATTATAATCAGGACATTTTTATCTCCAAATATATAAAAATCGAATTCAACAAGTTGGACTCAAAAGCATTTTAACATTAAATGGGTATTAAAGGTCAGTATCATCTTCGCTCCGTTTCTGATTGTAGTTATTCACACAATAACAAGCATTCACTTGATGTTTAATTAACCGATGATATGACAAAAAAAAAAACACAAAGATAGAACGTCTATATCTCTTGGTCTTCCTGGACGTTATTTACATGTTTATTCACTCGTTTCAAAAGGAGGACACTTTTATTTTTTTTTTTGTTTTGCTCCATTCCTCACTGTAATGGAAAAATGGAGTGCACGGTAATGAATACACATTATTAAATACTCAAGAGAGAGAAGCTGCCTGCTATGTGGATACGCAACTCCAACACATTTTAATGGGTCCTTGTCAAGAGGCTGAGTGGAGGAGAATACTTCCATCTGTACATTTGGAAATAGAGTAAACAAGTGAGACGATGCAGGGTTGTAAGGGTATCCAATTGTAGTGAAAACGCACGCTCGTTTGCAGTATTCATTAGACAAGTTGGCCCATGTAGCGGTACATAATTCCCTCTCCCACTATGTTTATTCATTCATTCATGCTCTTGGGACGATGCCACGTCTGCTTCCAGTCTTCGCGGTGGAGACCGAGACTCTATAAAACGTCATCTTCATTCAAAACTCAAATAATCCTGTCAAACCCTAATGTACAGACATCCTCCTGATGGTCTGGAGGCGGTGCTGGATTCCTAGTGAGGTCAGGTCCATGACCCAAGACAGGGAAAACATTATAAGCTCAATGCTAAAAATACATTTCAAGACATCTAGAGAAATAAATCTTATGTGGCCATTTCGACCTGACAGGCCCTGGCTGTTAGGTAGTGACCCACTGGTAGCAGCATATTACCGTATACACGCACCTCTGTGGAAATATAATAAATGCCACATCCCCTGACTTATCTTGCTATCATACTCGTATCAAAGGATGAGGCTGACATTATTCTTTATTTGTCCTATTGTTAATAAATCCAATACAAAGCCAAATATGTAATAGTCTGTTTCTTAATCATTTCTGACTTACCTTCCCTGTCTGTGGCAGGGAGCCTCGAGCCCATTGTTTATGTATGTTTCTATATATATATATATATATATACACACGCCGTAAAAACTGCCTTTAATAGCCCAGGCTTTATCCTCTTAAAACCCACCTGCCGACAGCTACAAGCCTATTTGTCACACCGAAAAGGAAAAAGGGGGGAAAAACTAAACGGAGAAAGGTGGGGACACCTTCATTTTAAAGCCAGGAAGGTAACGAAAACAAGCTAACGCGACAAACCGGTGCAGGAAGAAAAGGAACGTATTGTTTAGTGTCAAGAACTAAGTTAACAGACAGCGAGCAACGGACGTCACGCGACAGCATTCACGGCCGCGAGTCATTTGTATGAAAATACTTTCGGATTCTTTTGATCTGAGGAACCTTAGAGATTAAAGTGCGGACTCTGACGGACGACAATACGTTTCCTTAAACAGACGCTGCACTTTGTATCAAACATTACTCAAAACAGGAGCCGACAGGGCTTTTGTTCGGGACTATTTTTAGCGGCGGATTTAGACAGACACCCTGCTCCAGCGAGCATGTATGGCGGTAACGCGGTCTATATAGGATTGATTCAAAAATGAACTGCGGCGGCTGCGTTCACGGTACTGAATGGAGTCACATTTGACAGTATGTTGGTTGGTTAATGCCGTATGATTAATACTGCCACGTTGTACCCGTGTTAGTTTTGATAAATAAATAACGCCGCTTCCACAACTTCCTGCGAGAAAGCCTCTCTCAGCAGAAGGATTATACCCTGTGGCCTTGGTGGCGAACCAGTGGGATAAAAGATTAGCTCAGCAGACACCGTCACCACTCAAGAGATGGTTACAGAGTTCCACCCAATTATCCTGGAAATGTACTTTAAAGAGCTGTATAAACAGGATTTCTTGTTCAAGGGAAATAAATCCACTCTTACACTATTAGATATCTCTCTAGGAAATTAAGTACATTTTTTTGGAGTCTCTCATGCAGGGGTCCTGATGTTGCATTTCATTTGTATGGCTACTTTCAAGGCAACACTGCATTTAGGTGGTCATGTCACAAAATAATGATTGAAACAATATTCTAGTCAATGGTGCATCGTTGATTTACCTCTGACCAGAAAATGTGACCCAAAAAAGCAAAAGCAGCAGTGTGAGCACAGTGAGAGAGTCAAGAAGAAGTGAGTGTTCTCCGTTATTCAAAATGAGCCTATTGACGCTACCGTGAATGGAGAAATGGCCTTTTCTGCTTCTCCCTTCTGCTGAATGTACAGCTGTAGACACCAAGGCTTGACATTTGACAATAGTGTTTCAGACATTATCTCCCCTGCATCTACATCTCTATTTCATAGCTTATGATTACAGGTCTCCAATGAGTGCTAAAGAAAAAAAAAAGACAGAGGGACAGAGAGAGAGAGATGGAGCTGCTTAACAGAGATGTACCAAAAAGAGAGAGAGAGAGAGAGAGAGATTGATGGAGAGAGGGGAGAGGAGGAGTACGGCGAGGAGAGCGAACGCTATCAGTCAGTGAAATATACACCGTGCCATCGGCACCAAAGGAAAACATCACTGTTCTGGGGTGTCAAGTTGAGATGGACGATCAGGACACGCACTGCGTGAGATCCTCCACGAGTGTGTGTGTGTGTGTGTGTGTGGGCATCTGAGTATGTGTGAAAAAAAGAGAATGAATTCCTGTTTCATACATCACAGGCACAAAAGTAATGCCTCACTGTGAAATCATTGCAAGCTGCCCACTGTGCGCACACGCACACACACACACACACTACACACACACCAATCAACACCATCAGGATGGTGGTCTGCTGTGGCAGGTAAGAAAAATAAAGAAAAAAAAGCTCACCCCTGGGTGGTCTGAGTAGCGTAGCTGCAAGTGTGGAGCTGTTATTTGCTTGCCTGGCCTAAACCTTTTGGTTGAGACACTGCAAATAAAAAGCAGTGCATCATGGGTATCTCCAGCAACAATCTGTGTGGAATGTTATCACTTCTGTTGGATTTTTCTTGCCCTTTTATGGAAGTGAATATTTCTCAGTGTGTGTCAAGACGATGGTATGCTTTATTTTGAAACTCTGACACATTATGTTCGGAAAAAGGTCAGTTCACGTGTGCATCAGCTCGTGCTTTTATTTTTATTTGAGGCCCTCCTCACCTTAGCACCGGTGTTTTATAATTTACGCGTGCACACATAGATCAGGGTTTCATAAGATACATTTCTCAGAAAAAAGGACATCCTAAAATGAGATAAACTACTGTAACACTGGAAATAAGCCCGAAGCTAGAAGATATATACTCCTGGTGTATTGCGCTTTGTGACACTACAGGATTTGTAGGAGCGAATGAGGAGGTTCAAACCAAACTATCATCCGCTTTTAATGTAATAATCCTTATTAAGCGATATTAATTAGTGGCAGGCACAGACAACAACATTAAAACATGTACTGAAGGACCCAATGTATTGTTGACAAAACACAAACAGCACTGTGGGTATTTCTCCTTAATTTGGATATTAGATACAGTATGACCACACACACAGATTTGTAATGTATAGTAGGTGTGGAAAAGACTTGTGCTATTGATTCATTACATTATTATATATTTCACCCCAAAAAAAGTCCTTCCATTACTTTAATAACTAGATTATAACTATATATATATACTGTGTATTTCAGGGTTATATTGGAAGGTTGTTTTAAAGGGATAGCGAGGGCTCTGCAGGGAAGGAAGGAACACATGAGTCACATTTTACTGATCGTGTGGCCGTGATTGGCATGAAAGGTGGCGTCACGGCCACCGGGATACCCAGGCGAACAGTTGGAGCAGACAGCGATGATGTCCGAGTGACGAGAGATCACAGAGAGGAAGAGATGATCAGAGTGATGCGGCACTAATTAGATTCACACCTCGACAGGAAGCCTGTCCACTGAGAAGAGGTGTAAGGCTGGAGAGGGGAGGAAGCGGTACAAAAAAAAAAAGATATCTGAAAATAATTAACTGGAAATCAGGGCCCAGCTGCCTGGAACTATTATAACGGACAAGGACTAAAATGTGTCCATCAAAGCTCTTTGCGTCAGACGTAAAGCGAGACGTTGCTTGAAAAGTCTCCATCGCGTAAAAGCTTCCACAGCACCTGAACGCCTCTGTGACTGTGGGGAGGTTTTACAACAAAGCCGGAGATGTAAATACAATGCAAAGACATTGATGTAAATGAACAAAAAAAGAAATAAAGTTGAGCGCGAACAAAAAGTACCGATTCTCCCGCTACGCGGATTTGTGAAATATCGGAGAATTTTTATCTCTTTGGATAACAAAGAAGTGTAGGGGGGGAAGTGTCTCTCGCAACTCATAGAAATCTGAAACGTTACAAACAGCCAGAACTAGACGCAGGTTTTTTTTCTGATATGGGGCCAAAAAGCCAAGAGCCAGTTCTTTCACTCACAATATATTGTGTATTTTTTTATAATCTTAGAATTGGAGACAAATCGTATTCTGAAAAATACCTGGTAACTATAGCTGTCACAAAATAAATAAATACGTGGAGTAAAAAGTGCAATATTTCCCTCTGAACAAGTGGAATTTATCTAAAACTATCTCAAAATTGTCCTTAAATACACCACTTAAGTACGTGAAATTGGCTCGACAATTAAAATGAATAAGGTTTAATTGATCAACTTTTAACTCACTCTAAAAAAATGAATAAAATAAATAAAATAAATAAAATAAATAAAATAAATAAAATAAATAAAATAAATAAAATGAATAAAATGAATAAAATAAATAAATAAACAAAAAATGTGTATGCCTGGCCTGAAGTATCCACGTACACATATCTGTTTTTATAAATACCAGTTAATGCGTGGGAAACGGTGTCTGGCTCGAGACAGTGCAGGGATGTCTGTATTTGTGCGAGGGAGGCGGGGAGACAACAGAGATCAAAGTGTGGGAACCAAGGAGAGACAGAGGGAGTGGGAAGGGCATGGAGGGTATAAAGGAGGGAGGCAGAGGGGTTGGGGCGAGCGGGTGGAGGAAATGAGGAGAAGCAGCGTTGGAGTGGAGGGAAGGGCGAGCCAAGTAAGCACTTTCCTGTCCATTTTTCATCAGGCGGGCTAAATTAGTCCAGGCTCGTCTCCCTCTCTCTGTGCGTGAGCATCTGCTCCCACATTCCTGACACGTCTCTCCTCTCGGCAACCCAGAGCGCGGGGCAGCGTCGCTCCAAATACCCTTCTCAGCATCCTGCCTTTTCACCGCCTCTGATTTATTAGTCGGTGGGCGCCTTCCATCACAGGGTGACGCAAGGAAGCATCGTGTTTCCTCTGTGTGTGTGCACTTTGCCCCTCTGTTACCCCCCCCCCCCCTTACCCCTCCCTCTCTCTCTCTTTCTCCCCTTGTCCTCTTGTTGCGAGTGCATCTCTGTCATCTCATTTGCCGTTTCCGTCGGTGACCCGCTGACCCCTGGTTGACTTCCCCTCCTCTGAAGCCTGTCATTTGTAGTCCCACGGTGTCTGCCATTTGTACTCCCATACATGTACTGACTAGAAGCTGACATTTTGATCAATGGGAATACTTTGGCTTGCAACCTGTGGAGGCCAAAAAGAGCCCCATCATATAGTTGAACCGACGGGTAAAATGCTAAAATTGTGACAAACAAGGGCATCTATTTAGGAAGCGAGAAAAAAGAAATAATAATAAAAAATGTGCTGCTCAAAATACCTCTAATTTCTGTAGAAAAATCAAGGACTACATACAGTACACCAATACAATACAGGATCTGATGCATCATGGGTGCATCCAGCAGAGGCACAATGGTAAGGCTTTCTATACATGTCGTGGGTACAGAGCACGGCACGGACACAAAGCATAGGTTAAGCTACCAAAGTGCGCAATTTGTAAGACGAATCCTCCAAACAACATCTGCCATTTGTAATTGCCTCCCACAACCATACATATAAGCGTTTTCTGATCCGACTGTGCTTTCCAAACCTATTACAAACACTTTTGCAAATACTTTTTTTCCCCCCGGTTTGACACATGCTTCTATGTGTCATAATGGAGGGCTTGGCAATGCCCAAGGTAGAGCTGTCATGACCCCCTCCACAGAAAACAATGGCTGATGCTGCTCATGCATCACTATGACAAAACTTGAAATCCTGCAACAAGGTCCGCTTGTCCCCAACTAATCACTTTGAGTTTGATTTGCTATCAAGTCATTTGGACTTGACACAATTTTTATTTCTTGGTTTTGAATGCCAGATGAGACGTTTGGCGATGAAGGAAACACAAGGGAGAAAAAAGAAGAAAGAATATTTCCGCATGAAAAGGCAAGGACGAACCGCGAAAATGAATCCCGTAATATGACAACTCGTCTAATTTGTAAATCGCGCTCGTCTTTCACCAGAGCTACATGTGCTGCATTGAGTTCTGGTTACAGCGCTTCGTAGGGATTCCCTGCATCCAATGAGAACAATGCAATTACCTAAATGAACGAGGAACACCTCAACTGGCAGGTTACTCCCCTCAATTACCAACACACTTTCAGCTGACACCTGGGTAATAAGATAAGCAGGTACAATGTGCTTAGACTAAGTGCTAACAACAAGGCACTCTTGGTGATGACTAAATGCCACTACAGGCTTGGAGAAAAGGGAAGGATTGGCAGCAACTGCAGAGGTCTTCTGCCAATGTCGCCTGAATCCAGCCAGCATAGCGTCTTAGTTTGAAACAAATGCAATTTTGGAGGAGAAAGTAATGATACTCCCCCCAATATGAGGGAGATTGCTTTTGAGCAAGGGTGCAATCAATCAGGAAAGCAATACAAAATTATTTTTAATAATACATGTGAGGGAACTAAGTGTTGCTATTAATAAACTTTCAAAGTGCACGGTGACATAAATGAGCACAGAGGTGTGTGTGGAGTGATGAGAGAGACCCATTTAAAGATGCTACCAGCGCTCTCCTCCCATAAAATGCCACAGTGAATTATGGGTCCGCGTGAAACACACCCAAACTCAATGTGCATAAATCAGTTTTCCAATCTGAACAGGACCCGAGGATAAAATGCTGTGAGTACGAAGAGACCAGAAACAGAAAGAGAACGTGGCCAGCAGCAGGACGCCGGAACGCCTCCCGAGCGGCTGTGGTCAAAGAGAGTTCAGTTTGTACCTTCCGACCCGCTGCAATACAGCGGGACTCTACGCGACGAAGGGCCCGAGGCAGCCATTCTCGATGGAGAACTGCAAATGCATAACACACTGTTTACGGAAATCTGCTTGTCCCGTCCTGTTTTCAAAAAGCACACGTCAGGGTCGCTTCAAAAGAAGTTACGTTCCACTAAATAAATAAATAATACAGTTTCATTAATGATTGATTTTCCCTCAAAGCATTTGATATGTGGGTACCTCATTGTACTGCATTTTACTTCAGCATTATGTCTCTCACACTATTTTTTTTACAGCGCGATTCTATAACTTTATTGCTTTATTTCATTGTTATGTCTTAAGTACACTGTGTACCTTGTTGGAGGAGCCTGGGACTGAAGGCTTTTCATCGCCATCATGCACCCTGTAGCTTTTGAATCCTTGAATCCTTGAATCCTTGAACCCTGTCACCCAGCAAAACGTCTGTCTGGAGAAATATCAGATAGTGAGGAAGAAACAGTTCAATGCCACTATGATAAAAAAAAAAAAAAAAAACACGTCATTTTCAGTAATCCTTTTCCACTGACATTCTTCCACTGCAACGTTTATCTAAACAAAATAGTTCCACATTTACGTCACATAAAGTGGTTTGGACTATCTGACTGAACTGTTTACAACTTGTCTGCTTCAACGTTGTGTTCCTAGATGTCCGCAATTTGATTGATGAGTACAATGGTATCATAACCAATAGAAATGATGGCAAAAGCTGAAACATTCTTCCAGGATTGTACACATGGGTGGTTTGTTTAAAGTCCATTTTTTTCTCTACAGCAAAAACAGTCTTTTGTAAATAAAAAGAACACAAACACGGGGCTATTTCATTTATACCTGCGGCAGCGTAAGTGCCCTGATGCAACGAGACAATTCAGAAAGGAGGCCAACGCATCCATCGATTTCCTAAAATGTAGTATTTTTTCACATTCAAGCTTTTTTCATGGAAATTAAGGTTTTTTTCCACATCCAAACTTTTTTCATGAAAATTAAGTTATTTTTTTACATTCAAGCTTTTTTCATGGAAATATTTTTTCACATCCAAGCTTTTTCTGTGAAAATGAAGTATTTTGACATCCAAGCTATTTTCATGAAAATTAAGGTTTTTTTCACATCAAAGCTTTTTTCATGAAAATATTTCATGAAATATCTTTTCACATCCAAGCTTTTTTCAGGAAAAAATTAAGTATTTTTTCACATTCAAGCTTTTTTCAAGAAAAAATTAAGTATTTTTTCACATTCAAGCTTTTTTCAAGAAAAAAAATTTTTTTTTCACATCCAAGATTTTTTCATGAAAATTAAGACGATGCACCTTGACTGTCGCGTCAGATTTTTCATTTAATTTTCTTTTACCTGACCTGGTCTTGAGCCATCGATCCATCTCGTCAGTTGATGCTCAAATTGACCGCGCAGATCATTTATGACGTAAGATCGTAAAACGAACCCACGTAGCTACGCAGCTATGCTACATCTATGCTACACTCTACACTAGTCATTTTTAAACAGCTTGAGAAACACTTTTAAACTTATAATATAGTCATTTAAAATGTGACATTTTACTAATATCTGTCTGTCTTTGAGAAAGACTGGTGTAGATGAATACACTGCTTACCTTTACTTGTAGCTGAAAAACATGGATGTGTGTTAAGCTCTCACCTGTCACATAAGCTCTTGCAATGTTGAAATAAACATGAATTATTACTTTTTTTCTTTTTTTTTTACCTCTACAAATAGTTGTTTTCCTAGTGTATTAGTATATGCTGTCACTCAAAACACCCTGAGCTCTTACAGGTATATGACCGGTTCAGGAATACAATCAAGTATGTTTGTTACTTAACGCAAGCTACGGAGGCCACATCATGTGAATCAGTGAGTAATTGACGCGCGAGAGTGAGATCAGGCGGTCACGTGGTTCCGAATGTTGCGAGGTATCGGGCAGCAAAAGCACATTGGTTAAAGATTACATCCATTTTTACAAGTTAGCGGTCTTATTCTCCCCGCCATTGCAAATGCATGCCCAAGAGAATAAAAAAAATGTCAGTAAAAAACATTATTACCTTTAATGTTTTGGTCAAAATATTGTGGTTTCTGTTAAATGTTAATAAGTCTTTAAAACATGATCAAAACAATGGTAATCATGCTTTAATTGAAGAATACTGGCTCTTGAACTGGTCTCTTAAACTGATCATTAACTCGATTAAAACACCTGCTATTTACAATTCTTCGTGCCATGTAAAAATAAATTAAAAACAAATGTTGGACAAAAGAAAAAAACAAACAATACAGTTAATCAAGCTGCTCCCAAAAGTCCACTCCCTGGACTGAGTGATCATCACGACTTCTATAGCCGCGCAGCAGTGTCACAGGGAGCACAGAGTTCAGTGGCGAGAGCGCGTTATAATGAGTCTGAAAGGTGTAACGTCATTTGAACACACAGCCCCCCCCCCCCCTGGAATCTCACACTTCTCCCGCTGACCCTAACACCTTGCCTCACCATCTTAGCTCCACAATGTAAATGATGTGCGCCTACGGGAGAGTTTTACATCATCCACTCTTGATACGGCCTCCATTGCTGAGCAAGGACATGAAGGCTTTGTGAAAAAGCGTCTCGGAACACATCGCCTGCGACCCAGTTCTGAGTCACCGCTTAGGTCGCATTGTTTCTTGGTAACGTTTGAAGGATAAAGATCTTGTGTCTCACACAGCTTAGTGCTGATTGACACGTGCTAATGCCTCGGCTTTTTACCAGTGAACGCCCACGGGGAAAAACACAGACAGACACACACACACACACGCGCAGACAAACACGCAGCATTTTCCTCGATTTGCCCTGCAGGATCCTTTTCACCTTCAGACAACAAGTGCAAAAACATTTGATCAGTGTGCTGCTTGAGAAGAAGCCTTTCAAAGCAAACTCTCTTAATCACGAGTGCAGAGGGCATGCTGTGAATCAGCACATCAAAGATGTTTCACTTCCAAAGACATTGTTTTCACGGGAAACATTCAAGGCCGAGAGCTCGTCCATTTTCCCTCTCCTCACATTGGCTTTTGGGAAGTGTTTCAAAAAGGTGGATCAATCAGGGCCATGGCCTTTTGCAAATATTCCGATATTGATTTCACACGCAGCTTTTGGGCTGAGGCATTGAATCCGGTATGTCCTTTTTTTTTTTTTTTATGACTAACGCAAGAACGTGTGTGACAGCAACGGGATGTATTTGCTCGGTTTTAGGAAATGTCACACCTTTTACGACCGCTCCTCTCTCACAAGCACACACACACACAAAGAATGATAATATCATATTATAATAACTTTTTTCTGACCGAGCACCGTTAGAACATGCAGGTTACTGTAGGAGAGTATTTCTCACAATTATAGGTGCATTGATTGATTGAGGTGCAATAAAGTTGATTAAAAGTCGATCACTCTAATGCAATGTAACCTTTACATTACTAACATCTGTATGGGAATATCAAAGTCTAGCTTAGTTTGAGCAATTTACGGGTAAATGTTTTGTGGGGGTATTTGCATCTTCTTCTGTCTCCCATGACGACACTTCAAACGATAAACTGCTTCCCGGTTGGGTTCAGACCAGAGTGGCCGAGCTCACCGCCTTGATGAGGGAATGTCACTTTGAGGTGTGACCCCCGCTTCATTCTTAACTTAGTGTCTGCGTTGACCTTAAACTACAGAGAAGATGGCAGAGCATGGAGCGCCCGGCGTGTTACTTTGTCTCACCTCGTCGTTTGATATATTTAGGCGTCTCTCACAGCCTCGTTACATGTTCAAGCACCCGGTCGCACAGGCGATGGATCTAATAACTACTAATTGATTCCAGCACATCGTGTCTCTTGTCGAAGGGAAGACGAGCACAAAGTCGAGAAGATGTTTCTCGGCCAAGGACACGAGAACGGTAATTTCATATACGGGCTTGAACTACTCTCCGCATGTCAACACAAGATGTCAAACCATCGGGGGAAGTGTGTTCAAAGCCACTAGCATGTAATGTTAACCACTAAAGATAGCTCTCACCACAGCCGGTGAATCTTCATTATCTCGCGTCTGATCTGACAGGCTTTTAGGCTTATTACTGTAGGCAAATGGGAACAAGAGCTGTATCTGTAATTACTCCGCTTCCCCAGTGGGTGATGGCGACATTTCTCAGGGAGCTTAGCGGTGGCTTCCATGTAGCTCTCCCCACATATCGGCTGGGGAGATACAACACATGCTGTTCTTAGCTTCCTTATTCCTCCCCTTTTTTTTCCCTCTCAATTCCCCACATGTTCCCTGTCCTCTCTCTCTCTCTCTCTCTACTCCCAGACCCTTTGCAATCTGCAATCTTGCTGATTACATCAAATGTAAAAATATGGTGGGTGGGTGAGAAAACTGAAAATGAATGCGCTTGGACCATTTTTTTAGCCGTTTTGGGATTATATTTGGACATTAAACGCCGGAAATAAAGCAATTAAGAGAGGAAATAATGCAAAAAAACAAGTTGAAACTATTCTTCTAATTAGCTACGTACAAAGTCTTTTAGAATAAAGCATAAACACATCTAAGACATAGATTAGCACGATAAAGACACTACAGAAATAAAGAAGAAAAGAAAATATCAAGCACACTTTGAGAAGTTAATTAATAAAGGGTGAAATGTCCATTCTCAACTGCGGTTAGTATCGAGGCATTACATTAATGCAAGGTGATTTTCATTTAAATAATAACCCAGTTCATTAATAATTGTGATTCTTAAAGTGCACATATGATAAGTTCTTTTTCGTTATTATTTTTTCAACATGTAGAATTCTAATCAGGCTATGTAAAAGATAAAAAAAAGGGTCAGTTTCCACTTTTCTGATGCAGTTAAAGGCTTGATTATTTCCATATAGGCTATTTATACTTTAATTGTAGTGCTAATATTTCACAAAGCAATGCAAACACCCACATTTGCAATGCAATCGCAGTAATAGACCTCCATCCAAAAAAAAAACAATGAATTATATTTCATAAGCTTATGTGTTTTTAACATAAAGTCTGGAAAAATAACCAGTAAAAAAAGTAGCTAGTTTGTTAAATACAGCAGTTTCCCCTTCTGAAGTATAAGGTAGCATCAAGTGGAAATACTCCGATAAGCTTTGTTGTGTCATCATTGAGGTGGCGTAGAGTGATTTACCTGGGCACCTGGATATTAAAAAGTGGCCATCGGGATTTCTCTGTATGCAAGTGTCGGACACAAATAACCCGGGCAGGGTAGGTAATGACGAGAATTTACGGTGCGAGGAGCAAAGCCACCGTGACGACTCTCCAGTCTTGGGGAACCTTCAAAACCTCCACCGTCTGTGTCTATTCTCTTCATGAGCTGCAGTTTTCATCTGTGAAATGAGAATGCAAATCATATTTAGTAGTGTGTGAGTGTGAACTGGCACGGCAGAACATTCAATTCAGTCTGATATTACCAACAAGGAAAGGGAGCAGGAAGAAGTAAAGCCCCATGCTGTGCACTTGTCACAAGTCCAATAGTACAATGCCTGTAATGCAGGATGTAAAAATGGTTTATTCTGCCGATTACCACGCTCATTTTTTTTCCCCATGAAATCCTGTTGAATAAAATAAAATAACTCTATTTGGGACTATTTGGTAATGCAGTATTCATACTTTCAGAATGGTACCATTTTGGAAAGAACTATTCTCCCGAAGACTTTTGCGATTGCACAAAAGACCTCAACGCCGCACTTCACCAGCAATTTCTTCACCAAATTCAGTCCAGTGGCACAGCAGTAATCCTTCCCTGAGGAATGTCTTTTCTAAGCTTCGACTGAGCTCAGTCAAACAAAGTCATAAATTCTATCTGGCAGGCATCTCCACCGTTTGTATCCATGCGCTCACTGTGCCCACTAGTGTAGATCTACGGAAAAATGAGAAATTCGAGCACTCGTGTTTATTTGCTGAAAAGTCCCATTTGACTGGTGCACATCGGCAGCTATAACTGGTAACTGGGATATATGCTACATGGTCTTAAAAAAGCTATATGCATTGTGACTGAATCCTATTAATTCAATGAAAAAAGAATGTTGAGTGCTATGGTTTTGCTCCACAGGAGGTTTTCTATTAAAAGGTGTCTATGATACGTTTATGGTTTTTTACATTCTGTGCCAATGCGGTATTGTTCAGAGGAAAGCACTTAAAACCTGCCATTAGCTGAGCACAGGGTCATTCAAAATTCCTCCAGTGCCAGTGCTTCTGCTTTATGTTATAAATGTTGTTAAGTTATACGTGTTCGGACTGAATGTGAAGCACATTTAGTGGGTGGCACGATTGTGTACAAAGTCAATGAAAAGATGGGAATACTGTCGAGGCAAATTTGCCTGGGGGGGGTGAAATGCCTTTCATACACAATCAATACACATTTGTGCGAACTTGAGCAAATAATTAGCATTTATGTCAGAGCTTTATGAATCTGCTCAGAACAGTCGCAGGCTGAGCTGAACGCACGCACACACGCACGGTCAGTGGCTTCATGCTAGCTAAGCTTCCAGCTAACATACAGTTGGTACATTGGCAGTTTCAGATCTCATATGGAACTTGTTCGTTGTTAATAGTGTCCGATCCTTTAGAAAGCACTAAGGTAGTTGTTTCCTGCTATCAAACTGTTTGAGTATCTCTGACATGAAGAATTAGGAAACATGGGTTTCGTCTAAGCCTGCAGATAAACTAGACTTTCATTTATTAACCAAATTTCATCTTAAACCGTCCCATGCAGTTTTCCAATTTGGAAGGCATTAGAGCCAGCCTGAGCAGATTTCCAGTTGGTAGCAATCTTCCCCTTGGTATCGCAAATGGCTTGAACACTCCGAAGGCTATTGAATTGTAGGGTCCAAGAAAAGACCAGTAAGTGATTTTTGATAGATTTATGTTACAAATTATACACTTGCTGAATGGAGACGATGAAAGAAAATCAAGTTTGACGCACCAGGTGTTTTAATGGACCTCTAGGCTGTGTATTGGTCAGCAGTAGAAGAGCTACTGCGAAAAGCTCCAGGAGAAAAAAAAAAAAAAAAAAGCTCTAAAAGTGCCAGGGACTTTAAAGAACAAAGCAAGGAGAGTGAATAGGCTGTGAAGTGATACATGTGACATTTATAGGAGTTCACATTTACCTAGACCGTGAATAAAGCATTTTTGGTTGAGAGCAGCATGACTTGCTGCCAGTCACCAGATTTAACTTGGTTTTCACTTTCGCCCACAGGTCACTGAAGCTGTGAACTAAAAAGGCAACGATGGATTTTTATGGCCCCCCCCCCCCTTTGTTTGTTCCGGATCAAGGGTGCTTAACTACACTGAAAGTGAGGGAGTATTTCTTCCCTTGAAGATTTGTAAGCTTTCGTTTATGGAAAGCGTAGTCTAATTATGGTGCTGTCATCTCAACTTTGAGTTGGTCCAATGGTCCATGTTCCCCATCCCTTTTCCCTCTACAAATACATCACACTCCATGTACTTTAAATTCACCATACGCCACAAGCATTGACCTTCCATCTTGCCCCGGCTTTGGCCAGCTCCCTATATGCTGGTCCTTGTCCCTAAAAAGCTAAGACGTACGACTATGACCTCCAGATTATTTGTGTCTCCTATCGCTTGTACGGCGTCTTCCTCTGCACGCAGCAGACATCCATCAGCCTTTGTGTCTTGACCTGCTGGCTTCAACCTTTCACTGAGACCTACTTAAACTCGACAGCCAAAATAAACATGTGCCCTTGGCCCGTTGTAGTTGCCTTTACACAGGACTGTGGGGACGGACATGCATTAAGTAACCTTTTAAAAAGGCCACTTAACCACTGTAACATGCTCTTCAGATGAACCACAAGCTTGGGCTACACAATCGTTCCCATTTGAAAACAGAGTAGAGCGCTATTAGAGTGATAATATGCAACTAAGTGAGTCATGAGATCAAACGGTGACAACGTTGAAAGGAAGAATGTACTTTCAGTCTATCTCGTGAAAAAAAAAAAAAAAAAACGCCTCATCCCTGCAGGATGTAAGGTTTTGACAGATATGATGATATTTATGGATTTCAGGATTTAATGAGTGAAAGGACATCCTCCATTGTTGGCTTGGAAAAAACCTTTCCGGCCGCGTATGTGATCGTATTCCTCACCGTCTCAAGTGTCACAGGATGTAGCATCAGGTCTTTGCTAATGTGCTCTTGAGTTACAAGACATCCAAGGTCAAGCTCATTTGTGTCGCTTTATGACCCAAACTTATGACGAGCAAGCGAACACTAGATGGTGAAACGTTAGCATTGTCATTATACAAATAGTATTTAGCTCAAAGTGCATTTGTGCCTAAGTAGAGCCTCACAGAGACACTTTCTGTTTCCTCAGCAAGCTAAATTCTATTGACACATTTATAAGAGCGTGACATAAATTTGCGGAGATGCAAATGTGAACTTCCTCGCACCTGTCATGTTCAATCTCTCGTCTGCCCGTGAAACATACGAGCAGCCATCGTTGCATTGTGCCTCCGTTGGTTTTTCCGAGGTAATGGGACCAGACATGGTGGGGAGGCTCTCAATGAGAGGCTGTGCACAATTGTTGTTAACATCATTTTTCAATCAACACAAAGACACAACGTCTTCACCAATCTGTCTGGGCAACCCTCCCCGTACATCAGTAGTGCAGCTTTGAGGTGTGCCAAGACTGGAAGCAAGAAGTCGTTGGTAACACTTCATTAATACTATTTGTGAACATTTCATCCAAGCCTGTTTGATCGTTGCCAGACCTCTGGAGGATACATTAGCAATCGCAATCACAGACCAGAGAAGCTGATAAACCGGTGCCTCAAGCAGGCCATTTCTCCATGCCCCGTTTGCACAAATGCGAGCGCACATTAGAGCAGCAAAAACAGCAGAAAATTAACCAGATGAACTGAGATTCAACTTGTGCCATTGTGACTCCATGACAATAACTGCACCAGCGGGCAGAGTGGTTTGAATCCTTTGTCATATTTCCAGCACAAAACACAAGCTCCACTGAAGATACAAGGGATGAGTAAGCACATAACTCAACAGAATACAAAAGGATGAGAGGGGGAATACGTCATGCGGCCGGCCTGTGGCTCGTTATTGAAACTGTGCCACTGGCAGAAAGCTCCTGCAGACATATGGTTGAGGGAAACTGGGGTATTGCTTTGTGTGCGACTGCGAGTGAACAGGCGAAGGGTTTCGGATAGACACGGTGTGATATTTGGATGACCCAGTTTATCACCGGAGTTCTTACAGATCAGCACAGAAAAGAAATCGAAAAACAGATTGCATGCTTCATGGGAAAATGAATGGCAATACTGCGTATGAACCTGGTAATAGGACGTTGTCAATCGACAACTCTTTAGTTCCTTAACTTGTTTGTAGTTCATATTTAAAAAAGTGTGCATATTAGGTCTTCTGCTTGGGCCTCTTCATTAGTGTTTGAGGATCTGTGTTCAGGGTTTATGTAAGTGTGCGTTAAAGGGGAACTCCGCATATTTTATAGAGATTTTACCGGGGTCTAATAACCCGTGCTAGGGAGTAAAAGTCAGGGGATCTCAGCCTTTACTGCACAAAGTTTGACCTCATTTGCTTTTACCTTTGTTTTTGTTTTTTTTACATTTTCTGTGATTTTCTGCTTGGTTTGGACTGCTGAATTTGTTTCCGTCTCTCTGAACACACCCTTGAAATCAACAGCAATAATAAAAAAAAAACTACTATGAGGCAGCAGCTATCTAAAATTGTTTGATTTGAATCCATTGTTTAGAGTATCATTACACTGTCAGCGTGTGGCAGCTGCATTATGGTTGAGATAATAAAGGTAAATTGCTCCTGCTCTGCAGCTGAAGTCCCTGATCTGGGAAAGTCTTTGAACACTGCAACAAGTAGATTCTCCAAAATAGTCTGCTTGCAAATGTTAAGAGCAAAAAAAGTAATTTTGTTATAAGCATATAAAAACACCGTGATGGATTACACACCGACAGCTAGTTCTCTTGGCTCTGCAGGGTCATCTGGCGTGAACTATCACCGGTGGCTGTGAGTAGTTGAGGCACAATAACATGTGAAGCTCAAAAGTGGCACTTCTACATGTCTTTGTGTTTGTGCGAGTGTGTTTTATAAGGTCGCAGCTGCAGCTCCCTCTGTACGCCCGTCTCGGCCCTCTGTATTAAACTGTAAAGGCACTGCAGGGTGCTGACGGAGCTTAAAGCTTTTAGCTGACTCAATGTTTCACAGCCAAACGGCAGACAGATGTATCCTCTCCCCCTGCCCGGTTTGTTATCACCTGACCAAAGCAAAACTGCACTTGGACCCATAAAAACCGAAGAACGATAACAGAGAGAGCGATGGCTGGGACTTTTTTACGAGTGATGTTTCTACTGTGGAGCTGTTCAAACGTCGGGGAAGAGGAACACAGTGCAGGAATGTCCCACGGGTCTCCCATCCTTGAACCCGTCTTTGGATTTTCCTGTCGAAGACGTGGTTCCGTCTGCGGTTTTGTGGCAAATTAGATAAACTTTATTAACTGTGACGGAGGTTATGAAGCTGCAGTATACCAGTATTGATGATAACCTTATAAATAAATAAAAATGAAATACATAGGATAATACTGTGTGAATATTATTAAGATTACAGACTCTGTCTCGACCTCCTTACACTTGTATTTTTTAGGGTAATTCATTTGCAAAAGGAAAAGAGACAAGCTGCACAATAAACAAAATTAAATACGCATTCGACTGCATTCTCAGGTTCATTCATTTTTTTCTTAAAATTTTTCATATAGTTAACTTGAATTATTTCGGCCATGGTTATCTGATAGCGTGACAACCCGTAATGGCGCGACATCAAACCCCTTCCCTTGTGCATATAGTTAAACAAAAAAAAAAAAAAGACTCAGATTTCAGTGTGTTGCAAAAATCTTACAAAATCTTTGTAGTAGATGTGTAAGCGATGCATCACAAGCAGTGGGTGTTAAAATGATAAAATATGTATGTGGGATAGCAGCACACAGGGGATAAGATAAAGTTGTTACCATGATATAGTTGGAGAAAATTGGCTCAAATTCAAAAATCACCAGAATACAAGTGTTGTTTAAAAGTAAATATGAGGGCTGCTAGAGAATGACAGCCGAAATCATTCTATTTATATTTTTCTATCATTTTCAATTTGATTGTTGCATATTTAGTAATGAATATTTCCTTATATATTATTATTCATCAAGACTGTGTGGGTGTGGTTTGATTTGATTGACAAAATACACAGACAGCCCTACGCATGTCAATCATACGTTGGTTCAAATATCGCTGAATCCTGATTGGTGCCCCGAAGGACGAGACATCATCTTTCTCCAACTGAGCCCTGCTCACTTCAAAATCAGCGCGACGAGCACGGAAGCGTAGCTTTTTTGTGTCGACGCAAGACACCATCACTCATAGGAAGCAGCAGCTGATTGAGGAAATAGGTTTTCAGGGACCTTTATATGAATATAATCAAATGGGCAGGAGCTGAGGTGGGTACGTTTCAGAGGGATTTGTGAATGCCCAATCAGAAGTGGAACAAGATATGAGAAGCACAAATTGGACTGGGGCTGGTTGAAGCATAATCCAGAGAAATGCGCATCACCGCAAGTCTATAGATTTACTGTGACAGGGTGTTCGTCACAAGTCAAAACATGCACGACTAATTGCCCATTGGAGCACAATGGCTTAGCAGAACGTGTTTCCATGCACGTGAATCAGTAAAAATGCTCAATTTAAAGTCAGAAGGTAAAGACTGCAGCTGTAAAACACGGTCAATAATGTTCATTTTCATCTGCGATGGTGTTGCAGAGGCCAAAAAGGGAGTTAGACCTCTACAGGGTCCGACTGACCCTTAACATAAGTAAATTTCACTCCATAGAACAACAGGCTGTGGCTAACGGCTCATTCCCTTACTTGGCATAATACCATCGCTTCAGGTCAACTACAAGTTTTGTCTCCTGAATGGAATGTGTTAGCATCGGGGTGAAGGAAGGGGTCACCACTACAGTGCTCATACACAGTGCTATGCTATGCTATGCTATGCTATGCTATGCTATGCTATGCTATGCTATCGGCCCCAATGTCCGACCCGCAAGGTGTCCAAACATGTGGGACGAAGTGAGATGGTAACGGTATTAACCAGAGGGCGTCGTTACTCATGCACAGCGGCGGAAAGCTTCCGTGAAGAGGAGGAGCTGCTTCTTCAGGTAAAATGCACATCGGACAAGTTGACCGTGCATCGGCACGTCTTCGAGGATTTCGCATCTTTTAGGGTCAAAAGGGTGTGAATGCGTGTGCACACAAGGACACATTTGGAATTCACTTGCCGTCATTTTCACCTCCAACACACACACACACACACACACTGTCGACACATATCAGTAATTACCGAATATATTAGAAAGATCAGAAGACTCTTCATGATGCTCGGTAAAATCGAGCCAGCTGTTTGCGCTTCGAGCGTTCTTTGGTCTCTGCATAATCATCAGGGCGCTTCTGCATAGGCGGCTGCTGAGGCTGCACTTGCTGTGATGAGCGGGCAGGAGGTGAGGTTTTTTTTTTCCTTCTTCTTATTTTAGGATTGTTTCGTTTTTTTTTCCTTCTTCTTTTCTTTTTTAAGCTTGCCTGCGATGTGAAGTGGTTATTAGTTGGGATGTGCCAGGAGTTTAGAACTGCTGCCAGCCAGATTTTAAAGAATAAGAGCGGGGGGCTACACTTTGTCCGGCTCCAAAAAGGACCATTTGACACTTCATCGAAAAAAGCAGATAAGGCTGTATCGAGGCTTATGTGTAAGATAGGAATGAAAGCACTTAATTACCCTCAACTTAAAAGGGGCATCGACAGATAGTCCAGCTGCCTGGATTGTCAGAAAGATGTTATTATCAAACACCATGAGGGCAATTTATTAGAAAGTGCCAAGAAGATGTTAGTGGACTTTTATTTTTGTGACGAATGGAAAGATTTTTTTTAAAGAAGCCGTCTCAGAAGATGTGTTTACTGCAGGGGATTAAAAGTATTATATGACTTTGAAAGTATAGCATAAATACAAAATGAATCATAGAAGTGTCTGTTTAGGGGGAGAGTGCATTGAGTGATAGTGCTGTTTAGCCTGTTATTGAAAGCTGGTAATTGAAATACTGTGGGACGAACAGCTTGCAGAGAAGGCTGTATGGCAGAATTATTGGTGCCATTATAGAGCTCATAGTCAGTAATAGCTATCCTGACTGTAATGGATCAGATGGTTGATCGGGTAAGGGTAAAAAATGGCCGGCATTTGATCTTGTGCATCACAGATTGTCATCATCATTGGGTTTTCATGGCAACTGCATGTCAGAATAACAGTGAAAATGTTTTTTTTTTTTTTTTTTTTAAACATATAATTCCAAATATTTCAAACACGACTCCAACAGGCTCCAATAATCAGAGACAGCAGCGTCTCTTTAGTCTGATTGAAAGCGACATAGACGAGCATATTAGCATTTTCCTAAACACACTATGCTTCTTTTGTTTATGGTTTTCATTGTTCGTCAAAAGGAAGAGGGAGTCAATTCAACATGTATTAAACTGTCTTTGTTTCATTTTTTTTTTTTTTTTATATTACAAAACACACCAGTCTGTGAAGAGTTTTAACTCTCAAACAATGCATGCTGGGACATCTGCTAACACGCTGATCATATTGAATTTGGAACTTAATCAAATTCATTCACAATGAGTCAAAAGACTTGAAGTCAGAAGAACTCATGTTCTGAAACTGACTGTAAATAAAAAGTAGAACAATTTAAATTGGATTAACTTGATTAATGAAACATACATATTCATGTTAAAACAATGTCAAAAGATAATTGAATACCGCTGAATTTCCGTATGTTGTAGAAATGACTCATTTGCAAGAGCAAATATGTTTTGAAGGAAACATAATGCCACCTGTATTGTTTTTTTTTCTCTCTACATATTGGGGAAATGTTAAATAACTTATCCGGCAAATTGAAAAAGTTTCTGAAAAATGTGAATTCACAACGTACTTTGTTTTTATTAAACATGGGCTTTTGCAATATAATATGTGCTCGTAGCAACTAAAGCATGACTTAAGCATTATATGAACGCAATTAATTGTGTGGTACAAGGACACTGTTTAGAGAGAATTTAGTGAGTAAAGCAAACAAATTGGAGCGGTAGGGGTGCATAAATAATATATCCACTACATCATCCCCATTGGAAATTACAATCCCCTCCGCTACCAACTCTAATGTTGCATTCACGGTATTTCTGTTTTGCTCATGTGTTGTTTCTGCAACACGGGAAGAAACCCTGTGCACACGTTTCCTGAGCTTCTGTGGAAGGTGAAAGTGTCTTTAATAATCCAACAGTCGGAGGTGATTTCACTCTTCACACTTTGGAGGCACCTGAGCCACAGTAAAACTGCATCCTGGCATACTGTGACCTTCAAGCGAAGTGATGCAGAAGGGGATGGCAGCTCCTTGAAGCCAGTACGAGAGGCATTTCTCCACTGACTCTCTGACTAAGCCCCATTAAGCACTCGCACTTTCACACACCTAAGCGAAATGCCCACTTTCTTATCACTTTCCTCCCGTTTGAGCATTTGGAGTACCTTTCCATCTTTTTTCCCCAACCTTTTTCTTCTTCTCCATCTCCTTATGTTTTTTTTTTTTTTTTTTTCCCCCACAGTTAACACCCATTATTTCCCCCCTGTGCCCTTCCACAGCTTGAGTTCAGCTCATTTATGTCCCCTGTGATGAATGTGTCACACCGGCAACACTTAAATGGAAACACACACACACAAAGACGCATAAACACAACCACCTACGCACAATGCACACACACTCCATTCCCCCTGTCAGGTAGCCACGGTGTGATCTGATAAATGGTTTTTGGTGCAGGTGCTTTTTTCCATTAATACACCCTCACATCCTAGCTTCATAGTACCCTACAGCTATCCAGCATATTGCAAAGAAAATGGACAAAAAAAAAATACGGAGTGAAGTACAAAGAAAGTCTGTTTCCCTTCTAGAACCTCAGGTGTTTATACTTAGCCATTATTTTGGATAAATCCTTCCTTTTACCTCAACGTTAACATTGTCATTTTTCTTGCAATGGGTGTATTGATTTTCCGATAGGGAATACCTGTATTGAGCAATGTGTCACTTAAAAATGATGCATGAGCAGATCATAGGTCCCCAGTTTGCCATATCGCGCCACTATCCATTTGTGTTGTTCCTCTTGCAGATATAGGCACTGGCATTCAGAGGAAGTTGCACCAATGCAGAGCAAAGGTTAGGGAATTAGTGTTTCATTATCAGCTTTAAATAGGGGGAAAGAAACACAATATCGGATAAATTGTGAAGGACGCAGAACTATAGAAGCCGCCTTGAATCCTGCATAAAGGTAGCTAAAAGGTTTCTAATGTAACTTTCACATGAAAAGCCCCACATTGCTTTAATTCAATCAATCCAATTTCAAACCGCAGTTAAGGTTGGGTAGAATGGATAGCAAGAAAGCCCTGAGACTCCATTTTGTTATCTTAATTGTCTGACAGGAAGTCGGTGCGCTTGGTGAAGTGGTTCAGCCATCATCAGCGTTTTCGCAGCTATTTTCGAAGATGGCCTTGAACTTTCCCGACCATTTCAATGCCACTTTTTGTACATTTCCCACAAGTAACCCTACCACATAATAATGCACTTTTTTGGCAAATACTGTGTATCTACAGCATCTCATTGGAAACTGCTATGAGACCAAGTCCACACAGTCTGCATGAGGTCAATCCAAGGGTGTTTTTTGACGAGTGTCAGTGCAGCTTTAGGCCAGGTCAGCCAGCTGACGTGTTATGCCCCACCAGGAGTTTGTAGTTACAGTAACATGTCCCAGTGGATGTAGAACCCGGAGCCAACCTCAGACTTTTCAGAGATTACAATGTCTCTCAGCTGGCCGGACGACAGGTGTAACTCCCCCAGGTGGAGCCGGGAAGGCGACGTGCGGTCTGCTCTTTAGACCTGCTGCCACAGTGACCCTCCCAAAGGACTGTGAAAAAATGGCTAACGGACCAGATGTTGTCAGCACTGCTCGTCAAAAGAGAAACTAAGAGCGGCTCCCAAAGTCATTCCAAAAAGGAGAATGTTATTAGGAAAAGATGTAAATGAATCATTTTGCTTAAAAAAATTAAGGTTTTATGATATAAAAGTATGGCATTTGCAGCGATGGGTCAATTTGAATACATTTATCTGGGGATCTTCAGGGTTGCCTTTTTAACAGTCAACCCAGTTTACAAGCACTTTCTCTTTTATATGTACTGCATAATGCCTCCCGCCTTAAAGTTTAGCTGCCGCAATGGCCCAGTCTTTTGCTTTTGTTGGCAAGCTAGGTTCGGCTAACTTCCTTCCGCTGCTCAGAAGCTAGTTAGCCGAGCTTCCTAGTTTCCACTTTCCAATACAAACTTGATAGCTTTATTGGTTCTCCTCAATGTTGAATGTAAAAAAAAAAAAAAGGGACATCCATTGTTAATAGCTAATTGTTAATATCCCCACATGGGCTTGTTCAAATATAGGGAAATGTGCATTTTGTCAACTCCATTTTATCAATGTGTGTCCCATAACTACCCTCGGTTTTCAGTTAACTGGGATGCAAAAGCTGAAGGATGATTGGAGTTTTTATTCCCTCAGACAAAAAGTGAGTCAGTTTGTTTTTAGGCATGCAAATGAGTCACTAAGTTACCTTGGTTGTAATCTTCTAAAATCTGACTTTAAGGCATTTACATTCCACTGTCTGAAATAAGTAAGAGTTTAAGATCATTTCAGAACAATAGCCCTGAGCAGGCATTGAACCTCCTGCAAACACTTTTGATTGACAGAGCACTTGGCTGGATGCTGCTGTTATATAACCTCTGATTGGCAGAGCTCAATGTCATGTCTTAATTCACAGAGTATCTAAAATGCAGCCAGTGGGATACAGGAGAATGGGTGCAAAAACTCTTAAATGGTGATGACAACTGGCTCCAGGCTAGTGTAAGACGGAATAAATAGGTTCCTTTCCTATCAATGCTTCTAATCGAATTCTGCGTTTGTCGCATCTTATACGTACTCTTTATCTGATTCTTATTTAAGCCCACAACAAGCGTGGAAAGTTGCAGGAGTGAGATTCATTAGAGCTGCTTAGCACTACCACAAAGCTGCACTGCTCTCCATTAGGCTGCCATGCTGAAACAATCGAAAGGGTGGCGATGCTCAAGGACATTCGTCTTGTACGGAGGACATGGTGCTTTATATTAATTTTTTTTTTTTCATTACAGATTTCCTTAACTGATGTGCATATTCAAAGCATCCACCTTCCAGTGACAAGCTCCCTTATCAGCACTGCAGTGAATGGAGCCATTGTACATCAACCATGACAAATGAACTACACACTAAAACATTATCGGCACTCTGTCACAACACTGACTGACTATGGTCTCTCAACGTTCTGCCTGTAGCCTGGAGAATATGTTCATTATGTGGAATTTGAATCTTTCAAAGTCAAGTGATGAAAATGTTATCGTAATGGCTTATCGGCAATGGTATACCATGTTTCTTTTCTTGGAAGAGCAATTACTTCTATGGTAATTGTGTTCAGTCTGTATTAAAAAGAAATCTGGCGGATACTGTACTTGGCTGTCATTTAAAAAAAAAAAAAAAAAAAGAAGAAAAAGAAACGAAAGAACAGATTGCCACGACCTTCAGGGTCACATGACAGATGGAGACAGGTCATTAGGCTACTTTTTTCTTTTCTGTTTTTTTTACCTTATTGAATGAAAAGTATAAATGTTGACGATTATGAGAGAAACTAAAATAACCAAATAAAAGGATACTTCATTTAGTAACTTTTTTTCTGTATTGCAGTTAGCAAGCTAGAAGAAATACATCAAAAAACATTACTTTCAGTCACAAAAGAAAAAAAAATTAAAAATTAAATCTAGAGCCAGTTTGTTTTTTATTATAGACTCTATAGGATAAAGCACGATAGTGATAGTACTAAACATGCTAAAAGCTTAGCTACCTAGCAGTGGTGCTGACTCAGCAACCCCCGCCTGTCACACGCCCCTCGAGAGTCTCCCATTTTTAAATTCAAATTAAATTCAATACTTCATTGCAATGTCAATACAGCAGACCATGCGGCTCTTAAAGACAGACAAAAATACGTGGAATGAGAGCAGCGAAAACAGTCGTCACATTTATACATTCAAACATACATAATATGATAAAAAAGTCCATTGGTTTTAAAGTACTTGTGATTTTGTCCTTCGACCTACATACTTTGTAAAGTGCTTGTTGGCTAATGTTTGCTCTTATACTACAAGTGCCTGTGCGTCAGAGTCCAAGTATTGAACAGTCTCAACTCTGGAGTGTCCTTCCGGAAGGAAGGGATTTGGAGGGGAAGCTAGCGGGGTGAGAGGAGTCAGCGATCATATGGAGGAGACGGAGGGAAGGTCACGGCCAACGATCTTAGACACCGTGACTACATCTCTTCCCAACCGCCCCCTCTCAAGGGCGGCTGTGTTGCCATGCCATGGATTCACAGTCCACAGGCCTGTATACACACTATGGTATGAAAAGTAGGGCAACGATGGCGGTGTTACTATGTTCAGAGGATTATACGAATGCTTTTTTGGGGAATAAAACGACGCATCGTATTCACATCTGACATTTGTCTCCATAGTGAGGAATACGCAAGTGTGTATAATGGATAGACAGACACTTCCCACCCTGAAACTGAAATCGAGCCGATCTTTATAAGAGAACGTATATGTGATAAGATTGCCCGTGAATCCCAGTTTGTTTCCCCTTTCAACCACATAAATGCAACATATTCTCCTTACGAAACCACCCGAGGTGGAAATGAACCAACAGGATGCCTACTTAAGCCGTTTAAAACAAGAGGTGTACACAAAACATCAGTCTCAAGTGATTGTGTTACATGACAGGAGAGAGCTGCCGGCGACTGCTCAATAAAACATTCCTAGATTCCCCCCTTGTGAAATCTTAAATACAAGCCGACACCATGGGCCGAAAGACGGGGGATTAAGACCCAGAAATGTAATCCACCTCTAAAACAAGCTTTAAAAACTACTCCTCGCATCAGCTCCGGATGCGGGAGCAGACAGCAACGCACTGGGTAAGACTCCAACTCAAAGCACAAGACAGCTGTGCTTGTATTTCATGTTTTTGAACACACTGCATATCTAACATGACATGACAGGGTATCCGAGACATGTGCGGCACATCACATGTATGGTGTTGAGCGGTGAATATGCATGATGCACGGAGAGTATTTAAACCTTTGGAAACAACATTTCATCGCAACAATTGGGGGGTGGAATAAAATAAATCAATGTGAAATGTGAAAATATCAGTCTATTCTAAATATCAATATCTTTTTCAATGCACTTTTGTTGTGTGAATGTAGTGTATTAGTATGAATACGGCATCCGTTTCCAAAGGGCAAGGATTAGCATGATCGGCCGGCACTTATCTTCACACGGGCCGGGTGGGAAAGGATTTTTAATTTTATATTTTTTTTTACCGAAAGAGCCAGTCAGCAGTCTCAGCTCAGAACGGATTTGTACGCCTCAATCACAGACGTGACCTTGGTTGTTGTTTTCTCTTTTTTTTTTGGCTTTCATGTCAACATCACTCTTTTCTCTAATGGCTGTTTCCATACCAACAGAACACAAAGCGAGTATGAAAAAAAAAAAGAAAAAAAAAAAAAAAGGGGACCACATTTACAGGCTCTCTAATAGAGACGTGTGCATTGGCTCTGATGTCATCCGAAACCGCCTGTACGCATAAATCATCCACCCGCCACCCACTCCCGAGGAATTATTTTCTCCAATTTAGAGACCCGCACCCACGTGGTCACTCGACCCAACCCGCGGCCGGTCCCTGCGCGATCTGCGGAAGCGTGATGACACATTACGCTGAAGTAGGCTGGTTTACAGAAATGAACATTCATTGAAAGTTAAATCTCTTCTTTCTTTGGTATCCCTCATTACAAAAAAAAATGTAGAGAATGTAAACAACATTTACCTCATTCATGATAATTTATGTATGTTACCCAACCGCAATCCATCCACTATTAATCAGAAATGTCCATTTGTATGACCCTGCCTGCCCGTGGTTATAAATGCAATCCGCACATGATTACTCTCTAAACTCACTTTCATACCTGTAGTTTGGGTCATTTGGCCGGAGGAAAAATCCGAGCTGGAAATATTCTTAATTAATGTTTTCACACATCACATTACCAAAGAGGCACTTGGGCTTCTAAAAGTTATAACAAATGCAAAACTGGGAATAAATAACATTTTCAAGGAGAAAGAAAAAAAAAAATAAGCCATGCCGCCAGACATAACTTTGTAATTTACACATCTAAAATATTGAAACTAAAACGCACTCCTCAGGTGTTTATAAGGTGTTCAAGCTTTCTTTCAATGTGTAAGTGTTTGATCAGGTGAGTTGCCTTTAATTAAAAGTCCTCTTGCTTCCCCCTAATTCTTTTTAAAGACTTCTCCGTGTGACGATTTCCTTGAACACCTTCATTACAGGGATCATTAATCAAAAGTAATTTTTGAAATATCACACGGTGACAACGCGGCTTAACACAGTGATTACACAACACTAATGAGAACATAGATGTAGGCCTGTTTCTGGATGAAAAATCAAGGCCCGAGTGTGTCTGGGCAGCCGGGACAGCGCTCTTCTCCGAGCTGACATTTATAATCAAGGGCTGACATCTGTCATCACTCCCTGAGGGGCCTTGTCTGTTGTGATTACAGTTCAGATGAAGCGTATTTGCATAATATGTGCAGTTGACTCAATGGCAGTTTTTTTGGACTTTTTATTTAAAAAAAAATTTTTTTTTGTTGAGAAAATCAAATGTTCAATGCTGTGTGTGCACCTCAAAATGATACGTGTCTCGCAGATTCTGATAATTGCATTTTTCATGCCATGTGTCTGATTATAGCGATTTTCGGTTGGTGGTTATTGACATTCCTGCGAAATGAGAGAAAATGATAGAGGGAGCCACCGGCGCCTCGTCTCCTGGTATTATCTAAATATCAAGAGGTCACGGTAATTTCACACCGTCGCCATTGCCAAATGAGGTGTGCGAGAGAAAAAGTAGGTAAACGCTCCACGACGGGTTATGTAAACACAATGACACATGGCGTCAGAACATGTATTGATTTTGTTGTCATTGGAGATATTTATGTCAACAGGAAGTAGATTTATTATTTCTTTCCAGCAGGGCCAGCAGCGTGGCTCTAGGGATGGTAATATTGGTCAGTATATACAGTATCTCAGTCGCTTTTGATGGATTGTCTTGGAATTTTGTACAGATCCCTGAACTCAAGAGTCACTGTCAGAGTCACAACATTTACGGTTTTGTGTGAAATACCTCAACTACTGCTGCAGGAATTCCCCTTAAATGATGTAATCCAAGATTTCAAAGGAATGGAATGCAGTCGGTGATCCCAAAACTTTTGCACAAGCCATTATCTTGCAATTTGTGCATTATTATACAATTGTAGTTCACATTTCCTGGCCTAAACTAATATTATTAAATCGAAAAAACTCTGCACTTGGAAAACATAACATCCACGGCTGGGGAAACAGTCTTTAGACCCAGCACTAAAACACAATTCATGCTAACATCCACATGTATTGGTATTGTCTTTGTTTATATGCTAACGTTAGCATTTAGCTCAAGCGCTACCGTGTCCAGGCAAAGCTCCACAAAGCCACGAGTGTTGCTGCATTCTGCAAAGCCTTCCAAACAAAGGGTGTCCCCCCCATATATAGGCTAGCGTTTGATATGCATTTCAAAACAATAACACTGCTCATTACTATTCATCATTGTGTATCAGATTCCAAGGAATGTGGCCTTTATGTTAAACAATATTTTCCCCCGAAGCAATATCACCTCCACAACATCGATGGCTTCCGATTTCATGCTGTACTGCGTTTGCTGTATTTCAGATGCATTCCAAAGCCTTGGCCAGGTAACAAATAGCTGTGATGCTCCCGTCCCCGGCTAAGCTTTTGTGAATGCGCAGCAACATTTCCATGCTGAGCACCACTGGGTTCTCCCTCATCAAATATATTACCCCTGCATCCCTCCTCCTTAGCACCACACTGCGCTACCGGCTATTTATAGCACAAACATATTGATCACTCTCTGCACCACCCTCTATCACTCTGTCTCGAGTGAGAGCGCGGAAGCGAGTGCGAGCACTTTATGACCCTCCATGTGCGTGTATGTAGGTGTGGGCTGGGATGAGGGGGGATCGTCAGTGTTTGTGCGTATATGCAGAATGTGTGTGCGGGCTCAGGGAGAGGGGCTGCCCTGTAATTCCATTCCAGACAGAGTTAGCTCTGATTAAACACCATCGTGGGACTATAAGGTCCCTGGGTATAAAAATAGGCGAAGCACTTCGCCAGTGCGACCACTTTTAAGTTGTGATGTGGAAATCAGCCTCCGAGGCCAGTGAAAGGCACCACTGGATGTTGATAACATAAAAAAAAAAAAGAAAAAACAGGAAAACAGGCCCTATGAATTTATGATATAGGTTTCATTTCCACTGCGGCCACATAAATAAGGAAATAGACGTCAATAAAACTCATGATGCATAAGAAGCCTTCAGGGAAGGTACGTCACACCACGTTGGATGTGGGAAAATACTATCATAATAACAATATATGCAACTTTATGCAGCACGGGGTGTTTTAAAATCCGCCTGCATTCCCTTTTACAAGCCGCCGTTATGTTTTAGCAATAGCATGACAAGACGAGCAACCACGTAATTCCTTTTAGATTTTTACAGGTTTGCAGCATTGCATTTCACACGTTTCCCTCTGCCTCCACTCGCAGGTTTGCATCATATGATTCAGAGGAACTGACACCGCCTGCCAATCAGAGCCGGGTTTTAGAGCTCCCCGGTATATTTTAGTGTCAGTTTCAGTTAGGATGGAATGACCAACAGAATGCTGTCTGCTCTACTTTTAACGGTGTTAGAAATCTTCTCACTGACATATATTTGGTGAGATAGGAACGTTGGTGCCACGCACACAGTACCTGCACCTCCGGGGGTGGGGAGGAGGGGCTTTATCGCACGTCATCTTCATCCCTCCCCAATTTTTCCTGTCAAAGCCCAAACTAACCTATACAAATATTAGATACAATATCAATATTATGTTGGATCTTCCTATCTCCAAAATAGCTAAGATTAGACCGCAGCAAACGCCTGAATGTACCAGAGTCCTGCAGAATACAGTAATCCCCTCTGTTTGCTCCCACATCAGTAGCTGTCTCATCAGACTCGATAATCAAAAAATGACAGCAGTGCTCGCACTTCTATCTTTTTGGCAAATATGTTTCTCGGAGGCCGTGTGGAGATTGTGATTGCAGAAAGGCTTGAAAATCTGCTTGGGGTTTCGGGGGCTATGACAAAAGGGTTTGTGGGTGTTTATCGAGCTGTCCAAAAGCCGCAGCGCGGACTGAAAGCCAGAGTCTGTCCTTATGTCTGGCTTGAGTAGGTCCAACATGGCAGCTGTCGGGCGGCAGGGATTTCCATTATAATGTGGTTGTGAGGGAATATATTGCAAGGAAAAGCTGGTAATACAAGCGGACAATACATTACAGCATAGTGAGGCATATTGGTTATCTTCAGTTGGCTCTGCTCACATATTTGATTTTAATAAGTTCTTTTTAGTTAAAAGGTCAGCTTGCTTGATTTAAACAAATGCATCTATTTACTGTTGTGTCTTTTCATATTTGACAAATCACACTCAATCAACGAGAGCTGCTTTGCCCTTATTTTGACAAATTAACGAATATCATCATCAAGCCTT
This sequence comes from Bovichtus diacanthus, assembly GCA_943590825.1. NCBI lineage: Eukaryota > Metazoa > Chordata > Actinopteri > Perciformes > Bovichtidae > Bovichtus > Bovichtus diacanthus. The sequence goes on along the minus strand of CALSBV010012184.1, from coordinate 6,212,763 downwards.
GCAACCAGTGTCATCTGGGGAAATAAGTACATTATTTTTAAGTGGGAGTCTTTGATAAACAAAACACTGCATTTAGTATTACATAAAAAAAAAGGAATTTATTCAAAACGTTTCACTTTTCTTTTTTTTTTTTTTCTAGATGCTGCCAAGTATCCCCCCTCTAATAATAAACAATAACAATAGATTGTTATTCATGTTTCCCCCAGGTACTTGGTAGTCTGTGAGCCCATTTTGGGTCACCTCCAAAAAACTACGGGCTCTCTAATGGAATATCTAGCGATTCCTACCAGGCAGAAACTTTTCAGCCCCCTATTCTGTTTGTACAATCTACCGTGAAATCTTTCAAGACACATCATCCGACAATAAAGTCGCGCTTAGAGCCAACGCTGCTTTTTTTTCCCGAGCTAAAAAGGTGCATGGGATAATGAAGTATGCCGTGCACAGGGCTACAGATGATGCGGCACAAGTTGGAGAAAGATGTATTACAGCCGCTGCGGTATCGCCCAAGCGGCTGCCTTTAGTGCTTTTGCTTTAATCCCACAGGAGCAACTTGTTGCCAGGAAAGATTTTAAAGGCTTTTTTTCATCATGTGACCACTTTTGCTGGCTGTTCTCCCAATCAACGTTACCTAAAAGTTGGCAGAGCAACATACCCTTGGTTTGTCCCCGTGTTAAAGCAGGCGGCTGTCTGGCAAGGAGCAGGTGTCTCAGGCCAAATGCGCAGGTTAGGGAATCATTCTGCTCGGGCGTTGATAAAGCTAAGGTGACACGTTTGGGTGCCAGGGATGAAATGCAATGCTTAAACTGTTCCTTAAAACCTTTTTGTGTTGAACCGGTTTTTATAAATACTGGAATTGTTGTTATTGTTCTCCTGAATAGCAGCAGGCATGTTTGTTTCCCTTTTCAATTTTTAGTATGTGTCTGCTCTGCTCCGCTGCTTGTTCTTGCTATCGTTTGTGGCCGCGTAATCTCTTTCCCGCCTTATCTGCCGTTTGTGTTTGTGTTTCCCTTGCCCCTTTTGTCATGTCTGTCTGCGTTTATGTTAATCCCAAACTGCTGTCTTTCACTATGGAGTGTTCATGATGTGACTCCCCGGTTCAATCCCTCGGTATACGAGTGTTCGAGCTGTAGCAGAGCTGAATTCTGATGCACTGCTCTCTTACTTAACCCTGTCTTAAGCCGCAGCAAGAAATCTAGTTTCAGTGAAAAAGAGCTAATAAACCCACAAATACACCACCAGCCCAGGATCAAACGGCATAAAGTTGGCAACTAGCCACACATCTAAACTAAAATAAACCTGAACATTGCACTTGTAAAGAGTGTAAAGATATTCAGACGTACACGGCCAGATAATTGAATATGTGGCTCACACTTATAGAGAGAGTATACGAGTAGAGAGAGAGAGAAAGCAAAGTTTAGTAAGTGTTCAAAGTTTATGTTAATAGGGAAAGAGTTAGAACAGGTGAACAAGTCCAAGGGGGCATATGCAGACGGGCAGAGAGAGATACAAAAAAAAAAGGAACAATGGACAAAAGAGCAAAGGATTGGGGGCTAGAGGGCAGGAAGATACAAGGGGAGTTAATGAAGGAATGAGGAACAGGTGTGTGTGTGTGTGTGGTCGGTCGGGTTGGACGATGGGACGGAAATATCGGCGGCGGACTGGAGGGATAAAAAAAAAAAAAGGAAAACACGACACCACCAAAGAGCAACACAAAAATAGCAAAATATTGAAACTGAAATGTCTCATTATTTTTGGAATAAAAAGTGTGACATGGCTGCTTTGTGACCAAATTAGTTGTTTGCTTTTCATTTTTGGAGACGAAAAAGTCAGAGAAAAAAAACGTAGCGTGTTTTTCTTTTATTGATCGTGTAATTACAGCAATACAGTCACTTTTTCGTTTTTTTTTTTTTGTTTTTTTTAAAAAATTTCTTTGAAACCCATGATGAATAAAAGCTAGCAGTGTGTCTGCATGCGTTTGTGTGCACAGTATGTCTGATCTGTCATGCAACATTATCATCTACCGCCTACACTGTACTCCGTTTTCTCACAATAGCAGAATCTAACACACCCCGGCTCGCTCTATCTCCCCATGGAAAACAGAAAAACATTGCATTAATTAGTGTCAGAGTTGCATACATTTATTCTGTTTAAAGACAATTCAAGTGCTTCTGCTATTGTTGCCATCCCTAGCAAACACACACATCTTCAGTCTAGACGTGTACTAAATGCTTGTCTCATTTTAGCGTTGTCGCTGTTGAGACGTCCATTAAGATTCCCCTAATCGCACTGTGGAATGATAATGCCTCCCACACTCACTCACTCACTCTTACACACACACACACACACACACACACACGCGTAGCCTTGCGCCCGAGCTGTCACTTGCACGACGACAAAGCTACGTGAGAGTGTTAACTAAAGAGCTTGGCTGAGATAGGTGGTCACGTAATTGATCAAGGTTGGCAAACCGGGTTGTGCAGCTAATGAATCAAGACAATGGGCAACGGGTTTAATTATGGCTGCAAGGAGGAAATCATTAGAGGAGTTCATCTGAGGGAGGGGAACTGTCTCCCAATAGTTCCCAGCCGGGTCATACGATAAGGACCTTTATCTCACGCCATTACTTATGCACTGGAGCTCTTGGGTTAGCCCTCTTTCAAGACCCCTGTGCAACCTGCACTTCCTCGTAGGTTAGCCGCTATCAGGCAGATTAGCGCTTCAGCGGGTCGCTTCTTGTTCGACTGATGAGAAGTAAGTCTTAACACATGGGCAGGGGAGTCCTCCAGGGACGGTCCTCTTTGAAGCTCCTCCACCCCCGGTTTCCTCAATGCCATTAGGTCGTATTATCGCCCTGTTAGCCCTAGCTGCTGGGAGATTTGGTTGAGTTTACCGCAGCCTAATCATGAAGCAATTGATGTCACCGCATGGCCCAACTTGGATTGCTACGGTGAGGTGGTTTACTTCACGGTTGATTTATTATGTCCATTCTCAGGCCATTAAGCAAGAGGTAAGACTCCTACAGAGTGGCTCTAATTTCTTGGAGTCTGAAAAAGAATTACCTTGCCTTGACATTGGAGATAAATACTCTTAAGTGTTAGTCCAACCTATTTGGCACTCTGCTAACTACTATAGTACTTTTGGGTAACTGGTCATGCAACTCATGCTGTAAGCTGGACTTTCCAGCCTTGCTATGAGCACATTAACATAAAAAAGTAAAGATTGTTGACCTATGGGCCATCTCTACAGCAGTAACTTTTCTAGATTCCTGGGCCATAGTTCCTTTTGCTCGAATAGACCCTGTTCCCAAACTACTCTCCACTCTTTGAGTATTCGAATAAACTGCTAGGTGTTTCACAGTTATGATTTTCCAACCAGTATTTTTCTGTTCTCGGGTTATTGGCGACCATTAATCTATTCATTTAGTTCCAGAGTTAGTTCCAGTAAAATTGTTTGAAAAGGCCCAATAGTAACAAATAATCATGCGACATCACTGCGTCTATTGGGAAATATAGACGTTATGCAATGTCATTGCTCATAGTTACAAATACAGGCAAAGAAAACTCCAACAGTGACAAGTAACAAAGTTGCCAGAGAGCATTACTGTAAGAAAAGTGCACATGGTGTAAATTAAGTTCATAGTCTTATCACTGCCTCATTTAAACTACACAGGGCATCATTTATACTGTCGTGTCATGTTGAAGCATTTGAGCTTTGCTATTCACAAAGTCTGCACAACTTGCCTGAGGGCGTCGGTGGGAATTTGGGGCCAATATAATATTACATCACATCACACTTGGGAGCGCTATGAAAGAAGCATTCTACTTAATATGCAGCAACATAATAAATTCATATTAAATCAAAAAAGAAATGTGCCAAGGTGGTGGGCTGCGGCCTGGGCTATAGGAAAAAAAAATAAAAAAACATTCTTCCATGTAACAAATTAATGAAAATATATATTCTTTGTTCTGGAACAAAGCTGGATTTTCAGTGCTTGTGGCCTTAAACACCAAGTTCGCAAACACGTTGCCGACGTCTATACAGCCAGACATCAAAGCCTTGATGGCATCAATGCAGCAGCATCCTCCATCTCTTTACGCCCTGATGCTCAGCCTGTTGTATCACACTACTGGAAGATCACAATGGACTACGTTCACGTTGTCCTTCAAATTAACTGTAGCTTGAAATGCAATGTAACATAAAAAGTTGCAATGTGTTAGATATGGCCAAACGTTTTTGTTTCTTCTTTTTTTTACACATTTAAATCTTTAACTAATACTACAAACAGAATAACAAAGACGTGTATGAGACAGACACCGAGGGCTCGTCAACACAGAGTCCGTGTGTGTTTTGATGGTTTGTTTATTGGATTAAATCCAAAGTGGCAGAAAACGAGAGAAAAAAAAAAACTATTTTCTGTTAACTATTTTCATTGTTCCTACCTCCGGGTCTCAGGCCTCCACAGTTTGAGAAACAATTTGATATGTGTTATTTCATGGCAGAGTGGGCAAATCGCTTGAAAATGATACAAACTTTTATTTTCATCCGATACAATAAATCACCAGATAAAGCAAAGTGGCTCTTCTGCCTACTCAAAGCCATTATCCTAAAAGATGTTCTTGCTCTTCGTTAGTATCCACCCGTAACGTTATTTTTAAAATGTGACATTGAAAATCCAATATATGAACAGTGGTGTGTTTCAGTAGTACACGTGCTTTTGTAACTCAGCCGAGGTAAATAAACACGGACATGGCGTCTTATTTTCACTCTGACTTGTAGCTGTCAGTCACACATCTTTTCGATGAAACAATTGTATGACTGGTTTGATTTAAACATTTATTCTATACCTGTGGGGCTTCATTAAAGCGCCACAATAGACTGCTTTAGTCACAGACCGGGGGCATTATTTATAACTAAACTCATCTGAATACATGGCATGTTTCGGTTGGGATTAAGGTCAACCAGTATGGATTTCGACAAACTTGCATGTTCACTTGAATTGCTAACACACCTAGGAACGGCAAATAAAGTTTGTTTTTTTTTCCTTTTTTAAAATTGTAAAAGCAAGAAAATAATCAATTACGCCACTCATCCATGTGTATCAAGAATATTTTCATCTCTGTGGAAGGTACAGTTTCATCTTAAGTGCAGCACTACCAGAGCTGGCAAGACGAATATTTACAACTGCAGCATCTGGTGAAACATTTTAAAAGCTGCTCCGGGATGTAACCTTGCTTGTTCGTGTGCATAGAGAGATGGTGAGTTTGTAAGACTAAAAAAGGTATCAGTTTGAAGGTGACTGCTGTTTCTGATTCGCAGCCTGCACGTCTCCTCTTTTGATTCCCTCTGTACGTGCCCATTTTTACCGTCTGCCCCTGGGGGCAAACATATGAAATGTGTCTCTGCATAACAAAGTGGGCTGCACGACTTTCATGAGGGAGGAAGTCCCGGACCTGTGAAGTGGTGAGTTGTTATTACTGAAGTGACTAAATATTAATTTACTGAATGGCATAGTTTTTCAGTCATTTTAGCAGCCAAATATGTACAGTATCGTCTCAATACGAAATAAAGTGATCTGATTATATACGTGCGAGGAACTGTAACGCTTGCTGCAATTTGAAGGCAATGAAAACTCTATAAAGTGACACAAGGGTCATTTTGCAACATTTTTATCCCGGGATAATGACTAGCTAATGAGCCATATCCTTGAATATCTTCACTGAACTGGATCCTCTCTTGCAGAGAACCACACACACTCACACAGAGGCCATGCAATAGTGGCCCTTCAGCAGCTCCCGTCAACCCTTTGGTGTCACACAATTGGGCTATTTCAGACAGATTGGGGATACTGCAGTGTTGCCTAAACCGTTGGGCAAAGATGACGTGATTCGACTCATTCGTAGGTGTACGAGACACGTGTACAGGCCAAATGCAATTCCCAGCAATGTCTAGTTTTCTAATATAATTGGCAAAAAACGGCGACGCTCGCGCCACCAACTCAAGGTGCCTCAGGAATGGACTATAATTATAATTATTACCCACAAAAGTACTGGATTCAAACAATATGCTAAAACAAATGGAGCTGGCACGTGTCACTCCTTCGCTCTCAAGCAGAACCTCAACTTCACTTCTATGTACAATAATTCTATGTTTAGGTAATGCTAGCGCTAGCATGGTTAGCGAGCCGAATACAATCCAAAAGGCACCTACGTAACTAACACAAGCGATGAGACGTCCATTGACCCGAACAGGGAGAGTGGATGCCCAGCAGACCCACCTGTCACTCAAAGTGGCCCCGCACCTTAATTAAGCAGAGCTTTAAGCATCAATGCAATTGTAAAAGGTGAGTTGTATAAAAACGTAACCCCTGTACAGTTGTTGTGAACAGAGGAATTAGCTAGAAAGACCAGCACCAGTTACAATGACTGGCTGTTTGGCCACGGTGGCCAGTCTTTGGCTTTGGCTCCGAGTTCACCAATGAAGCTCTTTCCCGCAATTCACAATAATAGCTTTTGAATTTTTTCCTAAAATCGCATCCAATATGCACATCTCTGAATGGAAAGGCTTAAAAGGCAGCGACACGTTTCCATTAACACTAGAATATTGTTCTTCTCTTCAAAGAAATTGTAAAGAATCCAAAGTGAAACTTTTCTCGTGAACATTACAGTCTAAAATAAGAGTTGCATAAGGAACAGGAAAAAAAAAAAAAAAAGTCACAAAGAATGTCGATTCCAAAGCAGCACTATTAATAAAGGCTTTTATGATTTTCTGAGGTTTGTATGAGTCATATTCATGCTTGCCTGTATGCTTACTCTTCAAGTGTCCTTGACTGTTGAACTCCTTTCAAGAAATATAAGAAACCTCCCCTCCTGCCGGTGAGGTGCACACTGTACACACTCAGACACACACTCCTCTGTAGGAATCACGACGCAAAAAAATGATCTTGTAAATAAAACAAGACTTTCGAAAGTAGCTACTTCATAGTGAATATTGTGGGTGAAAATATATATACTTTCTACGATGGAATGTGGTATTTACATCGATGGTTCCCTCAGAATGAATTGTCATAATTTTCAAGATCCCTTAACTTTTCATTTTAGCTCTAAAAATTATTTATAGAAAATTATTATACTTTTATAATAAGAGGTGGAAAACTGTATGTCGCCTAGCAGGCATATTAAACATAAATTCTGTATATTGTGATGATAATTATGTTAAGACCAAATGCCACAACCAGTATAGTTGGTTAACTATATATATATATACACCATATACCATATAATGGTTACAGTCACACAGCGTGGCATTACAATATTACCACCAGAAATATATGTAACATTTTTAATATTCTTCATGGGGGGTTATTAACTGGACTTTTGTTTTCTTTCTATTATAGCATTGCAGGAGGAGGCAGAGTTCAGATTTAGATCGAGATTATATTTCAGCAAATCCTTCCCTTGGAGAGTCTATTTGTGCCTCCCAAAATTAATGCAGGATTTAAAAAATTCTGAATTTAAGCCGTTTACACAGATGCACTGAGGGCAACAACAGGGCTGAACGTGTCACGTACTGCCTCGTACTGTGTGCAGCCACATAGCTATGGCGCCATTTGGAACAATTTGTGCCTCTCACGCTAGTGAGGCGTGATTACTTCTCGTTGGTTTTAAGAGCAAAAGTTGCCAACGCTCTCCCGCCAGGTCGGCCTTTTGCGTTTCAAGTGTGCGCTCCTTGACACCACGGGAACATATTTTTCACACATTCTTTTCATGCCCTTTTCTCAAGTATGAATTAGACACTTGAGAACACAAACAACCGTGTCTGTATGTGTTAGCATGTACGGCTTATGTAACCAGACCTTTACTCCGTCACCCTCCAACTTCACTGTCAAAACTTGACACGTGTCGGTTAGTTGGAGTCTAATTAATTACTGGTTCAAAGTTTTGGTTCAATAGATTCTGGGTCTTAAATGAGGGAGCAAACATGCAGCTTGTAGTGGATAGCAACAGAAATCAGCCTAAATTGTCATATCAAATGGAAGATTATGTTAACGAAACTCCACACACACGTTGACTCAAACAATGAACTGTGATTAAACTGATTGCTGTATTATCTTATTTACTTTGTTATGCAAATGAATGGATGGTCAACATTTGTTTTGGCCTCACAAACTCAGCCAGTTGACACAGTTCCACTTCTGGCACTTTTTCAGTAATTCACATAATCATCTCTTAGCGGGTGAATTTTTGGAGGGAAAAAAATTCCCGACATCTGTTCGACTAATGATGTGATGGGACGCGCAACATGTTGGTTGTCGGCGTATGAGCGAGAGGGAGCGAGAGCGCAGGCCAGACAGACAGAGGCAGAAGACGGACCGAAACGGGACGTGATCGACGCGACACTGGCGCTTTTGACGGGCCATGTTTGCACGCTCAGCCTCAGGCAGAACCTTAATGCACTGTCGGATAGAGGAGAGGGAGGAAGAGATGGAGAAGTGGACAGTTTTAATAAATACACAAACAGAGGTGGGACTAAATGGGCAAAACGCCGGTGGACTTCACATCTATTCACCATCTGTGTATTACCTTCTACATGTTCAAGGAGCTGATCCAAACTAAAAACAATGTGAGAACAATGTAAAAAAAATAGCATAGATAGAATATAATCCGGCACAAAGTCACAATAAAAGCATTGATGGATAGAAAGAGAGGACCAGTCAGTTTTAGGAATTGCTGGATACAAACATTTAATACTTTTTCAGGCAGAAGAAGCTACTACTTATTGCTGAATTTACCTGCCAGATGTTAGCATACTCAAAAAAATGGCATCTACATTTATTGGACGTATACATACATCAGGCAGGAAGTGTTGGTTCGACCATGTTTGAAATTTGAGTACCAAGTTTAGCTAGAGAAAACGTTTAGACATTTGATAGTGTCAAGGCGACCCCATAAGAGCGTGCACAACCTATCTTCCAGAGTCCCCACACGGACCAAGTATGAATTGTGGGCTGGTATCTGGAGAGGTGCCAGTGTCCTCCCGGGCACTGTCCAGGTGACCGTGTCAAAAAGGCAGCTGAGAGGTTTAACACACATAAAATCGCATGAGTCCCAGCGTGTGAAGGCCCCGATGAATCATGAGTCATCTTGACGAGAGATGACTCAGTGCTGGGATCGACTCAGTGCTGGGATGCGTGCCGAGACCCGACTCGAATATGTCCAGAATGCCGTTGCGGTCTCAGACTGAGAAGCTGTGAAAACACAAGATTGTTTCTTTTTTTTTTCTTTTTCACCTTACATAAAAACAACAATTTCGAGATTGGCCAGAGCCCCGATGAGAGAGAGCCGTGTTGCGTAATCAAAGAGGCTATTTTTTCGTTACGGTTTGGTTGCATATGTGGTGGCATCTCTTACTACGCGTACTTCTTAAGTGTTGCTCTGAAGTATGAAGGTCTTCAGAGTAAACAATGATAACCCTTCTCCGTTTCTCTCAATGGCCACACTTGAGTAGAGTATTCCGTGTAATGTGGCTTCTTTTTAGTGTTGCAAAGAAGGTGCAGCACATGCAGAGGGTCGATGTGTAAGGTCATACGAGATGTTATGGTGGCAGTCCTGTGTGGAGGGGAGAAAATAAATCCCCTTGAAAAAGCTTGAGGAGTTGCCGTAGGATAGGCAGTGACCCTAGGGCTCAGTGCAGTATGACTGCATTGAAAAAGAAAAAATTTCGGGCCCGTGGGAGTTTCGTTATGCGAAATAAATTAAAAGAGAATTATCTCAGAAGATGAGAGAACATCTTTTAGGAATAACATCAATTCGGTGCTGGGGGGCAGAGCTCTCTTCAGGGCATATCTCTGAAACTGATAGCGAGGACGGGGATAAGTTTAGGCCATCCAATATTATAGAATCTATTTAATCCCAGCAGAAAATGAAATAACAACAAGTTATGTCCACTTGTGGATACAGAATAAAATTACTTTTAAGTCTAGATTTAAAAGACCAAAAGTGCCGGGTTCCTTTTTTCTCCCAAAAATTTTTTTTTTTTCTGTGGATGTCAAGCGGGGCTGCTGCAGAGATCTCAAAGCAGGAGGGAGGAACACGAAGAGTTATATGCTTTGATTAGGATGGCGTCAACGTAGACACCGCCACTGTTTCATCATGAGATAATATTAGCTCTGTAGGGCCAGCAAAAATATTTAAAACATACACATTAAATACATCAGTAATAAAACAGGATTGTCCTTTATGCTGAATTTAACTATATAGAAGTTGAGGTTTGTGAATAATCTGGGGGATTTTATACGATTCACGCCGTCTCATTTTACGATACGACTTGAAAGTAAGGGAAGTTTAGGACGGAATAGTTCAGTTGAATTCCATATTAAATTTCTAGGCTTACTTTTGGATTCACACTCACCTCTTAAACCGTTTCTTTCCAGTCGATTTTCATCTTGATAGTCAGTGCTACACATGAAGTTATGCTTAAAATGATGTCGTGCAGGCAGTGGAAGAGCTCTTGAGGTGGCGAGTGAGAGAGAACCAGTGGTTGAACTCAGGTCTTTTTGTCAGATTGTTTTTCCCGGTGATGGATGGGCGCTGGCAAAGTCTTGGAACTGACGTTTACAACGCGATTCAGTCCATAGAGAGACGGCGTCCACCGGGGCATAAATCTCAACTGTTGCCGAGACGCGCAGCTGAGGCCCTTCGGAGGGCCATTTCAGATGCAAGCATGCATGTGTGCTTGTAAGGCGAGGAAAGAGAAAGTGAGAGGGAGCGCTGTGGGCTGACAGTTTGCACAAATGAAATTGTGCACGGACAATAGCAAAAGGCTCCCCTAAACTGTTCGACATGCCCAACAAACTTTCATTTACCGTTCAGAGTTGCAGAGAAGCGCAGCGTCCCATTCGATATTATGATTTAGTTTATGGGGCAATAGCGGGTGATATTATCCTTAGAATGTGAAGACTACAAGCATAAGAGGCTGTTAACCTTAGCACTCTGTTACACCCCAAAGTACAAGGAACTACTCCCGTCGGATATTTCGAGTGAGTGTCAGAGGGTAATACAGACACTTTTATCCAAGAACAACGGGTACAGTACGGTACAAACGTAATCAGGACATAGGATGCGCCAGCAGTACGATCAAGTGTTATTTTCTATTTACACTTTTTTAATCTGTCCTTGCTATTTCCGTGTGCAATGCCAAGAATACAACTTTTTAGTTCATACGGTTACACGCAGGAGGTGTGAAAGCCTCTTTTGTCACTTTTCTGAGTGCAACGCATCATGAATTGCCTTCAAGGAGAGACCATCTGCATTGTCATCCCCATCTGTATATTTGTTCCGCCATTCTCTGAGACCATTAGTGTGGCCGTTTGGAATAGGTGTAAATACTTTTAGCTCTTCATTTCGACGTGCGTTCCTGACCTCCTGGTGAATGGAGGTCCATTACTTACTCTCTTTCGGCTCAGTTTTTGTTCTCCACCACCTCCTGAGGGAAATATCTGTCCTCTTAGCTGCTAAATCCTTCCCCATGTTCACCAGCTTGTCTCTAACTGTGTCTGCCTGCCGCGTGGTGCCGAGCAGGTAGCGTACAGAGGCTTTTTGGAGCTTATTCCCTTCAAAGAACTGCCTGCTATGAGACGTCGCTGTGACGAAACTGTAAAAGTTGTGGCCCGGAGAGCTAAACAAATGAGCTGAAACTGCAGATTCAGGTGACACATTGTTAAATTCCAAAATATTGATGATAGCCGTTTTAAATCAAACCAAAGACACAATCCCGGCACATTTCTAAAGATATCATAGAACCAAATATTTAAAAAAAAATTCAGAGTATGTGACTTCTTATGCAACTTTATAACATTGTGAGCACATACTGTAGGTACACTACAGTATTACAAACATTGATCTGCAGTGGCCAAGGTCAAAACACAGATATCGGTTCAAAGAAAAAGAAGAAAATCCATTACTGCTGAAGAAAACGATGTCTAAGCACTTGTAAGGTCTCATGCCACTTTGCAACAGTTGCTATAGCTGGTGACTTGAAACCCCACTGGTGTACAATGGGACATTATCAGAGGGTGATAGGTCATTATTTGCCAGTGAGAGCTCATTGAGAGCTGCCAGGCTACAGTGTGGGAGCCGGGTCCCTGTGGAATATTTTACACTTCGAGTTGAGCCAACATTCTAGTGCTGTACTCTTTTCACCCCCTCCCCCCCTCCCCCCGATATGACACACTTTCTCATCTCGAAATGTCAGCAGTGTCTCAAGAGGAGAAGAAGAAGAGGAGGAGGAAGGCGGTTGTTCCTCTTCTTCTTCTAAAGATTAGTTTGGTTAAGTTCAGCCTGTCTCAGAGGCTGGCTGCTCAGACTCAGGGTCCACGGGGAGTAAGAGGGCGAAGAGACAAAGCGAGGAAGACAGAGAGGGAAGGAAAAGTGTGTGTGTGTGTGTGTGTGTGTGGGGGGGGGCTGAAGCAGAAACACAGAGAACGAGCAAATAGCCCAAGCAGAGCTGGTGTAGGGAGCCCAATATGTGCTTGAGAGGTTTGCTAATAGGTCATTGTTCTTCATTGCAGAGATGAAAGCAGCTTGAGCAAGCAGAGAATGTCAAGCCCACTTGTTCATTTGCATAGTCGACTATGCATCGTGTGTACTGTATGTGTGTGTGTGTGTGTGTGTGTGTGTGTGTGCGTGTGTATGCCCAAGAATTAAGATGTTAACATTAGGCCAATGTGGAGCTCCACAAATCACACACACATGATAGGGCTCATTCAAAAAACGTTCTGCACACAATGTACACACACACACACACACACACACACACACATAGACAAACAGTCACGTACACACACACACAGACATTTAGGGTGCTAATGTAAGCCTGAGTGTTCTCTCAGTTTAAATGGTGTCAGCGATGGCTCCCACCGCGAGACACAAATCTGGTGGCGCTCATCATCTGGTGCTCCCATCTGTCAGCTTGAGCGTGCCTGTGTGAGAGAGCGTAGAGCGCGCATGTGTGTGTGTGTGAGTGTGTGTGTGTGTGTGTGTGTGTGAGTGTGCTTGGAGGTTATACCAAGATAATAAAGGTGTTGTGTTTTTGTGTGTAATAGATACAAAGAAGGAGACATTGTGTGTGTGTTCGGGGGAGATAACGAGAGTGTGTAAGAGAGAGAGAGAGAGAGAGAGAGAGAGAGTGTTTTTGTCTCCCTTTCGCCACTCTCCCTTCGGCCAAACCAACATGCAGGCAGATCTGATATATAATTCAGCACTTTACATAATGCTGCCTGCCCCAGTTTAGAGAAATAAAGACTGATAACCCTTTAATTCTTTACCGCGCAGACACACACACGAAACGGCTCGAAAAGACACAGTGACCCACAAAAGCACACACAGTCACACGCGACGTAGCAGGTGGGCAAAGTCATGCCAGTTGACTCCAACTGTGTGGCGGTCAGTGGCGAGTGTACCCAGTGATGTGTGGCATTTTGACATCAAAACAACTTGTATTTTTAGAAATGATATAATTAGACATTATATAATCGCAGCACACTAATGAGGCCGCGGCTGTCTGTGTTTACGTCTGCACGCTATGCTACGGGATAAGACTTCGCAGGAAGGGTTTAGTCGCAGCTCGACGTACGCGGAGTTGACGTTATCAGGGACTTTAACATGGTGGGATATTCTGTACTTAAGGAAGACGGCTGACAGTGACGTAGTTTTATATATTTTTTAAATTAAATGGAAACATGACTATTTGGCAAAGTCTATATATATATATATATATATATATGTATATATGTTATTCCTCTGTGCCATTAAGTTCAATTGTTGTCCACAAAGAATGTATTTTGAATCACTTCCACATACACTGTACTGGTGCTGTTAATACCCATTAGCACAATGAATGTGTATAAATCCACAACAGAAAATAGTCCCCCAACAACACTACAGTGCCCAGCTGATTAAGGAAATGACTTTACTAGAAATGACTAGAGTGCCTCAGAAGTATGTTTTACTAATAATATTGCTACTTACACTTTAAGTAATGGATCAAAATAGGTATTTCACAACCAGGAAGGAGTAAAAAGAAAATGTAAATAAGAATAAGAAATTGTTTGGAAAATTATCCTCTTTTAATGGAAATTAATGGATGTTATTCTGAGGAGCACACGTTAACAGTATGTGTGACACAGCGTACTAGATGTCTCAGCGCTGGTCACATTTAATTACGGTGATTATCTCAAGGTATCAATTAATTGACAGAAGTTTTTCCTTTCATATGAGAAATTGCTCAGAGGTTGCATCACTAACCGCGATCGACTCGAAAGAGATTATATAAGATGCACAGCAGCATCGTGCGCGTGGAGCTTGCTTTTTCCGACGTGGACGGACATCTTTCAGCTGTTGCTTTTCACCTTTTGGATCTGGTTGCTTCTCAGCTCACCGCCGTGCAACTCGAGGACGCGTGACAGTATAATTTCTACACCTGTACGATTCCTCAGTCGTGCAAATTGAACAAAATGAGTGACACATTATGAGAGAAACAAAAGTGGCAAGCCATTTTGGAGCGCTCACAAAGGCCCCGCTCACCCTTTCAATACAGCAAGGTTAGTATAATTAAACTGAACTTGGGGGTGCAACATTTTGATTGACATGTCTTTAGAAGCTTAGACACTGCACACGAGGCTTGTTTCCAAGGTAACCTGCATAACCGTTTCTGTTATTTCCTCTTCACTGTACATTAACGTGCACAGGATTCAAAAGAAGCACAAGCCACATTATATTACAGTAAAATAACATGATGAAATGTGTTTGCTCAAAACAAAATGTGCTTCTCTTTATGTCCAATCACTTGAACATGTTGTTCTGCGCGGGGCGCATGGAGACGAGATGTTTTGGCCACGTATGTGCGTGCACGCTTGTGTATTTTCTGCACAATAAGAAAGTAGTAGGCACATAAGGGATGCAGCAGAAACACCTCAGCAGATATATCCGCACAAATCCAAACCACTAACAGGTCTTTCACACTTAAAATCATAACCAACTTAGCCCATATCACTTTTAATAAATGTGTAGTCTTCAATTTTCATCTTTGGATATGGCTGCACCCGGCTAGACCATAAGAGCCCTTTGTTTTTCACTGGGATAGTTTGCTATTTCAACGAGAGAAAAAAAAAAAGAAGAAGAAGCATTTATCAAATTCAAAGTAGTGGTCCTTTGTACTCGTTCATCGCAGGGCTCATTTAGAGTTATACGGATGTTGTTGTAATCTCTATGTATGATAAGGTTGAGGTTATCTAATGCAGTCTGCATTCCGACATAAGATTATACACACACAATAGAGTCCTCAAGGTGTATTGTCTCGTTTTCATGCAGTAGAGTAACTCTGAACCCAGAGCATAAACCATACACAGCCTATTCTTACTCACTTGTTTTTTTAATAGCACATATGCTACAGTCTGTATGTGCACACACAAACCACGAAACGAACATGTGTATGTAATACGATTATGTTTTCGGGTCAGGGAAAAATACAACGGATCTTGCCTGCACTGGCATTAACTGGTCCCACCCTGAAAAGAAAAAAAATGGCAGCTTTTCTGAGAATGTTTCTCCTAAGTTATACACTACATTTGGTAGATGTAGATAAATGGCTGTGGTAGAGCGCTGACATGGACAAAAAAAATCGGTTCAATGCACTTCTCCCCGAGACATTTCACTTCATATTTGGAAGTTAATTTATATTAAACGTTTTTTAGTGTTTTATATTTAAGCCCTACGTTTTAACTTGCACCATTTTACGTCTTAAGATTCTCATTCCGTTTGGACTTTTCCCTTTTTGATGATACATATTTATCGAGCATGTTGGAGTGAGCCCAAGATCCAAGATCTTCATTGCCAAAAAGCGTCTGTAAAACTGTAATTGTTGTGCATAAGCTAGCAAATAACTCTCTCCGAGTGCAGACATGCGGCAGCGTGGCGATGTGCTGAGCACGCCCAAACGGAACCATTAGCGTCCGGGTTGTCGCCGGCTGTCCGTGCACGCGTCCACTTGGGAGTATAACCGAGGATTTAATGTCACAATTTCACAAGAGATTATTCCTGCATGTGCCCCGCCTGTGCAAATCCACATGCATGCTGTCTAATATGTGCAAACACGTCACACATGCGCTCACACACACACACACACATACACGTTTGGCTACTTTGGGCCAAATCCACATATGGGCCTATAATCTGGTCTCTCAAGGTGTTTGGATTTATCTTTAATTCAGCGGGGGAACAGGTCTGCCAGCTCCTTGATTGCTTAAACCACATTATCCTTCCTCTCTGCATCCTAATGAATGTCCACCAGGCAAAGAGATGTGTGTGTGTGTGTGTGTGGGGCGCCGGTGGAGACGGTATGAGCATTTGTATGTACTGGAGTGTGTGCGTGCATGCCTGGTACCTGGAATGCATGTGTTCCCTTCCTCGTGTGAAGTATTTGGACACACATCGCTGCGTTCCCTGGCACACCTTGAATCTTCATTATGTTTAGCTACGGGGCACAAAAACAATTTGTAACTTCGCAAGGTGATGTAGCAACTAAATACCTGCCACCATCTACCTCACCAATGCTAAACGGTTCATCCTAAAGACAGGATGTTAAAATGACCTCGGAGCGCTTTATCCTTATCCCTTTTTTTTTTTTTACAAATCAGCTTCCAGCTAGTTATTTGCTTAAACTCGTCATTCTCGGATAAGAGAAATAAAAAAAATAAAAAAATACACAATGACATGAACTGGAGCTTTACATCCATTGTGATGCAACTTTCACGTTTACTTTAACAGCGCTGCGTGTTGTTTCTGCATCAAGACCTATGGAAGCGTTTCAATCTTCAGGTGACCTCTAAAGCAAAAGTGTGTAAAACACACTTAAAGCCTTACAATACCAATACCACTTTGCCAGTGGTATTACATGTTTGAGCTTAATAACTGTTCTTACACCTTCCATTCGTGCCACTTACTTCTGAAAGCGTGGAGACATATTTTAGCTTTTTTCTTTTTTTTTTTTCTTATGTGTACGTTTTTGCAGAATTGTTTAAATGTCCAAAAAATTTTTTATTTTTTTTATTTGTTCAGTTAGGGGAAACATTATATGCTCAGTGAAGCGAGGTCTAAAAGAAATGATTAGTTATTCATGACTTCTGCATTAAATGTAATGCATCAATTGATTGCTTTCTTGTCACTCTACTGCGTGTTAAAACTCTAAAACCAAGCACATTCAACAAAAAAAACAGCGCAATAGTGTTTCATTGTGAGGCATTCGCTATGCTGACTCAGTTTCAAGGCCCTGCAAGTTGATTTTGATGGCATATTAAAAAATGAACCGAAACCAATGGGCCCCTGGAAGGTAGGAAAAAACATTAAGCGATTACAGCTTGCAAGAATTGGAAAATGGTTCGTCAGTAATGTAAGTTGTAAGCACATAGGACTTACTGAGCCGACATTGATGCCGCGTCACATTTGGATGCTGTATTATGCAGATATTAAGCACAGAGCTCCAGGTAATGATCTGTTTTCCAGCATCCAGCATCCAGCGTTTTGGAAATGAACTCTTCATCCATTACTATGCAGTTAGTGATCATTGGCTGTACGTAGCCTCTTCCATTCAAACGTTTACTAAATTCTAATTTCATGCTTTCAAGAACAAGCTTTAATTTCCCCCAAGTCGTCAACCACAGCCACCCCCCGGAGAGACATGTTCAACATTAATGCAATTATTACGCGGGCATATGCTGCAGTTGTTATTTTGGCACTGCAAGGCCCTGTGGGCTAATAGGCCTGTCTGTTGCCCAGATGCTCATAGGAAAGGTTTAGCCTTTGTGTGTGTGTGTGTGTGTGTGTGGGACCAGACAAATGCAGATCGCTAAAAAGGATAGTCTTCCCATAACTTGTGTGATTGGTGCATTTAGGGGGGCAGCTCACTTTAAACCCCCCCCCACGGCCATGGGTTTGAATCTCATTTTCTTTGATAATGTTTCCTGTAATTCATTTAGTTTGCGACCCTGCTCCGCCTCTATGCATGTATCCCACAAGTGTGTTTGTGTGCTGCGAGTGTGTAGGAGTAGGGTATGTTCTCTGAAAACCAGGACTTTCTCTCACACGTACGCAGGCGCGCGCACACACACACACACACACACACACACACAGGCCTATTAGTCATGTTCTCTCTGTCTCCGAGATGATGATCAAATCAAGTCCTGTGCCTCTGCCCATACACCCCAGCTTGTGCATGTTGTCAGTAACCTCCCACAGTACACTCCCAGCCCAAGGTGACGGTCGCACACACACACACACACAC